>OZ021725.1:91978304-92578304 GCA_963978545.1 Linyphia triangularis
AATACAATAGTACAATACCATTTTAAGATTATTTTAACACGCGTTCGTGGAAAGCAAAATTAGAAGGCCAAAACTATACTTATGCTGAAACCTTCAGAGATGTAGACCTATTAGAAGTCACTTTTTGTGAAAATATTAATTATAAAAATTAATCAAAAACATATTATAAATTTTAACATTCTTTTTGTCAATAGTCCAATTAGCCAAAACTACTTGTGTTGAAAATTTCAGAACTGTAGCCCAAGTAAAAATCATTTTGAAAATATTTGTTAATTAATTAAAAAAATTAATTAAAAAAGAACTAAATAATAATTTAAAATTCTGTTTTCCAAAACTCCAATTATAAGGCCAAAACTACTTATGTTTAAATTTTTAGAGCTGTAGCCCTATTAGATATTGTTTTGTTAAATATATATTAATTAATTAAAACAATTAATTAAAAAAAAACTAAATAAAAATGTAAAATTCTGTTTTCCAAAATGTCAATTAAAAGGCCAAAACTACTTATGGTGAAAATTTCAGAGCTGTAGCCCTATTAGAAATTGTTTTGTAAAAAAATTGCTAATTAATTACGAAATGTAATTAAAAAATAACTAATTAACAAGTTAATATTCTCTTTTCAACAGTCCAATTAGAGGGCTAAAACTACTTATGTTGTTTTAATCATAACTTATGTTGTAAATTTCAGAGCTGTGTCTCTATTTGAAGTCACTTTGTAAAATAAAATGAATTAAAAAAGAACTAATTAAAAATTTAACATTCTGTTTGACATGTATGCAATTAGACGGCCAAAACTTCTTGTGTTCAAAATTTCAGAGCTCTATTCCAATTTTAAGTAGGTTTCTATAGATCCACAGACAGACAGACACACAACTTGTTTTTTTATTATAGATATGAAACAGGTGGGTTTTTTTGTCAGAAAGTTATAAGAACATGGCTGAAAATCTGACAACCTTGGTTTGAGAGATTGTTTTTAGTTAGATTCAGAGTCGATTTAAATGCTATTGTTTGCAACGGCCATGCACTCGATATTTTAAGGATTATCTATAATAATAAAATGAGCTATGTATCTGTCTGTCTGTGACTCTGCGGATCTATAGAAACCTACTTAAAATTGGAGTAGAGCTCTGAAATGTTCAACATAAGAAGTTTTGGCTTTCTAATGTTATGTATGTCAAACAGAATATTAAAATGTTGATTAGTTCCTTTTTAATTAATATATATATATATATATACTAGCAGACCCGGCCACGCGTTGCTGTGGCTAAGGTTTTTGTTATATTACATAGTAGTAAACTATTCAAGGGAAACGGTAGGAGAACATAAGTCATGGGAATCACCATGCTTTTTTACACACATGCCATTTGTAAAAAAAACATGGCGACCTCCATGATTGATTTTCTACTACCGTTGATATTGAGCAAAAATCAATACAAAGGAAATAAATTTAATTTTTTTTATTTTTTGTATTCAAGTTTGTAACAAATGAATACATTACAAAGTTGTTAGTAAATAACACGTGACACTTAAACTTATAAATGAGGTAGGTAGGGCAGAGAGTTTTAAATCTTTAACAATAATGTTTATTATTTTGAATTATAAATACTTTTAATTTCAATTTAATTTAGCACTAATCGGTGCACAATACTTTTGGTTAACCTGTCTTTAGCTAACACAAATAGATTCGACGGTTTTCCTACACGTGAACATGCAACATATAGTTGCCCATTACTTACATGTATATATTTTAATTAAAGATTTTTGAACAATGAAGAGAAAATAATTATAAACCAAGAAGAATTCCACTGTATTACTTTTACTGTAATATGAATTGAATTTATACTTCAGTCTAAATAACACATTGCCGGCTATGCTATTGCTCGATGAAAGGTTCATTGCTGTGTAAGTGTAAGGTCGCTTCACAGACTAAAATCTAATTGTAAGGAAAGCCTTAATATTAGAGGCTCCTCCCTTGTCGAGAAACAATAAAAAAAAAAAAAAAGCCCCGTTAATAATTATAACACAACACTCCTTTAAGAATATTTTAACACGTGATGTTTGTAAAAAGCAAAATTAGAAGGTCAAAACTACTTATGTTGAAACTTTCAGAGCAATTAGAGGTCACTTTTTGTGAAAATATTAATTAAAAATTCATTAAAAAAACCAATTAAAATTATAACGTTCTTTTTGCCAAAAGTCCAATCAGAAGGCCAAAACTATTTGTGTTGAAAATTTCAGAAATGTAGCCCAATTAGAAATCGTTTTGTAAAATATTTGCTAATTAATTAATTAATTAATTAATTAATTAACAAACAAATAAACTTTAAAAATTCTGTTTTTCAAAAGTCCAATTAGAAGGCAAAAACTATTTGTGTTGAAAATTTTAGAGCTGTAGCCTTATTAGAAATCATTTTGTAAAATATTTATTAATTAATTAAAAAAGTCAATTAAAAAAGAACTAAAAAAAAATTTAAATTCTGTTTTTTAAAAATCTAATTAGAAGGCTAAAACTACTTATGTTGAAAATTTCAGAGCTGTAGCCCTATTATAAATCGTTTTGTAAAATATTTATGAATTAATTAATAAAATTAATTAAAAAAGAACTAAATAAAAATTTAAAATTCTGTTTTTCAAAAGACCAATTTGAAGGCCCAAACTACTTATATAGAAAATTTCAGAACTGTAGTCCTATTCGAAGTCGTTTTGTAAAAAAAAAATTGTTAATTAAGAAAATTAATTAAAAAATAACTAAAATTTTAACCGTTCTGTTTTTCAAAAGTCTAAATAGATGGCTAAAACTACTTATGTTTAAAATTTCAGAGCTGTATCTCTATTTGAAGTCACTTTGTAAAAAATAAATTAATTAAAAAAATTAATAAAAAAGAACTAATTAAAATTTTAACATTCTGTTTGACATACATAAAATTCGAAAGCCAAAACTTCTTATGTTGAAAATTGTTTTGGGCCTGAGCAAGACACTTGATTTTTTGCTCACTACTTCGGTGCAGTGTGTATTAATATTGAAATAAAGATCTAAACCCTTTCACAAAAATAAATTTTTCAGTACTGCGGTAATAAATCACATGCCATTAAATTGTAGCTTATGTGAAACGTAGGTACTTTCAACACAGCGCCATCTGTTAGAATCGTTTGGAGCTAACAGATAATAATAAACAAATAATTTGCAATAAAATAATATTGCAGCTATAAAATGAGATGTAAGCTATCCTATCTCTTAAGTTAGACCAAACTGCACACCGTGTGCAAATTTGATTAAAATCGGTTGAATAGTTTGAGTGCATTGGGAACAAACAACGATATATATTATATATATATATATATATATATATATATATATATATACATATATTACTTATAATTGGACTCTTAAAAAACCGAAGGTAGCAATTTTAATTAGTTATTTTTTAATTAATTTTCTTAACTAATTTTTCAAAAATTACAAAACGACTTCTAATTGGGCTACAGTTCTGAAATTTTCAACATAAGTAGCTTTGGCCTTCTAATTGGTCTTTTAAAAAACGGAATTATAAATTTTTATTTAGTTCTTTTTAAATTAATTTTTTTAACTAATTAATAAATATTTTACAAAACGATTTCTAATAGGTCAACAGCTCTGAAAATTTCAACAAAAGTAGTTTTGGCCTTCTAACTAGACTTTCAAAAAACAGAATTTTAAATTTTTATTTAGGTTTTTTTTTAGTTAATTTTTTTTAATTAATTTTTTTTAATTAATTAATTAATAAATATTTTACAAAACTATTTCTAATAGGGCTACAACTCTGAAATTTTCAACAAAAGTAATTGCAGCCTTTTAATTGGACCTTTGAAAAACAGAATATTAAATTTTAATTTAGTTCTTTTTTAATTATTTTTTTTTAATTAATGAATTAATTAATAAATATTTTACAAAACCATTTCTAATAGGTCAAGAGCTCTGAAAATTTCAACAAAAGTAGTTTTGGTCTTCTAATTAGACTTGTAAAAAACAGAATTTTAAATTTTTATTTAGTTTTTTTTTTTTTTAATTAATTTTTTTAATTAACTAAAAATTATTTTACAAAACGATTTTTAAAGGGCTGCAGCTCTGAAATTTTCAACAAAAGTAATTTCAGCCTTTTAATTGGACTTTTGAAAAACAGAATATTACAATTTAATTTAGTTCTTTTTTAATTAATTTTTTTTAATTAATGAATTAATAAATATTTTACAAAACGATTTCTAATTTTTTCAAGAGCTCTGAAAATTTCAACAAAAGTAGTTTTGACCTTCTAATTAGACTTTTAAAAAACAGAATTTTAAATTTTTATTTAGTTTTTTTTTAATTAATTTTTTTAATTAATTAAAAATTATTTTACAAAACGATTTTTAATAGGGCTCCAGATCTGAAATTTTCAACATAAGTAGTTTTAGCCTTCTAATTGGACTTTTGAAAAACAGAATATTAAATTTTTATATAGTTCTTTTTTAATTAATTTTTTTAATTAATTAATATTTTACAAAATGATTTCTAATAAGGCTACATCTCTAAAATTTTCAACATAAGTAGTTTCGGCCTTCAAATTGGACTTTTGAAAAACAGAATTTTGAAGTTTGATTTGTTTTTTAACTAATTAATTAACAAGTATTTAACAAAACGATTTCTTACTGGTCTACATTTCTGAAATTTTCAACACAAATAGTTTTGGCCTTCTAATTGGACTTTTGACAAAAAGAACGTTAAAATTTTAATTTGTTTTTTAATGAATTTTTAATTAATATTTTTACAAAAAGCAACTTCTAATAGGCCTAGAGCTCTGAAAGTTTCAACATATGTAGTTTTGACCTTCTAATTTTAGAAACATCAAGTGTTAAAATATTCTGAAAAGGGTGTTGTATTATAGTTATTAACGGTGATTTTTTTTTATTGTTTCTAGACAAGGGAGGGGCATCTAATATTAAGGATTTATTTAGCAATTAGTTTTTAGTGTTTGAAGAGACCTTAAGCTTACGCAGCAATGAACCTTTCATCGAGCAAAGCGAGCTCATGTTTGCATAGCAATGAACCTTTAAACAAGTTAAGTACGCCTGTTCTTATGGGTCAATGACTTCCAGCGAGCGTAGCGAGCTCGGTTTTGCTTTGAGATGAACCTTCCTGCGAGCGAAGCGCCAAAAATTGGGGGCCTATACACCAATGACGGATTTCCGTAACGCCGGGCCTTACAGCTGGCTAAAATATTTCACATGGTAAATTGTCGTGGCGAAGCACGAGTAGTACTTCATAATTTATTGATTTTCACGATCACACGTCACGAAGTTTGCATTGACATGTTTTTTACAGTTATTATGAATTTTTAGTAGCAGACCGCAAGCGTATCGAGCTTGAGGTTCGCAAGAGTTGGCAAGGATGTAGTACCTCCTAGTACTATAAACTTATCAACATTTTGAGATAGTTCAAAAACATCTATTTTTAGTGAAACTAAACTATTTAAACTTAATTCAAAATATTACCTTGTATGAAATCACCACTAATTTTTAAATGAAAAGTTTTCAAAACTGATGAATTATTTTTGGCAGTTTTTAGGGTAAACTTTTTATAACAAACAGTTTTTCATTAAAAAGAATTGCAAGTTCTAAATGTACAAATATTTTCAACATACTTTTTTAAAAAAATTCTTAAATTTTAACTTTATAGCATTTTATCAGTTTTTAAGTTAAAAAACTCACCACACACAATATCCAGAACACAATAAAACACTGGTTTATAAAGTACTCTGATTTCCCCATCAGTTCCTTTTTGTAGATTTTTCACCAATTTATAGGCTTGTTCGTTGAAAATTGGTAAAAATTCCTTTAAAATGTCCCAATGGAAGCACGGATTGAGCATCTTTCGACGACATTTCCACTTATCGCCTGAACTGAAAAAAATGTGGTAGAAAATTATTTGAATTGAGAAGTGTTATGCTAAGAGAGTTCATACAATGCTCTTAAATTTCGCTAGAATTTGGATACCAACTAAGCAACAAATCACTAACCTGGTTAATGTTTGGAATTATTTCCTAGATTTGTTGATCTATGAACGATTTAACTTGTAGTATACATATCAGCTGTTTCACTTCGATTTTCAGCAAGCGTGTCTGGCAAAATAACTACTAACTGTTAGCCAGGTTATCGATTGATTATTTAGTTGTTATTGAAATAATAGCTCACCAAATTTAAGAGTATCTTAAATACCTACCATAAAAAGAAATCACGCTCCAGGACTGTTAAGAAAATACTATTTTTGTCTTAAAAGCATACAGAAGAAATTTTCCTAATTGTTTCCTTCTGGACTTGATTAAAACTTATATAAATTCATTATTTAATTAATAGTAGAAAGTATATCGTCACTTCAATACTACAACTAGATAACACCAAAATTATATTTTAGATATGTGCATTATGAGTCATAAATTGGCCAGCTTTATTGTATGCCGCAAGTGGATAACAGTAGCAAGATTATATTATATTATATTTATAATAAATCATTAGGCTGTAGTACGATTTCAAGTGCATTGAACATTTTTTAAATGCGTTTTTCTCAAAAGTACGATTTTGCAGTTATCTATCGTAGCATTAGGGTGAAGTTATACTCGAGACCCAAATTTCTTATACAATGTCTCTATAATATGAAAATGTTTTGTTTTTTTTTGAAGGTTTGAATTCTAGAACAAAATTTAGGTGCTTTCTTTAAATAGTTACAATCTTGCAAGTTATTTGGTACAGGCACAAATCATTATCTTATTTTTCGCTGTTCATCCAAAAGTTGATTTATTGATATTGGTTATTTCTATTTCAAAATACAGATTTTGCGATTCAATAACTTATACGTGGAGTGAACTCTTCAAAAAAGTTATATTACGTGAAACGAAGTGCAAGAAAAACTAGTACGCCAACAATAGTATAATACAGCAATAAGCCGTAATTACTCGATGAAGCCCATGTCGTATACGAAACATTCTAAAGTCTTTTCATTGATGTTTGTTCAGATTATATAAATGAGGGGAGATGGTACCCTAAAATTTATAAATAATCAATTTTGAGTTTATTACTGTTTATCGAAATTTAAATTCTCCCCTTTGAAAGGATAGCTAATTTTTAATAATACCTCAACTAGAAGTGTATTAAATAATTTTTTGAAAACAAAATTTTTAACTATTTATCTAAGTAAAAGTTAACTATTACTATTATCTAAAATCTAACTATTACTATTATATAAATAGTATTACTATTACTATTTATCTAAAGTAAGTTTTTAACTATTTATCTAAGAAAGTTTTCTTTAAAATGTGTTTTTCTCAAAATTACATTTTTCGTTATTCATGTACCTTTTTCTCAGAAACTGCACAAACTATCCTCCTAAAATTTTTACCACATATTCCTATTATGAATTTATATACTGAAGTTAGATTTTGTTGTTATTTTAAAACTATTTTTTATTTAGGCTCATTTCGGCAAAATAAAAGTTGCGATATTTAACATATTTGAGTGACTTTCACGAAAATTCATTAAAATGAATTACAATCAAAAGCTAACTTCAGTAAAATTGTTTGTTAAATGAAGTGAAAAAAATTAGGCTTTTTTGTCAAATACTTTCTGAAAAAAAGGTACATGAAATAAGCCAAATTAACATTACTGGTATAGAAGATACCAACTCCTCTTGAATTATATATACAGGATGCTCAGAACTGTTTTAGCTTGTCACGTACTGCTGTCACAATAAAACATTTGCTATAATTCTTCTTGTTACGGTGTATCTTTTTAATACTGTACTGAAAAATTCACTCTTCCCATCGACATTCGAATTGGCATGCTTCATCTCTAGAGTTATATATAATACACTATATTGGTATACCATTTCACATACAGTGTCTCAAAGCATACCTACCAACCGTCTGTTACTAATTTTTCATGTAGTATTTGAGTGTTCATTTTATGTCTTTAGTCATGTGTAATTTTAAGTATTAAGAAATACCTTGTAACTAATCCTTCTCCAAAATGTGGCGTCATTAGTTTATACATAAAATTCTTGTCTGAGATTGCAGAATCTTTTAACATTACCTAAAATATAATTAAGAATTTCATTCACATACACAAAACTCTGCGCTTGTGAATTTAAGTATTTGATACATATGTACATTTAAGATGTTTTTTTTTTTTTTTTTTTTTTTTTTTTTTTTATAGATATATATATTAGAATTTCAAAATGTTTTATACAGTATTTTAAAATTAAAAAGGACACATTTTTATAAATATTTCATTCATTAATTTCTGAATTGAAATTGAAACGACTAATTAAAAATGATACAATTTTATATGTACATTTTTTGTATAAATTACTCATTTGAAATTGAAATGGCTAATTAGGACATTATTGTTATTGCAAATAAAAGATATTACATTGATACTTGTTCACAACCAAACTGTTGAATTTGGCTTCAATATTTACTAAATAATAAATTTTTAGATAAAAGTTTGGAAAAAATACCTAGTTTAAAAAATTAATATTAAAATATACTTAAAAAATTTGTTTGTAACAATATATATGTATATATATATATATTAGCCCTGGGTGATTTTAACATTCCTGCATCGTGATATATAGGGAAGAAAACATTACGATGCCACGATACATAGCGATGTAAATTATATTTTATTTTTTTACAAAATACTACAAAACGATGCTTTTTAACACGCTATATAGACGAAAATTGTGCTTTCTTAGTTCTGTAACATTTTATTGAATCCATGTATGGAAGTTTATTTTAAATAACATGAGCTACTGGCGCCTAAAAACCACTATGTTCTTCTTTTAAGAAGTAATAGGAAAACATCGCGCAGGAGCTATGACTCGTTCAAAAACACCATGATACATCGGTTTTATGAGAATAGTGACACCGGTTTGACGAAGTTGATTTTACACCGGTTTGGTCCGATGTATCGATGCATAGCCCAAGCCTAATATACATAGATTAAATTTTGCATGGAAACATAATAACAACTATTTACTACAAAACATGATTAATATTTTACATATCGGAAAATGTATAATGAACGTATGACAGTTGGAGTAAAATCATGTAATACCAAAAAGTCATTCTTCAGAAAATACATTTCAAGTTTATTACACTAATAAATGTGATATAAAGCACACTGTAATTTAAAATGTATTTTGGGTTTTAGAAGAAGAAAAATTCATATAGTTTTAAAAGTAAAAAAAAAAGATTAAAGGTTTTTAAACAAAAAAGCCTACGTTATACAAATTTACTTTATATATATACCTAAAAAATTGCACAACACACCAATTTAAAAATCACGATTGTATAAATTGTGAATATAATATTCATATTCTTATTAACATAAGATGTGAAAATAAAATACATATTTATCGTACAAAATGTTGATACAGGTTTCCCGAAAAGTGACCCCTAACATAACTCCTAAAAAAAATTTACCCAGTGATATTGAAACATATGCATATTAAAAGTGAATAAAATTCTAATTGATTTTAAAATTTTATTGACTATCCAGAAGACTAGACGAAGTTTTAATACCCTGTAAGTATCTATTTTTGAGATGTTTATTTTCTTAAAAATAGTAAGTTATTTTCGAAAAAAAGATGTATATATTTTTAAAATACAAATTTTAGTGATTTTTGAATGTATCAGTCACATGATCTTTCAGAAAAGACCCCTTAACTTTTAAGTAACATGACTGAGAAACTGTGAGAGACAGAAAAAAGAGATAAGTAGTACAGTGAATAGAAAGGTATGGAATTTTAAATACAACCATTTGCAAAATTGGTTACGTTATTCAAATGTGGCTACAAATTGTTGCACTGTCTGAATATAGCGAAATAATTTCGATGTTTTCCAAATGAAAAAGAGCCATATGTTATCCTAAAGTATACATATACAATTGAGATGATTTTCTTTAATTTTAATGTAAGAATTTCAATCTTTTTACCAGTATATCAGAATTAAAAATGATGAATATTATTTGTAAATAAACATGATATAATAAGCTTGGACATAAATAAATTTGTAACTAACTTAACGGTATAATTTTTATTGCAAATAAAAGATATTATACTCATGCATGATTCCATAAGGAACTGAGAATTTGGCTTCAAAAGTTATTTAATTACAAGTTTTTAAATAAAAAGTTCAAAAATATACATAGATTATACCAAAACATTAAGATTAAAATATAAATAAAAAATGTGTTTATAACAATAGATATTAGATTTTTTTACGGGAACATATTCACAACTATTGTCTACAAAATATAATTGGAATTTTGTAAATCGGACTATTTATAAGGAAGTTATGACCGTTGGCGTAAAATCATATAACACCAAAATGTCATTTTCTTCAGAAAACGCGTTTAATGTTTACTGTACTAATTAATGTGATACAAAACAGGTTCACAAAACCCACTGTAATTTAAAAAGTAATTTGAGTCTGATAAAGAAAATGGTATCATTTTAAAGGTAACAAATTCGGGAATATTTTGAAGAAGAAAATAAAACATACTTTAGTCAAATTTTGCAATTCCTAATGTATATGTATACTTACGGCTACACGTTCTCACAAGTTCACTTATCCGGCTACGTCAATCAAATTTTTTTAACACAGAGTGGACGGAATCGTCTATATAGTGGGCATTGCACGCCGCGTAACGACTGAAAAGTGCAGAGGCGAATCTCCACTTGCAATATTTTGTGTTTCAAATTTTTATTTCAACGAAATAATGTGCCAATTTTTTAGATAATGGTTTATTTTTTAATTAAAAATCATTTCTTTCAATTGCCAGCTTATATGTTAAAACAAGCCAAAACTTTTTAATTTCTAAAAAATCTATTTTATTCTTGAGCCTACTAAAATTATATATATATTTTTTTTATACCGATCGACCACTGTTTCAAAAAGTGGCCCTTGGTAAAGAGTGGGCATTCAGCGTCACCTCCGATTCCGAGTTTTTAAGCGATTGTCGTAGCCGTATAAGTGAACTTGTGAGAACATGCTCGAGTGTAGCCGTGAGTATACTTGAATGGATAATGCAGCCCAAAAGTTGCAGAATGCAAAGGTTTTGCAAGATAGACAGGTTTTCAGTGCCCTATATTCACCAGTTTCTGAATTAACAGATCCGTCCAAATGAACCTCATGGGTAAAACAAATGCAGCTGTCATCAAATTTTTGTTTTATAGTCACCCAACAAACCTCTTTTCTCTTCTTTCTGTTTCTTATTGTTGAGCAGTTATGTCCTTTCAAAGTTAGGGAATCCATTCTGAAGGATACTGTGTAAGTTACGCTTTTATATTTTGACCGCATTTATAATATGCACTTATTATAATAATTTGTTCTTAAAAATTATATTTATTTATTTATTTATTTATTTATTTATTTATTTATTTATTTATTTATTTATTTATTTATTTATTTATTTATTTATTTATTTATTTATTTATTTATTTATTTATTTATTTATTTATTTATTTATTTATTTATTTATTTATTTATTTATTTATTTATTTATTTATTTATTTATTTATTTATTTATTTATTTATTTATTCTAAGCGAAAAATAGATGTTTTAAAAGATATGTTTGCAAAACTTATTCCGTGCATAGATTGAACGACATTTTAAAAGATTTATGTAACATTTGCGTTTAAAGTCGCAGATGGTGTATGCAGCAATCATTGTATGATTAAACCTACATGTTTGATTTTTAAAATAATACATTTTGCTGTTTTATTTTTGAGAAGTGTAGGTTATTTTCTGAATTGATTTTAGGACATACAGAAGGTAATTTTAACTTTGAAAATTATTGTAATTGAAAAACTATGATAAAACTATAAAATTATAATAATAATAAAATTAAAAAAAAAAAAAAAAAAAAAAAAAAAACTTATACTCTTGTAAATTTTTAACTTCACTTTAACTTTTTTTTAAAAATTAACTGCTAAAACAGTCTGATTGGTATTTGATATATTTAATGCAACTAACTATATCGAGAACAAAATCATGCATACTTTTCATCTTGATCATATCATAGTTATAAAGAATAACTATACATATTATTTACTTGCTATTTATTAGATTAGTTAGAAATGGCGAGTGTTTCTGTTTTAATTTAATCAAAATCGTACTTGCTCCCTAATTTAAAAATGTGTAGCATTAAGATTAATTCCATTTTATTTTGATCATATAAAATTACATAGAAAGAATATTAGCATTTTAGATTGCAATTTTTATAGGGAAATAATTTTTCCTCTATGTTTTTATTACTTCTTATAAACATAGAGGAGTAAACTTAGGAAAACATAATAGCATACTAATTTTTATACAATTAATCGTAATTCGTAACACCCGCTGAAATGAAATTGTACTTAGCCTACAACACCCCCAACAATAAAAATTGTCACAAATAAAGAAATAAATTGTCAAAGATTCCAGTGGCGTTTGGAAACTGTAAAATAGTTTTGGTAAAATTAAAAAAAAAAAAAAAAAAAAAAATACTATGCAAAGACTGCTAAAAAAAGAGATACGAGGTTTTAAACATACGATTCAGATCTACATCGTCATGAATTTAAGGAATGTAGACAATTGACAACAATATGCGTTTAATGGTTAAATAAAACATAAATAGAAATATTCTGGGGATGAAAATATATCGCATAAATTTACTTCGGCGGCTTCTCCTTTCAATGGGATCACAAAGGGATGATATGTCAACCAAACGCAAACTAACTTTTGATCTTCATATAACTTGGCTACACCAGAAAGCCCCTGAAAAACAACTTAAAAGAAGAACTAATATAGCACAACATTTTTTAATTTATCTTTGAAAGTTGATTTATGTATACGTTATCAATACTTACGAAGTGTAAATAAAATGTAGATCATTTTATATAGAAAATGTGAATAAATGAATTAAAGTTCTGACCTTTATCATCTACGTAAATAAATGCTGTGACCAATGTTTCATAAAACTCTCCGTAATTAATAATACCATCTACGTAAAATTAAGAACACATGTTAGCATCTAGTGAAGATAAATAGATCAAAATAGAAATATTATTACAAGGGGTTTACTTATTAAATATTGATAGGGTTACTTCCCGTTAACACCAACCACTAATAAGGTATCGAAGTATCTTATATTAAGAAATTATTTCCTAATTAGTCAATATTTTCTACATCCACGCTTTGTTTAGATACCAAATATATTCCGAGAAAAGCAAGACTTTGTTCAAAATCTCAGAAATAAAAAAAAAAAAAAAAAAAATCCTTCAAATACGCTATTGTAAAGCCAATTTGATTTTAAATACTTAATTTTTCAGAAACTTTCATTGAATTAATGCAACAAAACAACTAGATAAAATATACTGTTTTACTGTATCTACAAAAGTCCAGATAAATTTTTCCAACATTTGTTTACACATTTTTTTTCTGAAATTAATTTCACCAGATTCATTTTTGCCATAAGTAAAAAGATTGTAAATTAAAAGAAAATCAAGTTCATCTTTTGGCGCTTTTGCGTTCTTCCTTTGAAATTTCATATTTTTTATTGTTTATAGGTTTGTATGACCATTCGATACGACAACAAGATTGTTATCTAATGACTATAATCAAAAAGTGATAAAAAAATAAATTATTTAGTGTCTTTTAAATAATGACGGTAATAATGTTCTGCAGATGTATAAGATAATTCCGTGCAATCCCTGCTTCCAAACTGAATTGACACAAATGACAGGCAGTTTTTTGTGTTGATTGGTGGTAGTTTTCTTTCTCAGTAAGAAAACACTAATACCGTACCGGTCGCTTTACGGTTAGATGCTGGTGGTGGTACCTAAGAGTAGGGCAGCGTTTTGCTAACATCGGCTAAATATAAAGTTATTTCTGAATTGCCAGCATTCTGTTTATTTGCTTGCGAACTTCATCGAACCAGCAGTGAGTTGCCAGCTATAACCCATTGATATGCTCATCACCAAGGTATCATTTCTGGCGCAACAGATTGGCAGATATAAGAATTATGCTTGTATACGTACACCCTGTTGAACCGTTGGAGGAGAAAGGGTCGAAAAACGAACGAAGACGCGATACCGAATGAAATTCAGTTATGATGGAAGTTATAAATTAAATAGTATTCTCTTTGTTTCTGTTTTCGATGCCCAGTGGTAGCGCATTGTATTGCCACACCACAGGTCCAAGATTCGATCCCCGGATTGTGCAAGGTTGACACAGCCTTTCATCCTCAAGTGGGTCTATTAAATGAGAACCAAGGCTCTGCGAAGTGTTAGTTTTTAAGTTAGAACACATTTTCCTTACTGTTAGTTTTGTTTTTATTTTTTCTAATGCACGATAGTTCCCATCACCATATGAATAAGGCTAGATTCAAGTAAACCAGTACTGGCTCGCTTGTGGCAAGCCAATGTATTAGGCAAGCCAGTTTTGGGACACACTGTTTAAATGATGCGCAGTTAAATGACTGCTGGTCCTACAGTAGGCCAGACTGTCATTTTTATACACTGAAAAGCAAAGGCCATCCGTCAATGGCCCAGAAGTTCAAGTGATGGACACAATCATTCACCCAGTGCTGGCCCACCTGATTTTTTTTACTGGGTCCATTCGAAGTAAAAAGAGGGAGTAGTTTGCTTTGATCACCATCATGGAAAGTGTCTCTCCTTATTGAACTACGAATTCTCTCAATAGCCCAGAACCAAGTTTTGGAGCTGTACAAATCTTGCTCAAGAAGATCTCTAATATGACATCCCAACTGGAATGTATAGAAAGTATTTAACCATTGTTTTTGGCAACTCAACGGAAAATATTTCATTTACAGTGCAAAAACATTATTGAAAAAATATAAAGAACAGAATTATCAAAACACTACCAATAAAAGCTAAAATACTGAAGGGAAAAAAAATGCAAATAGTACATTATTTTTTAAACTGGGACAACGACATACTGAACATATCAACACTATTGGATAAATCTATTTTATAAATTATAAAAAGTACATTAGGGTATACTTGTGGCCTAACTTTTACTATCATAAGATAAATAAAAAAAAATTCTTTTACGTAACCAATAGTACGTCCAATAGTTACGATTAAATATTGTCAATCAAATAAATGTTTGCTTATTTGATATTTACTTACCCGATTGCAAGGAACGTCCTCTTCTTGATTTCTCGTTCAAGTACAGATATGGCACGCCCCCTAGCACATTAAAAAAAGTCATTTTAAACCCGGGTAGTAATGCATTGTACTTCGCTCTCCTTCTGATCTTCTGCAGAATAGTATAGCAGACAAAGATCACGCTTGAAATGATGAAACATAAGAACAGGGTCCACAAAGCATGAAACGGCGATCTCAGTTTCAGAAACTCATAGAATATCGCCATCGTAGTTAGAAAATCTTTTTTCGAGTGTGGAAGCACCCGAGAAATATAATCATCGTATCTTAATATGAAGCATTTAAAAATGTTACAGGGAAGCATTTAATTTTTGTACAGGAAAAATTTCAGTTTTTCAATGATCAGCGATGCAATGTGGCAACCAAAAATGTTGTGGAAACAAAGAAACGTAATTGGAAGTTAATGATTTTTTAATCTTTAGGTATGGCCTTGAGGATTCCCAATTTTCATTCAACCCCTAGTAAAATTTATCTGTATAGCATTGTGTTTTAATTTTCACTGCAACCACGTGGCTTTAGTTCTAAAATAAATCGAGCAAAATGACAAAATATTAATATCCCGTCATTGGCAGCACTCATTTTGCAGTATTAAACCGTTCATAGAGGGATTACTGATTAAAATGGATCCTAATTTCAAAAGAAGGTTTTTCTTTTAATATATTCTCGCTGTGAAAAAAAAAATTCCCTGCAATAATACACGTAAAATTTGTAAAACTCATTGTTTCATTTTTAGAATTTACAAGTAAGAAATTATAACTAATTGTTCGCTCATTGTAAAACATACAGAAATTAGTAATTAAAATAAATCGATATTAAAGAAAAAATAATAATATTTAAGATAGTAATCACTTTTAAAGTTAAGCTGAAAACCAATATTTACTTTAAAAACTTACGTTTTAACTAAAAACTTAATTTTAGAAAAGGAGACCGAAATGCATCAATGTGGGATTTCCCCCCGACTTGAGCACTTCGGATCGTATTGGTTAGGAGCAGTACTACGTCACTGCGTGACGTTGCTGCTTCCTGCCAGCCGTTTTATTTGAATTTCATTCCACGCTATGTAACTAAATTTGTAAGACGTATTTGTAAGAGCTCTTCGGAGCGATGTACCGTTCAACAACAGCTTTTTTAAAATTCCTCTAGACACCGTTAAATAAACTATGTTCATGTTAAGGTATACATATACGTTGGGAATCGCAAAAATTGACCCACACAGGCATTTTTGTTTTTTCATTCTAAAATGTTCTCCAATTGGTTATCTTTAAAATGATACTAAATAACTTTCTTATTGTTAAAATACTTTTTTAAATACACGCAATTTCGTAAAGGTCGACGTTTAAAACATATTGGAAAAAAGAAAATGTCGAAAACTTTGAACTCAATTTCTGGAGAACTGCTTTTCATTGCTGAGTGAATGTACTCCAACGGTGATATCATAAGAGTTAATTAACTGATTTTTAAAATTTAAACTGTATAATTTAGATAAAATTTCAGAGCACGGGCTCTACCTGTTTATAAAAATTTTGGTAAAAAAATAGATTTTCTTATATATTTTAGAATATTTTTATTTTTGGAAAATTTTTATTTTTTCTAGTATTTTTCATGTTAAATGTTAAAATTAAAAAAATATTTAGGTTATGCATTATATTTTGCTTGGGACCGTGTATCAATACCTTGTCTTTAATTTCCAGTAAGAAATTTGTTTCAAAATTAATTAGGTATTATTTTATCATCGTTGCAATTAGGCCTTAACTAGTGAATTAAAATTCAATTAATTAAATAAATATTTTATTTTTTTACTTTTTGTTACTACAGATACATTACATTTTTTACTCTAGTAATTCTCACTTAAATTTGACACGCTGGCATAAGAACTAAAAAAAAAATTGTCCAACGTATATGTATACCTTAAAAAGAAGATTTTATTTCAAACTCAGCATCCCTACAAATTGGGCGTTCGGCCGCGATTGATTTATTTTCCCGCGATTGATTTATTTTCCCGCGATTGATTTATTTTCCCGCGATTGATTTATTTTCCCGCGATTGATTTCTTTCTCGAGATTTCTTTTCGAATATAACAGATCAACAAATTTGCATCAAACTGAAAAGCTGCTTTCACCTGAAGTTTTTTTTAATTCCGAAGTGTCCAATGTTCACGGTGCTCCAACCAGAAGTGTGCCTCTTCCAAACCGTCCAGTAGTGCTTCAACGACGTAATTTTGGTTCAGAACTGTCCAGTCAAGCCTATAGTTCCCTAAAGAACTTAAGTTTCAGTGACCAGTTCCTGTTTGGACATTAAATTCAAGTGACCAGTTCCTGTTTGGACATTAAATTCAAGTGACCAGTTCCTGTTTGGACTTGAAATCCCCTGTCCAGTTCTTGTTCTGACGTGAAGTGACTGCTGGAAGACGTTTTGAATTGCAGCGAAAATCCAAGTTCCAGATAAGCCATTTACAACTTTATTCAAAATATTTTATATTAATTTTAGTGATAATTAAGAATTTTAATATTTAGTTGGAACAATACTTTAATATTATTTTTTCACTAAGTAATTATTTTTTGGAATGTGTTCTTTAAAATTGTTTCGTTTTAAAATACGTTATGTATTAACGATTTGGGAATAGAGGAAGCAAAAAAAAAAAGAAAAAAAAGTTGATCATTCTGTTTCGAGTATTTAAAATAGACAGGAAGTACCAGCTGCATTTGCCATTTGATTTTTTATCTTTTCTTTTTAGGGTTGCTGAATAAAAAAATATTGTGTTGTCTTATTTTTTTCCCCCTAATCATTTGGCCTCTGCAACTGAAGTTTTATTTATTTTTTGTTGAACTAGTTTGGAATTATGTTTTTCAGAAAAGAGTTTTTGGAAAGATATTTTCTTTAATGTTACATGTAAATGATAAATTGGTGGAATCATTGTGGTATTGTTTATATTTTGATAGGATTGTTTCATGTATCCGGTATCAAATAAAAGCAGTTGTTATGCCACACTATAAAAGATAGAATTTAATTGATTTGTGAAATTCTAGTGTTAATATTTCTTTGGTGTGCTTTTGTGCTGTCGTCGTGCAGTGTTAACGGAAAAGTTAAAGTGTTTTTAAAAGCATAAGCCAAAAGGCTGTTTGGGAAATATTAGACATTGTTTTTCTTAAGAAAAGAAAACTATTTAGAATTTCTAGAAATCTGTATTTGCAGTCGTAAAATAAGAGTTTGATTAATTTGTGAAATTCTGGTTGTAATATTTCTTTAGTATGCTTTTTACTGTCGTCGAGCAGTATTAACTTGAATGTTAAGGTATTTTTAAAGCATAAGCCAAAAGGTTGTTTAAGAAATATTGGGTGTAGTTTTTTTTAAGAAAAGAAAACTATTTAGAATTTCTAGAAATCTGTATTTGCAGTCGTAAAATAGAATTACATTAATTTGTGAAATTCTGGTGGTAATATTTCTTTAGTATGCTTTTTACTGTCGTCGAGCAGTATTAACTTGAATGTTAAGGTATTTTTAAAGCATAAGCCAAAAGGTTGTTTAAGAAATATTGGGTGTAGTTTTTTTTAAGAAAAGAAAACTTTAGAATTTCTGTGAATTTGATTTAGCTACTCATTGGGAGTTAGTTTAAAAAATATATATATTTTAAAAAATTGAAGTTGCTATGCAATCAATTGTGGTTTGATAAATTGTATTTTGCAGTATAATTTATGTGTGTAATGATTTGTATAAGAATTGCTATATTAATTTTTATTAGACAGTATTATTGACAATGTCTAATTTAATGGTAAAGATTAATTAGTGGGTATAGATTGTTCTCTGCTGTTTTGATTGGGGAAATAATTGAATACAGTTAAGGATTCTAATTAAAATTCCCTGGAACCGTCAATAAGCTGAAAGTTCCTTGTAACGGTTCATTCTTATTTAAAGTTTAAACCCACGTGAAATATAGTTGAAAATTATTAAAAGGTTAATATTTTCGCATTGTTTTTGTTCGAAAGTTATCATGTCCTATTTAAGTAAGGGTCGTAAGACTGACTTAGTTGAGGTCGCTGAGGAGTTGGGTTTGACTCCGCCTGATGGAAGTAAGGTAGCAGATATCAGAAAACTGATTTTAGAAAGTGATGGCTATGATGAAGAAACGACGCGTATAATTTTGAATCGAATCATCGAAGAGAGGACAGAGGTACGAACCCGAGAACGTGAAGAGAGGGAAACTCGACTTGAGATGCAACGCTTGGAGGTTCAGCGCATACAACTGCAGACTGCTGCTGTGGTTCCAAGACGAAGTGAAGAAACTCAACAAAGGATCCCGCTTGCTCAGATAACACCTAAATTCGATGAGAAAAAAGACGAAATGGGGTTGTTCCTTGTCAACTTTGAAAGACGCGCAGAAATGGCTAGAGTTCCTAAGGAAGATTGGGTAGCCTACCTACTTCATGTGATGCCATCAGATATCTCGAACATGCTTGCTCGAGAGTCGGTTGAAAATGCAAACAATTTTGATTATGTCAAAGAGTTAATTTTGAAGAAATACAAATTAACCTCTGAAAAATTGAAGAACTTGTTTTATCGACATGTCAAAGGTCCAGATAAGACATGGAGGAGCTACGCACATGAGCTGAGCTGCTATTTTAAAGAATGGATAGCTGATTTAAAAGTCGACTCTTTTGAAGACTTAGTAGACTTGCTCATCACTGAACAGTTAAAATTTAGAGCTCCAGAAGACATAAAAGAACACTTTTTCAAAGAATGGTTAAATCTGAAAAAGCCAGACGATCTCGCTGAAATGTTCGATGAATTTGAAAGTTTGAAGGAGAGTCTCACAAAGAGAAATTTTCATGGGAAACCTTACAGAAAATTTAGTGAAAATCGCACTAGTCAAGAGCATTCAGGCTACAAGGGATTGAGGCATGTTAAGTCTGAAACTGAAGACAACAGACCAATGTCTGGTCAACGCAAGTTTCACGGACAGAAGAAGCTCCTTTGCTTTGAATGTGGTTCTCCAGAACATCTGCGTAATTCATGTCCTAAAGTCGTTCGAGACAAGAACAATAAGGCTGAGAAAGATCGGGAAAAAACTCCTGAAACACACCTGGTGCAAGTTGCCGTAGGATCAAATGAACCCAAAGATTATCCGGATGTCGATCTTAATAAATTTGTGAAGAAAATCAAATTGGGTGAAGTAACCGCTACAGCACTTCTAGACACAGGCAGTACACGTAATATCTTACGAGATGACATCTACAGAAAAATTAAGCCCCTTCCTTTATTGTCGAAAAATACATCTGTTTTGACCGGCCTAGGCAAAGGTCTAGTTAGAACCATGGGATCGTTCCAGCAAGTAGTCGACATTGACGGACACGTGTGCCGACTTGACTTTCAAGTTATCCCTGTTGAGGATTTCAATTTTGAAGCCATCATTGGGTCAGCATTTTTAGCTCATGCTCCCTGTCCTTTTCATGAGAAGACTGAAACTCTCTTGGATGAGTCAGCTGAATGGATATTCTTAACAGAAGATGGAACAGCGAATGAGTTGGATCTTAATCATATCAAGGAAGCAAATCTTCGTCGAAGTGTAACAGACCTTGTAACCTCCTACCAACCGAAGAAAACAAAGTTCACTGATATTTCAATGAAAATCATTTTGGCAGATGAAATACCAGTTTACCAAAGAGCCCGTCGACTGTCATTTTCTGAACGACAAGAAGTCAACAAGCAAATAGACGAGTGGTTGAAGGATGGAATTGTTCGTCCAAGTTCATCAGATTATGCAAGTCCTGTGGTACTTGTCAAGAAGAAAGATCTCACAACACGAATCTGCGTGGACTACAGACAATTAAATCGCAAGCTAGTTAAAGATAGATTTCCGTTGCCCTTGATTGAAGATGTTCTTGACCGATTGCAAGATGCCAGAGTGTTCAGCACCTTAGACTTGAAGAATGGATTTTTCCATGTGCCAGTTGAAGAAAACAGTCGCAAGTACACATCATTCATTGTTCCGGATGGACAGTATGAATTTTTAAAAGTTCCTTTTGGACTCAGTACAAGTCCAAGTGTATTCCAGAGATATGTGTACAGTGTATTCAGAGATCTAATGAAAGAAGGCGTTATTGTTATTTATATGGATGATTTGATAATTCCGTCAAACGATGAAGCAGAAGGTGTAGAGAAATTGAAAATTGTTCTTCAAAGAGCATCCGAATATGGACTGGAAATAAAGACAAAAAAATGTCAGTTTTTAAAGCACTCAGTAGAATTTCTGGGTCACATTGTTGAAAATGGAACAGTTCGTCCATCGAGTGAGAAGACACTCGCCGTTAAAAAATTTCCTATTCCAACAAATGTTAAGCAAGTACAAAGTTTCCTTGGCCTCACAGGTTACTTCAGGAAGTTTATTCAAGGGTATTCGAAGATCGCAAAACCCCTTAGTGATCTCCTTCGAAAGGACTGTCCATTTGTGTTCGGGTATGAGCAAAAGGATGCCTACGAGAAACTTAAATACCTTCTCGCCACAAGCCCCGTTTTACATCTATTCAAGCCAGGTCGAAAAACTGAATTGCACACAGACGCCAGCAAAGAAGGTTTCGGTGCCGTACTTCTTCAAGAGTCTGACGATGGACAATTACATCCCGTTCATTTCATGTCTAAAAAAACCAGTCCAGCGGAAGAGAAATATAGCAGTTATGAATTGGAGGTTCTCGCAATTGTAGAAGCTTTAAAAAAGCTGCGGGTGTATCTGATGGGAAACAAATTTAAAATCGTGACAGACTGCTCTGCTTTTCAGATGACAATGAACAAAAAAGATCTAGTAACCAGGATTGCAAGGTGGGCTCTACTTTTAGAAGAATTCGATTACGAGATAGTTCATAGACCAGGGCAAAGAATGAAATATGTTGATGCCTTGAGTAGAAATCCAGTAATGATTATTGATGAAACTGTAACTGCAAGATTGAAAGTTGCTCAATGCAAAGATGAGTACATAACAACACTGAAATCATTAGTAAAAGAGGACAGCCACCAAGAATATTTCTTGAAGAATGACATTTTGTACAAGTACGAAAATGGTCGAGAATTAATGGTTGCACCAAAAGGGATGCAGACTGAATTGATTAAATCAGCCCACGAAAGAGGACATTTTTCAGTTGCGAAAACAAAAGAAATTGCAAAACGAGACTTCTTCATTCCTGATCTTCATTCCCAGACTGAAACAGTGGTTGCCAATTGCATACCGTGTATCTTGGCAAATAAGAAAAGCTGCAAGAAAGAAGGAATGTTGCATCCGATTCCCAAAGAAGATTCGCCTTTGCATACTTATCATGTGGATTTTATTGGACCGATGACTTCCACGAACAAACAGTATCAGCATATACTAACTGTAGTGGATGCTTTCACCAAGTTCGTTTGGCTCTATCCTGTAAAGTCGGTATCAGCTGAAGATGCATTGGAAAAGATTAAACTCCAGCAAAAAACCTTTGGTAATCCCGTTCGCATTATTTCTGACAGAGGTTCCGCTTTCACATCAAATGCATTTAAAGAATATTGTGATACTGAAGGTATTCAGCATCTACAAATTACAACTGGAGTGCCTCGTGGAAATGGTCAAGTTGAGAGAATCCATAGAACACTAATACCAGTCTTAGCTAAACTAGCTCTCGATGAACCGACAAAATGGTTCAAGTATGTCTCAAGAGTACAGAGAGTTTTAAACAATTCAGTTAGTAGAAGCACCAAATACACTCCATTTGAATTGTTAACTGGTATTAAAATGAGGAACAAAGAAGATCTCATTGTAAAAGAAATTTTAACCGAAGAAATGATGGATTACTATAATAACCAAAGGAATCAACTCAGAAGAGAAGCCAAAGAAAACATCCTTAAAATCCAAGATGAAAATAAAAAACAACATGACAGAAAATGCAAAAAGGCTACTATGTATAAACTGGGTGATTTAGTAGCTATCCAAAGAACTCAATTTGGTACAGGACTGAAGCTAAGACCCAAATTCTTCGGCCCATACGAAGTCACCAAAGTTAATGGTAGGGACAGATACGAGGTAGCTAAAATAGGGAATCATGCAGGCCCAAATCAAACCACCTCTTCAGCTGACCTCATGAAACCATTTGGGTAGCCCCTTCTAAAAAAAAAAAAAAAATTTTTTTTTCATCATAAGTATAATTGTGTTTGTGTATTTGTATATTCTAATAATGTGTTCATATTCATAACGATATTTAAAATGCACAATTTAATGTTCAATTGTATAATTACTATAAAATTATGTGTGTTTGTAAACGATTCGCAGTGCTCTTGATAAGTATTTTAATTTTTTAAGTTTTAAGTACGCCGCTGTGGTCAGCGACATGTCAGGACGGCCGATTTGTGGGATTTCCCCCCGACTTGAGCACTTCGGATCGTATTGGTTAGGAGCAGTACTACGTCACTGCGTGACGTTGCTGCTTCCTGCCAGCCGTTTTATTTGAATTTCATTCCACGCTATGTAACTAAATTTGTAAGACGTATTTGTAAGAGCTCTTCGGAGCGATGTACCGTTCAACAACAGCTTTTTTAAAATTCCTCTAGACACCGTTAAATAAACTATGTTCATGTTAAAAAGAAGATTTTATTTCAAACTCAGCATCCCTACATCAATTGAACTTGGATCCATTTTGATGTTTTTTTAGTATTTCAATGTTTAAAATGTTTACTATAAAATTGTATAATTTGATGGGCAATGCATCCATTAAAATAATATTTTTTAATGATTTTTAGAAGAAAAACAAATAACGCGGTAAAAATATACACATTTTTGTACTTAAGACTTTTTTTTTCCACAAAATGTGATTCTTATGTACACTGTTAAAAATTTTGGTCCACCTTGCACCAAAAATTGGTTCCCATTTAGCTGCCACCAACATGTGGTGCTTAGTTTCACGATTTAATGGTGCAACCTCGGACCGTAAGCACCATTAAATCGCGAAACTAAGCACCAAATGTTGGTGGCAGCTAAATGGGAACCAAATTTTGGTGCATGGTGGACAAATTTTTTTAACAGTGTACAAAATGTACATTTTCCACCCGAATGTAGTCAATATTTTCTTTTGAAACTTGTTTTTCTATTTCGTACTGTACTTTTGCAAAAGCAGACATGTATTTGTACGGCAATATAGATAAGGTTATTTTATTTTAAATACTTAAGCGCATTGTTATAAAATTACGTAAAAATATTTCAAGACACCATTAATTGTAAACCTTTTTAATGCAGAAATCAATCAAATTTTTTACTAAAGGAAAAAAGCGATTTTTTTTTTTTACCTAATGCAATTGAAAGTAATAATATTGAAGTTAAAAATTTATTTATATTTTATTTAAAGCTTATTTGATAATTTTCTTGGAAGTTTGTTCAATTCAATCGCTTATGAAAACGACAGCTGAACTTCGATTGAGGTATTAAAAATGGATAAATTCATAGAGAAATGACAGACAATGTCGAATGGTGCATGAAAAAGTTCTTAGATTAGTGTTTCAAATTTCCCAGATTAAATTTAAGAGCCTATGGGATAATCAGACAATAAAGAGGCACGAATTTAAGGAAATTGTTACCATGACGTCAAAGCCTTTTACAATAAGTGTGTGTTGTCATATGTAAATGACATTAATCAAATTTGGTTAAAAGCTAGTTTCTTTGTTTCCCTGTAATATTTCTGTCAATTAATTTATAAAATAATGTGAGATATTTTCAATATTAGTACATTTGAACTGATAATTTCATAAATTTTGTGATTAGTTTTTAAATAAAAAAGAAATACACAAGGAGGAAGCTAAAAATAAAAGTTTTTATCTTCAGTATTACTTAAAAATATGGACTAACTTCTAATGCAACTTAAGACGCAAATTTTTTATAAATGATTGTGGAACAAACAATACCGAATTTGTTTTCCTATAATATGAATGACATTACACAAATTGTACACTTGCTAAATTTAAAAATTTAAAATGATGTCAAATTCTTAAAACTAAGCTACACAGCGAGCCACAGTAAAAACACCCGGGCTGGTCACTGCTGTGGCTCAGTATAATAAGCTCCATATGGTTGCATGTATCATATAGTGTCTGGATGAAGCATGTATCATTAGAGCCACAAGCGACAGACACAACCTCAATACTAAACTCCACCTTAACTGTACATCACTAGACGGTAGATCTTCACCGTGCTCATAGGAAATTCATCCATTTTGGCTACGTGAAAGCATAATGCTCGCCAAACCATATAGCCTTTTCTTCTCTACAGGGTTGCTGGACTGAGCTTCCCTGAGTGCCTTCACGTCGCCAAAATGAATGAATTTCCTATGATCACGGTGAAGATCTAGCGTCTAAGTGATGTTAAGTTAAGGTGGAGTTAAGTATAGCCACAGCTGTGGCCCAGTATAATAAGCTCTATAGAATTGCATGTGTCGCTTAGTGTGGCGTGTCTGAGTGTCTTAAACTGTCCCGCGCGACACTGGAGTGACCCTGCATAATAAGGGCCTCAGACCCCAAAACTGCCGCACACCCTCACTCCAGCTTCCTAAGGGGCCTGTTTAAACTGGTGCCGTCGTCGTTATGTTCAATAAAGTCAAGAAGACTGGACCAGAGTGTTGTTTTCACACTAGTCCAGATCAAGAGCGGAAACAGAGTTTTATTACGGAGAAGGCGGTGGCTGTTGAATAGCTTAGGTAAATTTTGTTGCTCTTAAGTTGCATTATTATACCATGGGATAACTTAAACTTTGATTATGCAGAATATTTTACAAAGAAGTTAAAAAGTCTCAGTAATCTAAAAACGACACAATGGTTGGCTACTTGTGAATTTACGACAATAAATTAGAGTTGTCTACAACTATTTGATTCAGGATAAAGTAGTGTTGAATCTGATAGAGAGAACAATATAACAACGAATACATATACACATTTGAACGAACGCATATGCACACTTCACGCATTCACAACGAATACATATACACTTTGGTAAAGTTTATGAAATCAAGATGTGAGGTTTGCATATCTGTCCGAGGTGATCATACATCATATTAAAGACAAACCATTTCCTCTAAAGATACTTAGTTTTTTCATCATTTTCAGTTTTCCGTAAATTTGGTTTTAATTTCAATGTTTTGAGAATAATCAACTGCCAAACATTGTAATTTATTTTAACCTATTCTTTTGTACAAATGTATGTTAATAAATTTGCATCAAGTATCAGTTACGTTCTATTTCTGTCATTATCCTTTAAATTTGTTGTCCAGTGTACATTGTGCAATCTTAAGTAACTAAAGTCAGGTAACATTCCTAGGTAACATTACAAAGTAAAGGAACTTTTGTAATGTTACCTAGGGATATGGAACATCGCACAACCTTCTTGATAAAAGTTTAATATTTTTGCTTGGAGGGAACTTTTTTTACAAATGCATTTTTTTAATACCACTTCTATTTGAAAAATAAATTTTGAACAAGAAATTTACTTAGAAGTATTTTATTAAACCTTTTACAATATTTTGAGATAAATAGAAATTTTAAGCTTCAATTTGAAGACTTGAAACAAATTACGGGTTAAATTATTTTTTATAACTACGAGTTACATGTCATTAAATCCTTCATACTAACTGTGATTTTAATAGTTTGCGGTGGGTTAATAAAGCCACTTGCCATCATCCATTCGACCGGAAACTTGGTAGATAGACTCCCTGTCTATAGCATAGCATTCTATCAAGCTTTTGGGGATAATGTCAGTCAGTCAGAATAGATGTTTTCTTCATTGTGGCAAGAAATCATAAAATGATTAAAGGCTCAGATTCTCTTAAATAAGTTCCAGTTCCAATGAAAAAAAAAAAAAAAATGCGGCTAAGAGGGGCTATATATATTCAATAGTAAACTAAGAGTAAAGGTTCAATGCAATTGCACATAAAAATTGGTAATGGATAGAATTTATAGTAATCCTGTACCAACAAAAAATTTCTGGGAAAAGACGTCAAGTTCTTCATTCAATAGCTATGACCGTGAAATTATTGAAAACTAAAGTACAGCCATGTTTAACATTGGTGTAAATTATTGGCATTTAAAATTAGTGAGTTTAAACAAGAGAGATTTTCATCTCTTTGTTACAATTCAACTATTATAAGCCTAAATATCCAGTTATAAAAATATTTTAGTGACTTGGCCATTACGCACCACACACCAAATAAGCGTTCTAGAATACGTAATGGCCAAGTGTCACAAACATTTTTTGTAACTAGATAAATTGCATTTCAACAAGGAAAACAAAATTTGTTTAAAATCTCACAAATTCTCACACTTTTCACCTTCCCAACTTTTGTATGAAGTACTTTAGTGTGCAGATATGAGAGCGCATAATGCTGTTGGTTGCAACCAGTAAAATTTACCGAGATATGCACTGACTATAGATATAGATAAACAACTGGATAGACTGCTCTATTGTCAATGAAAAGAGAAAACGCGCCGGGGATTGCGAAGCTGGTGGGAAGAATCAATCACAGTTCACTTTTATAGTTGGATGGGAATGCGAAAAACCTTGTAAAGTGTTAGAGTAGATATATGTTTTTGCATATTATTACTAATTAAGGTCTATTATTGACATTTCTGCTGTATACAACCCAACATTTTATTTTCAATCCTCGGCAATCCGTATTTTTTATTTTTTATCCCACCAATTGCATCTGGCAACGGCTTCATTTTCCCAGCGTTAAGCAGTCTATCCAGTTGTTTATCTATATCGATGGGATCATCTTTTTTTTTTTTTTTTCTCAAACTGATTGTTAAATTGATTCCCTTGTATACAGAGCTTTCTTTTGTTGGCTGATCGGGACGTTGACATGTTGTTCGTTTAATGTAATCGTAATAGATCTCAATGAATAATTTAAAATAAAAGACAAGTAAAATACCTATATCTTCGATTTGATTTCTGATATGTTACTTGTGATAAGAAGTGATTTAGCTACGTCTTCCCGTTTCTGTACACACTTAGGCTTTATCAGTAAAAAAAAAAAATATACGCTTGTTATGGCAAGTAAAGCAGGAATCATTTTGTAACTTTGATCATAATCGCTGAGAATTAGTTAGCGGAAGACTAAACAACCTTCTATAATGTATTTTTTTTACCTTCTTATCAAAGCTTTTACTGTACTTTTCGGTAAGTCCTAATGATAAAAAAATTTGTTTTAAAACTGAAATTAATTAGAAATTTAATTAGTTAAAAAGAAGGGATGTCAATTATAATATATTTACTCTCACGTACAATGTTGTTTAGTTACTATTCGTAATATGCTTATTAAACTTAGAAATGTGAGGTATAAAAATAGATGTAAAATCATTCATTCTATTCGTTTATATATTAATAGTGTTTCAAATAACTGAAAAATAATAACTTGATATACAATAAATTAAACTTGCTTAGAGATATGGCTTTTAAGCGATAGTGACAGATATAATCCAACTTGTTCAACAGAAAATTTTAATGCTTAGTAATGAAATCAAACTTTCTCATTTATTTTCAATAAAAGTGTCTTAATTGCGAAAAATCAGTTCGGAAAACGCGACTCGTAAATTTGTTTTAATTTGTAATTCAAACTAGAATGACGAAATTATAATTCAAGAGGAAAAGTCGAAAAGAAGATTATGTTTCGTTATGATTATGTAAATTTTTGTTATTATAAATTGTCTACACCTATTCTATTTGAGTGCAGGCGAGCACGTTCTGTTTTAAGCCCGGTAAGCTCGAGTTATTTAAATATAAAAATCAACGATTTATATTTGAAATTAATTAGCAAAACAAAAGTGTTCACATGAGTAACGATCTTGTAAGGAACATTCAACTCGTGAGTATTTACACTTGATCGGATGTTTTTTTTTTTTTTTCTTTTTTTTTTTTCTGTCATTTCAGTAAAGTTTCTTACGAAATCCCACTAACATTTCTGCTCTTCTATTTAAGTTATTTTTGCATTTTGCCATTTAATAGTAAATCAAAGAACGTTGAGCCTTTTTAATTGATCCTTTGCAATTTGAATTCTCACCAAGGACTGGTTACTCTCATTTAATAGTGCCAACTCATTTTACCATAGGTAGTACATACTTGTTTAGCAGCCGTAGTTTCATTCGTTAAAAATTATTCCCCTGTACATCATGATAAATTGACACGATTGTTATGCTCATTGTAAAACAATAAGCATCAATGTGGAAGGTTACTGAAAAAAAATATGATTTAAATGTTATCAGCAATTATCATATTTCTTATGTGAATGCCATTTTATAATTAAACATATTTCCATTTTTCCTCAACAAAAATTGTGATGTTTCTAATTTTCGACTACATTGTTTGATCTTGCGAAATTATTTTTACTTTTTTTTCCTCACTCATGAAAACTTCCATTTACTTCCTTGTAGGAAGAACGAGTTTTTTTTTTTTTTTTTGGCGGGGGAGGAGGGAGTTTACTTAGAGAGCGAATGAAAGATAAAAGTTTTATTGACGTCTAGTAATGACGTATCTGTAATAAATTACAAAATCTATCTGAAATGATTACGAGTGAATAATTACTGGTTATCTATTGTACTAATTTAAATAGTTTTTTATAGACTTGACTACTATAGATAATTGATAACACAATTTTAAAACATTTCTAATCCTTCATATAACATACCTCTCATACCCCACATATCTCTAGACACAACTTACATTAATTTTTTCTGGTACTTACCTATTATCCAATCGACCGTTGACTAACTTTTAATCGGTTCACAGATTTTTTTTTAAATTTCTTTCCTGTTATCCACATTTTTTGCAAAATATTTAAAAAAAAATCTATTATTGAAAAGTCTATTAAATCCTCATTCTCACGAAATGGACCATGGATGGTGGTCCTCAAATTTGGTACTTGATATGAATAATTTTGGTAATTCTCTATAATTGAACTTTGTTTAGAATATATTTTAAAATTTCCTATTATAAAATGAGAACTTCAATTCAAAGAAAATTGGCAAATTGGCAAATCCAAATGTTTACGTTGTCGACCACCAACAAAAAGTTTGACACAGTCGACGCACACTGGGGTATTTGCCTCTAAAAGCTGGCCAAAAGTCGATTTTTCAAAATTCCTCCTAGACACTTGAATTTTTGCCCATATGTACTTTATTAAATGTAGAACCTTACCATGTATCAATTTTTTTTAATCTGAGATCCCAAATGTCTTATCGATTAACCGAAAGTTAACGTTTGCACGAAGTGTGTATTTCTCTTTTCTATCACCAATGCAAGCACAATATTTTAACGAGACAAATTTTAAACTTTTTGTTTCAATTTTAATTTCAACACGATATATGTGTCTCCTTAAGGTCTATAATTAAAGATTTTACCACTTAAAATTTAAATTTATCTAAATTTATCAAATTAAATTTTGTTCAGTTACAAAACTCAGCTAATTTTTCTTGCAATATTTTATTTTCACGAGTGTTTTTGTTATACGATTGAGTCTTATTGAGTAGTGATTTTTATAACATTTTAAAGACCACATATTCTAGTTCCTTATACCTTAAAAACATTTTGCGGATTTTTGCGGATGCGGATATTACAAGCGTTGATGTAGATGACGTCATTTTGACGTACTTGCAGAAACTTCACTTATGTTTCCAATTTATCATTATTTATGATAATTTATAATATAAATTAAGTATGCTATTTGATTAATACCATGTAAAATCGTAAAATAACTAATTTGATAAAAAAGTTTAAATATACTGAATATTTTAGATAGTTTTTTGTTTACCACTGAAAAGCCTGCAAGGAAAGTTAAGATAGTAATGAAATTAAGCTCATAATGAGAATCAAATGATACATTTAAAGTAAGTTCACTTATAAAGAGTTTGAATTCTTAAAAAGATAAGTAAGAAAAAAATATATTGGTAAAAATCAATTTTTACCCTTCTCCTCTGAGAACACCGTTGCAGATGCTTTGACTGAATAAATATGCAGGGTCAATTAGATAGAGCGAATACACTTATACTTAATTATTTGCAGAAAATTATAGAAACAATTAATTTTATGAGAGAAAGTCATTAGAAATACTAACGAAATGTAGTTGTGACAGATCCCAATCAACGAAATACATACAAACAGTTCAAAATTCTAAAGAGCAGACGTCAATATTTTTCAAAGTTCTCTGGTGCCTTTACGATTTCTTTGGGAAAAAAACTGAGAAAAAAGTCATTTCTAAAAACCTCACAACTCATCGCCTCGGTATTTTCGAACAATCAAATTATAATTCACTAAGGGTACCATAAATACAACAAAACGCGAGGTAGATCACATTCAAACAAATATTATTTCACTCAAAAACACAAAAGATGAGGGAGGTGTAAAAGTTAAACATCTTTTGCTATGGTTGGTTCCATGTTGTTACTGACACAAAACCAACCATAAAGTGTTACATATGCAGTGCAACATCCAAAAACTAAAACGATTTAACAAAAACACATGAGATTGATGAGAAGGACCTTCAATTTAGATGATCTCTTTTGCATGGGCGTATTCGCTTGTTTTATAGCATATCCCCTTTAACGCGCCAAATGGCTTGTAAAAAGTAGTAACTTCGAACACTAGAAAATAAAAATAGAGTTAAGAAAAAATAACTGAAATAATCCAAGAGTTTGGAAGCAAGCTTGGTTTTCATTATTGAAGTACCAAAACCCAGATTTAGAAAAAGTAATGAATACAATACAAGTAGAAGATTTTCTAACGATATGGTCTGGCTGCTGAAACCACGAGATATAATGTCAATTTGATTCCCTGATTGAAGATAATTTTAGAAATATTATCTAGTAGTTATGGAACTGATACGAAGAAATTTTCAAACAACACTATAGATACAACCAAACTCTATGTACAGCCATACCCTCGGCATCCTATGACTCTAACATTGCATAATTCGCTGTTATATGATCTCATAGTTGTAAAAAATGCCTTATTGCTGATTGGGAGGCTAAAATAAGAAATTGTGTGGTAAAGAATACACATTTAAGGTATATTACTTAAAATAGTTACAAAAAATTCGAGAAAATAATGGAATACAGATGTGCTAAATAGACTACTATTGAGCTCTGATCCGATCATAATAAATATGATATGTATTATACCCTAAAAAGAGTAAAGTCTTTCATAAGAATACACTGGCCACCAAAACCAAATAAAGCCAGACTATAATCTGAATAAAATCTTCGAATAAATCATCAGATGAAGAGCCAAGATAAGCTATTTGGTGTAAAACTAGCAATATTAAAATACCAAATAATTATGGGATTAATAATGAATTCAATGAATATTTTGAAAATGCAATGATATTTTTTTTTAACATTGAACATATATAGCGATAAATCATAAATTAATGATAAGTCATGTACAGAATGGTTTATCATAAAATTATCCATTAATATTATCCAATGATAGTGATATTAGTATTAAAAAAAAAAAAAAAAAAAAAAAAAAAACTATATTTTTAATAAAGTATTTTTTTTTTTTTTATCTAAAGAAGAAAATTTACTATTTTATTCAATAAATTGAAGTATTATCGCATTTAAACACTATTCTGGAGCGAAAATAGTTTAGGCCAACTTTTCGATGCAAATACCCCAAGTGTGCGACGATATAATACTAAGTTTCCTAGGGACCTTGAGGGATCAACATATCATGATCAATCTTTTAAACAATTCAGCATGGTCTATGTGACGATTTGAGGTTCCAAAAACAGGTTGAGATTTGTAAAAAAGTTCGCTTTCATCTTGTTATTGAAATAAAAACATTATGAACGCAAATCACCTTACAAGCCTTTTTGAGTGGAAAAAATATCATAACCAAGCACTCAATAAGAAACAAAAGTTCATTCTGTGATTTTGTCAACAGGAAAGAAAATCAATGATTGGCGAACTTTTTGGTCAACGAGGTAATGCGTAAAGTACCCATTTCTTTTTAAAAACTTTGGTTTGGTATGCGAAAAATACGTTTCTATAACAACGTGCAAAAAATTTAACTTTTTTTAATCATTTTGAATAAAAAATAGTGGTGAAAGTAGCGCTTTTTCACGAGGAGTGCGGGAAAGTAAATTTTTCGCACTGTACTAAACTCCAACTTAACTTGACATCACTAGACGATAGATCTTCACCGTGCTGGTAGGCAATTAATCTAAGGCTCCCGATAGCCTTGCGGTAGAGTATCGAGCTCATAACCGGAGGATTGTGGGTTCTGTCCTCGGTCCGCCAAATATCGGTGTGTACCTAATGGGGGCTGGTGCACATTAAATCTGTCGTGGCCTCAATGTCCTCTCGTTGGTGTGGTGGGGTCGGAGAGAGGGGTTACACTAGAAGATTTCGATCTCGTATTCTTCTAGATGCTCAAAATTACGAGACGTATTTGGCTGTGTTAAGCACTTTATAAGTGGCAGAAATAGACAGTCGGTGGTTTCAAAACAAAACAAAACAAAACAATTAATCTATTTTATCGGAGTGAAGACATAATTCTCGCCAAACCTTATAGCCTTTTGTTCGCGAACATTATGCTTTCACGTCGCCAAAATGAATTAAATGCCTATGAGCACTGTGATGATCTACCGTCTAGTGATGTCAAGTTAAGTTGAAGTTTAGTATAGAGTGAAAAAGTATTTTCTCTCACGCCTCGTGTGGAAATATCGTATGGTCTTGGCATTGAAATGACATATTTTCAGGAGAAATTCATTGACTCGAGTTGCCAACGTTAATAAATATATGTATTAAAACTATTTTTTGCACATGCTTATCAAAAATATTGTATGCAACACGTGGGAAAAAACTTTTTTCAAACTCAGTTAATTTTTTGACTAGTGCTATTGCACTTGTCAAATAAGCGTTTTACCTTGTTTGAAAAGTATTACTTTCCCCTCTAGTTGCATAAATAACTATTTTATAACAACTTGCAAAAATGTTAAACCTTTTTTAATCATTTTGAATCAAAAATTGTGGCGAAAGTAGCACTTTTTTCACGAGAAATGGGAAGTAACTTTTTCACTCTAGTGTGAAAAAGTATTTCCTCGCTCGCCTCGTGCTCATATATGATGTAGTCTTGGCATTGAATTGACATATTTTCAGAAGAAATTCATTAACTCTAGCTGCCAACATTAAAAAATATATGTATTAAAACTATTTTTCACACGTGCTTAAAAAAAAAAAAATATGCACAAAACACGTGAAAATATACTTTTTCTAACTTGGTAAGGTAAATTATTTGATTCGTGCTGTCGCACTCGTAAAAAAAAAAAAAAAAACTTTTAAGCTTGGCGTCCACTATCGCTAAGCAGAGCTACAAGGCTGTCAACGTCCATTGTAGCTCGAGGCTCGTGCTATAGTAGACATTGGCAGCCTTGTAATTGGCTCTAATCCACTCCGCTCTTATCTGCTCTGCTCTGCTTAGCGATAGTGGACGCCAAGCTTTAGCGTCCACTATCACTGAGCAGAGCAGAGCAGTGTGGACTATACTAAACTCCAACTTAACTTGACATCACTAGACGATAGATCTTCACCATGCTCATAGGCTAATAATCCATTTTAACGGAGTGAAGACATAATTCTCGCCAAATCTTATAGCCTTTTGTTCTCTACAGGGTTGCTGGGCTGAGTTTCCTAGCGTGATTTTTTCTTCTGAGACGGGAGAAGAATGAAAAGGGAATGGGGTGATTCAGGATTCCTGTCCATCCCGTTTGTCGAACAAAAGGCTGTATGGTTTGGCGAGCATTATGCTTTCACGCAGCCAAAATGAATAATTTGCCTATGAGCACTGTGACGATCTACCGTCTAGTGATGTCAAGTTAGGTTGAAGTTTAGTATAGAGCCAATTAAAAGGCAGCCAACGTCTACTGTAGCACGATCCTAGTGCTATAATGGACGTTGACAGCCTTGCAATTGGCTCTAATCTAATCCACTCCGCTCTGTTCTGCTCAGCGATAGTGGACGCCTAGCTTTAGTATTACTTTCCCCACTAGTTGCATAAATTACTATTGCTGGTGTTTTAATTCAAAACTTCTGTACCAAAAATTGTATTTTTATTTGGCGTATAAACTAATAAATTTTTTATAGCAAAAACCAGAAGGAAAGAAAATCAGTATACAGGGTGATATCTAATATCCTTTTAAGGCCATTACATTTGAAATGGTATCTTGCCTGGGAATACCTACAGTAAAGTGACCAGGGAACACGTTATTCCCTGGCTATAACGAGTTTCCCGTTAACCGTTTCAATTTATAACCGTGAGTTAACCGTTTCAAATTTAAAGAGCTTAAAGGATATTAGAAATCACCCTGTATAAAATACAATAAAATATTTGTTGGTCGAAAGAAGAGTGAGCATTATTTGGCTAAACCTTATTTAGGGTTACCCAATCAGTTCAACTTTCAATATTTTTTTAAACATGTTTAAGGATGCTTAACATTTAAAATTAATTAAAAATTAATAGTGATAAAAAGATTGAAATTTCGGGATAAAAATTTTTTTTTTCACTGTTTGAAACTTTTAAAAAAATTTAAAAGTAAGCGGAACATTTCTTTTATCCCTAAGGCTATGGTGCAGCGCATTTTCAGTCAAAATATCAAGATATTTATGTTTGATTTTGGCTAATGTTTGAGTGGTAGAGATACTTAATTTTGCGGTTTATACTTTTGCATTATAGCATTTGTATAATTTATTCTGTATTACATGCAGTTTTTAGTAACTTCCAAAATTTTAATATCGAAACGGAACGAGCTGAAAGCATACTTACAAACGAGCTAGAGAAAAAATATTTTTGTCTAAAATTATCTCCAACGAATAGTGATGAAACTAAAAAGAAACAATAGAAAACTATTTTTTATCAGTGCTGTTACAACATGATATATTGTCTAAAGTTTTAAATTATCGTTGGAAATATCTCGACAATAAAATTTCCTCAATTATTATTTCTTATATCTTAAAGTAGTGTAATCCATTTGGGTATGTGATTTATAATACATATTACATTTAATTTAATATAGCTCATTTAAAGGTTTTTACTCTTAAAAATAAGTTTAATTTGTTTCTACCACATAATTATATTTTTGAAATATATTTCCTCAATATTGTGTTTAAGCGCTGTGTGATAAAAAAAATCCATTAGGAAAATTTGCAGGAGGAATAAAGGAAGAAACGTTTATGATGGCTTTTGACTTTTTTTTACCGACTCTAAATGGTTGTTATGCGAAGGTCATCTTGAATTGTTTGCTGTAAAGTGTAAAAACAAGTCGCTTTTCACAGACTTAGTAAATTCCTATCACTGAGGTTGTAAAAGAATTCATCTGCTTCGATTATTTCATTTTGGGAGAGGTAAATTATTTCAATTCAAATTTTTCTTTCAAATTGAATCTTGGATGCTACTGTATATTTTTACTCGAATTTAAATCTATGATATGGAGAAATTTAAACGATTGCCATTGTATGGGATGGATTGACCATCGCCCATATTTTCAAAATGTTTTTATATTCAATTAGTTGTGTTAAGCAGCGACTTGACTATTGGCTTTAACTGGTTGTATTAAGCTATAAGTTTTAACTGTTGCATCAATTTTTCTAAACTTTGCAGTAAACAAAACGTGTTATAGCCTCAAATTCAGCTCTGTTCAGAGGCCATTTTGGATATATTTCTGGACTGGATTAAAGCAAGAGCGGATCCGGAGTTTTATTACGGAGGGAGAGGTGGCTGTTGAATAGCTTAAGTAAATTTTGCTCCTCTTAAGTTGCCTTACTATACCATGGGGTAACTTAACTTTGATTATGCAGAATTTGTTGCAAAGAGGTAAAAAATTTCAATAACATAAAGGCGACACAATGGTTGGCTACCTGTGAATTTACGACAGTAAATTAGAGTTGTCTACAACTATTTGATTCAGGATAAATTATTGTTGTATATGATAGACAGAACTAATCTAACAACGAATACATATACACATTGAACATTTTCAAATTATAATTTGCTTTGTTGCCTTGCTTCGTCCTCGGCTTTTACATCTACGTTTTTTGGAATGAGGACATGTATATTAAAAATGTTCAATGCGGATTCGTCAAATCTTGATTGATTTTATCCAAAGCATGAGAACATGAGCGGTCCATGAATAACGGACCGCCCCTCTCTGGATCCGCCAATGGATTAGAGATATTTTGGTCGACACTGTTTTGCTAGGTGTTGCAGTTCAAGAAGAACTTGTGAAAATTAAACAAAACTATTGTGCAAGAAATAAAGATTGAACTATATTTGAAACTAACAGCCTTAATTAGAAAGAAATAGATCTGTGCTTACAATTTTAAAACTAAAAACAGTTTTAAAATTGATTGATCTAAAGTTAGATCTTAATAGTAGAAGTTAAATTTTTAAAACAGAAGGGTGACAAAAAATTATAGAACATTAGAATTACTATTCATTGCCTCAATTGTCTTTTCGTAGCATAATGCTTTCTCGAAAGTAATTTGATTTGCAATAGATGTGTAATTGGGAAGCAGAATTCCTACCGTCCTTCAAAGAAACTTCATAAAATTGAAAATTACTTTATAACTATGTAAAATAAAGTACTTTCTCCAACGGCAATGTATTAAATCTATTATGCTAAGTTCGATTTTGTTTGTGGAGGGAAAATATGCGAAGAACTAATTTACCCACTATCTGTCATCAAATCATGATGAAACTTGGCAGATAGACTCGTTGTATATGACAATGCATTCAATCAAGTTTTGGTGGCAAGAAAAAGTTAATTCACGGCACGGAATGAATGAATTCCTTCGTAGAGATCAAATGTTATGAATATTAGATATTGAGCTCGAAATCACAAAAATAAGTTGAGATTCCATATAAAAGTTGGCAATGCATATAAAGGATTTATAGTTAAAATTTTATTTTTATGGGTTAATTTTTTCTTCATTACCTTCCCTTTGAATGCTGCATCTTCAGCATTCAGGTTAAGTGGCTTAAAGTGTAAATAAAGAACAATCGCTGTTGAAATTGAAAATATATTTTACTTTACTATGCTGAACAACAGGACACGGATATATACGCATTTATATATATATATATATATATATATATATATATATATATATATATATATATATATATATATATATATATATATATTTTTTTTTTTTAATCGGCCTGAACTAACTACTTATTGAAAATAAAATAAAAATGCATGAAATTTACATGGAAGTGAAGAAATTTACATGGTCTCAATGTTCTCTCGTTGGTGCGGTAGGGTTGGAGATAGATTTATGCGCGATAAGGTTTCGACCTTGTAATCTTACCGCATTTAAAAGCTACGAGGAGTATTGGGTCCTGATAAGCACTTCATAGCTTAAGAAATAGATAGCCGGAAACGTAAAACTAATTCAAACGTTGAATTGGTACTCTTGCCGCACACATGTGCTCGTTCATTTTGAATAACCCTGTATATTTCGAACTTTTAACGGTCGCAATTTTCTATTTGAAGGTAACAAATCGTCTTTAAAATTTGAATTAAAAATTTCAACTGAAATCTATGGTAAGAAGTACTGAAATACCATTGCCACCGAGAATGGTGGGAGCCGATGAATTACTTTTAGGGCAGTATTTTTTAGAGAATTTTTTAGAGAGTAGAGAAGCTGGTCAGTTGATTATCTGTTCACCGTTAACTGGGAAACATTCCCAAAACAATTTGGCAACACGAATACTTACGTTGTCCTGTTAGAATTTCCAAAATGGAACATCAATTTTTTCTCCAAACCGCAGCAAATTGTCTTCTAACCTGTTTTGTTAATCCTCCGATTTCATTCGACAAGTGGGGAAAGCCAGATTTGTTAACCCTGCACTTCTAACCAACCCAAACCATAATCGATCCTCTCCCACACTCTCTTGCGAAGCTCTGCAAGTCTCGTCTGGTGTGTTTTTTTTCTACCCAAAAAGTTCATTCCTTCGAACTACTCTTGGTAAAGCAGGCTTGTGAACGTTGATGGTGGGGTTTTGTGATAGTCTGGTCAATACTTCAACGACTTTTAGTTTCTTTACAACTAATCTTTCTTACCGCATTGTTAGCTTTTGAGGTCATCCAAGTATTTTCTGCTTCCCATATTTCAATCCAAGATGGAGAAAATTATTAATCCCATGAGGTGAACGTCCAATTTTCCTTGCTACATTCCGTGATGACAATTCTGCTCTGTTGAAAGCTACAATTTGCCCCTTTTCAAAATCTAATAACGGTTTTTTCCAACCCATACTTAATGACACCTTTACAAATTAATTAACTAGACTTATACACAATAAAAGCTAAGTAACTTTAAAAAGTAACTAAGTATCTTAAAGCTAAGTAACTTGATGAAACCAGCTTTCATATACGTGTTTGTTAAAACCCCACTGCGTATGCTTCTCTGGAACCGATTACTCCATTTAAAAGTAGGGATGGTCTTATCATTTTGCAACAGAAAATTTTAATTTGAGTTCAACATGTGTTTATTAAACCAAACTCAAAATTCCTAACAGCTTAATATCACTTAGTCTTTTAAATACATTATTCTGATTTTAGGAAGCATTGCAAACTCATGCAGAAATATATTATACAGTTTTTACATGGAATTAACAAAGTGGTTCTATCATTATGCAACGCGGTGTATATTTTTAAATCTGAATATACTTAGCTTATAATGGTCTTAATGTAGTTAGTTGAAGTATACTGTAAATAAATATCTATAGGTTATGCTTTTTATAGTGTATATGTTACCGACAATACATAAAAGCTGGCATTCTGTAGAATAATTAGGCAAATTATAGAAGTACCGGATGATTTTAGGCTAAGAATGAAACGCTTAATATTTCACTCATTTCCTAGTCATTCTGTAGAATGCCAAATGACTAATTTGAAAAGTATCAAATACATTTCTATTTCGTTTCAATTATCAAGTGACAAAAATCAGTATGCACAACAAGTAGGTTAACTACCATATGTACAACAAGACGGTTAACTACCATATGTACAACAAATACATAAATTTTAATTTTTTCTAAAGGAGAATTTTGTTTTTCTTAATAAGAAAAGGAATGATTTTGTCTTGAACAACTTTCAAATTTCTTTACATATTTCGAAAAAAAGTTTTTTAATGTCATTCTTTTATTACTTTTTACAAAATGATGTTTGTGATTTTGATAAATGTCCATCTTAATATAGCCTAAATAATAAATAGCCTTACCATGATTTTTGCCCATACTTTGCCGAAATAGAATATGCCATTCTATCAAATCCCTAGGTGTTATATACAATGCTTGAGGAAAGTATTACAAAATCCTCCAATTTTACACTTTGCTTTAAAACGACGGTCATTCTATAAAATGCGCAGATATTCTATAGAATTCCATCGCTTCACACATTGACGGTAACTTATATAAACATTTATAATAATTATTTTAGCCATACTAAATATTTTTATACTTCATTTGAATCAATGTAATATTACTTGTTTTTCTTCTAAAGATATGGATCCAAAATATTGCCCGTTTGATGCAACTGAGTTGGATGCTATAAACCTAAAAATCTTCCAAAGCGAAATTAATGAATCCGAAGAAACTAAAAATATATGCTTACCAGAGCTGAAAATGAGCTTAAAAGGTATGCTTAAGTTTTTCTACATTTCACACAGGTGAGTGATGGTATATGTATATGAATGAATGTTCATATTATGTTCATCATATATGTTATCATAACATATTATGTTCAATTCGTACGAAATAAACCAGGTATACTCTCTCCCACACAGCACAAAAACTATTTGAATTAAAAGTATGAAATTTTGCATATTTGTAAAGAAATTTTTCTGAAATCTGCTGATAAGAGAAATTTAGAGATGAAAACTTTAGTTTTTGAGTTATTATGTGTCAAATTGGAAGTTTTATTTTTGCATGGGCCGTCCACTTCAACGAAATTGGACAACTGTAAAAAATTCACTTTTTTCCAGGCCTATACTTCCTTCTTAAACACTCTCTTTGCTTAATATTTAATTTTGGAGTTATTAAATATCTAAATTTTGAAAAATTCAGTTTTAATTTTGCAAGAACTGATGTTTTTTGCTTTCAATTACTCATATGTATATATAAGGTAATGAAAGTATAGGATTCGGTCAAGAAAAAAAAATCGATTTTTTTTTTTTTCTTTTTTTTTTGTCTGATTTCAAAAAAGTGATCTAGAAAAAATGGGCGTGTGTCTGTGTATCTGTGGTCAGCATAACTCCCGAACAAATTGACCTACGATTTTCAAATTTGGTGTGCGGATTGGTAATTGCAAAGGAACTACCATTAAGGTTTTCGTCCAAATCGAGCATACGTGTAAGGTAGCTGCCATTGAAAAAATCATATTTTTCAGTAATTGCTTAATAATGGCTCTAACAATTTTGTCTAAAATCGCTGTGGTAATGCCTCCTTAGGTCTTCTAAACATCCCTACCTCCAAAACTCCCATAAAAATGTTTTAATGGCTGAAAAAGATGAAAAACGAATACCTTTAACACAGAGTTCTATTTCCTTGAGCATACCTCATCAATGATAATATTTTTTCTCCTCTCCTCAGTTTCACTTATAAGAAAGAAAATATAAGAATTACCCAAAAGGTTTTTTTTTTTTTTTTAAAGACCCATATAAGAATTATCGCAAAAAATATCTCCAAACTGGCAAATTTTTCTAAGCTAATGATGAAAATATAAAAATGATAAATAACACAAATCCACATAATTAATAAAGTGTAATTGAAAGAGTTATGCCATGTTCCGCACCTCTATTTTTATAAACATCGGAAAAGTATCTAAAAACTATTAATTTTTTTTTAATGAATTATTCCTCAACTTTATCCATATTATCAGGATTTGATAAAAATAAAAACTCGCAACTCAGATTGTTGAAATATCAGCACAGATTTTGAAAATTTAATAAACAGTGGGTTTCGTTATTACACCTTTTCTCTTTCTATGTTTAAAAGGGGAAATGAAGTGTCGCTAGTTGTCGTATTTTGAATACTACTGTAGAATGTGGATTATAAAGTAGTATGAAGACTACGCCCCTGGCAACTTATAAGGACTTGCGACCAATCACAAAACCCAATTGTTTTAAACGTATGCTTTGATTGGTCAAAATTCCTCAAGAGTTGCTAGTTCGGAGCGATGTGTATTCCTCATTTTCACATAGATATTTGGGAGCAATATTTGAAGTGCTAGTAGTTTACAAAAATGTAGTATATTCATGTTATTTTTTTTTTTTATTACTATTATTCAAATTTCACAAGATATTTTATTTCATATCCGAAATCATTTTTTTTTTTTAGTTAGATAGTAATAAAAACTGGCAATCTTGGTTTTGATAGTTAATTTTCAATTAGATTTGATATCTATTTGAACGCTATTGCTACCAAAGGCTATGCAATATTTTAATGATACTAATTAATAATTTATTGATTTCTAGGATCACGTCAAAAAACTTCACATTGACTGAATTTTTTCAGTTATTATGTATTTTATTAGTAATCCGCAAGAATAGCGAGGTCGGTATTTGTCTAACGTTACCGAGCTGAAGAATTGATTGTGAAGCATACTTCCTGGTATGCGAAGTAATTCTCGGGGGTATTAGCGACATGGGGCTCCTTAATGATATAAAAAATAGTAATGATATAAAAACAATGGTAATGGTACGGATATAATAACAATGTTAATGATATTAAAAATGGTAATTGTATTAGAATTAAAAACAATAGTTATGATATAAAAATAATGGCAATGCTTTGAAAAACAATGGTATTGATATAAAAGCGATGTCAATCATAATACATACAGAAATGTTTTACATCGATGTTATGTTCATGGTATTATGTAATAAAGTAGATCTAAACAAAAAATACCATTTACAGTTGATGTATTCAGTGTGATTTTTAATCGGACATAAATGTCTTTTTTAGAGTTAAATGATGATCTGAACTGTTGCCTAGATGAAAACTTTCTCCTTCGATTCCTGAGGATATCCAAATTTGATCTCAAAAAGGCTCAACAGAGGATACAAAACTTCTACAACTCTCAAGAGAAGTATTTGAATGTTTTCAAAAACCTTTCAATGACCGTTCCTAGAGCTCAGAAGTATCGCTTCATACGCGCCTGCCCTTTCAGATTGAAAAACAACAGTCTTGTTGTAATAAGCAGGCCTGGTATTTGAATATTTATTTTAATCATCCTTCAAAAATTAGATATTTTTAACTATGCAAGATTAAATTGTGTTTTATTAAAAAATCTCAGAAGCTAAAAATTATTTTCAATAAATATTTTTTTTCCAAACTAAAAACTAAATGCCTGAAATTGTACTCCATAACAGGCATTGTCTAGTTAGTTAACGACTTGGATTGAGAATAGTGTCCCTTCCTTCCCATCAGAATAATATTTTTATTTGCAAATATTATAAATAACACCTGTACTGCTTTTGAATAAATCATGTGATACCAAAATATCAACTGCTTTTTTTTATATAATCCACAAATACCAAGTGAGGAATAAAGAAAGGATAATTTACCATTTTTCTTTGTGCATTATAATACAAATATGATTTCACACTAAAATTCGAATTTTTATCGCATTACGTATCTGAGTACTACTCATTACAAGTTTTGTTTGTCTAAATTATCATATTAGATCACGCTGAAATCCTCGATAATGTAGAGTCAACAAGGTACTAGCATTCAATTTCTGAATTATTAGTTGCTTTCACAACTATGGAATTTCAGAAGGCAACACATTCAACTGTATTCTATAAACAACGTGGCTTCCATCTTTTAGTCCTGTTTTAAGGTATAGTGATGCTATCTATTGGGTGAATGGCATTACCAAGGAAAAGGAAGGACGCAAAAGCAAGTGACCAAAATCTAAAAGTGTTTTTCAGAAAAATATGAATATGTTTTTGAATAATTAATGTAAAAAATGCTTGATTAACTTATTAATTTTTATAGAATGATGTAATTTTAGTGAAGTAATAAGAGGTAACTTTCCTTATGACCTGTTGTATACTGAAAGCTGCGTGCAGGGACAATGGAAGGAAGATACATTTTGGTGACATTTTGTTTCACTCCATATGATATGGCTTAATAGCTGGTAATATTCTTTTGAGTGTAAAATAATAACTGAATAGTTTGTTTATTTTTTATTTGCAAACATGATGTTGCAAAGCACGTGGGATGTAAATTGTTTATTTATTGGAGATTGCCTCATAAGTGTAATGTATATTACCATAAATTATCAAATTGCGGAAATTAATAGATTTAGGCTTTCCTACTCGAGTCTATTATTTCTTTAATAATAGTGTTGTTAAAAAAAAACAAAAAAAAAAAAAAAAAAAACACCAATTCTCTTCAGAGATGTAATTGTATAAGATTAAAAATAATTTGTTGTTCTTCATCAAGAAATTTACAATTATCAAAACAGTACCCAGATAACACAGCAGTATTGGCCTATGTCCGGAAACCAGGGGTTTCTGGAAGATTGGCCAAAATTCTGGTCACAACTCGAGAATCGTTCCAAAATGTTTGATTTTTTTTTAAATAAACATGTCAAGAACATTACAAAATATATTTTTTGGCATAAATTTTGGCCAAATGTGATCGATATTGTTCAGAGTTGTGCTACTGGGTAGTCCCTAACATTCACACACTAGAGTTTCAGTCGTAATGACTCAAAGCAGCAGCAAAAATACAAGCTTCCTGCAAATTCAAAGAAGCACAGCTGTAGTCGCAGCTGAAGTCCAAAACATCAATAGCCTACTCAAGCGAAAACATCAAGTCAAAACATCAATAGCCTACTCAATAGCCTACTCAATAGCCTACTCAAAAATAAACTGTTGGTCGTGAGTCACATATTAGTGAGAAGATAAGTTTCGACAAGATTTGTAATGTATATGTATGTTTCCCAACTTGCAAAAATGTGATGTGAGCTTAAAAATCTCGATCAAGACACACGGTAGTAATACGACGAAGGTGGTAGCAACTCGGCACATGGTATCAAAAAGGCAACAACAAATTAGTTGTTCTTCATTAGAAAGCACGTTGACAATCAAGCGTGAAAATGCCCGCATGACTTGTAAAACTCCATGGAGAAGTAATATTTTTGATGATAGGAACTGAAGTTTTTTTCTAATCTCACGCATTTTCAGACAAATTGAAATAAACTTAATGATTTGAATGTATACTTACAAGACCTGGGAGGCATGAATATATATATTTGCAGTACAAGACAAAATTCGAGAATTCATGGGGAAAAAAATTGGTTTCATGGAAAAACAACACCGAGAAGATCACATGAAAGTTTTGAAACATTTCAAACGTTTTTAATTAACGTTTCTAATAGCATAATTACTGAGATATCAAAAAAAATGGAATGCTTTGAAAGAAAATATTAGTTATTACTTAACTGAAGAAATGAAAAACTGCCAAGGAAAAATTTGAATTGCACATCCAGTCCAGAGTAAACATTGCTACCGGTAAAAGTGATGAACTTCTCGACTTTTCCTAAAAATCACTTCTAGAACTGAATTTTTATTGCAGTAAATTGCCACAATTCTGGTTATTTATCCAAAAAATATATTCAATTTTTTCTACTGAAGCTTTAAAGATATAATTCCATTTCACTTGATAACTTTGTGAAGTAGGATTTTTGGCAATGGTAGCAATTACAACAAAGGTAGCGAAACACTTGTCAAACTCCTTTCTATTTAAAATAACTCGAATTGACCTTGATTTTTGCAATCATTAACATCAATTGAAAACAAAGGCGTACTTCCTTCAGTTGGCTTTTTAATAAATATTTTTAGTAAAATTATATCTAACACGTTTTAATAGTTTTTTTTTTCTCTCAAAAGTTAATATTTTGTTCATAAAACCTCTTCTGGAAGAACGTAGGAACTATATCTTTAAAAATGTGAATGCACCGAGGAAAAAATGGGTCGTTGTAGATTGGGTTTCTAAACAGTGGAGCGCAATGTTTTAAAGTTTGAGAACACAACACCTGGTCACAAGCTGAACCCCTTTTCATCCCTAATATTAAGCTATAACATTCAACAGCTTTCTATAAAGAACTAAAACCAAAAACCTGACCATTTCCACTTCTTTAATGCAAGTATTTCTTCTACTGTTTAGAATTATTGCACCTAAAAAAAGCCAAGATATATTAAAATTAATTGCAGAGTAAAAATATAATTAGAAATAAATAAATATTTGCAAGTGCACAATTATTTACGAAAAATAATTTGTAACATTGTAATGTATGGTTGTTGAGAAAATTTCTGTGGAGTATTTTAAATTCAGATTCATTTTGTATTTTAGCATGATCTACTTTGAGGGACACTTTTATCACTTACCATATTTTATCATGGTCAGTATGTCTATAGCTTTGAAACAAAAATAACTAATATTAATGTATGCAGTTTTACGAAACGGGGCAGAAGTATACTTTTTTATAACTTAATAGTGAATGATTATTAATTTTTAATATTATAAATCACTCAGAAAACAGCGAATATATAGACGGGGAAGATTATAATAGATGAATTATAAATATATTCGAGCAAAAACCCCGAGAATAACTAATTTTAACAATAATTTTTCTTGTTTAAAACGAGAAAATGTGAATCTATATTAAAATGCGCTTTACAAAAATTAAAAACAAATAGATTTTAGTTTCCATAGGCACGACTTTATTTTACTTAATTGTTTCCTTAATTATTTTTTCAGGAATTGTGGATTTTTCTAAGCTGTCATCCGATGAAAAGTTGTATCTAGATGTAATCATAGCAATTCTTCTGATTTCCAACCCAGTCACCCAAATATGTGGAGTAAACCTTATAGTTGATTTTAATGGATTCAGTTTCCAAACGATGAGAGCTTACTCAGTTGGAAGATTACGTTTAATTTTGGATATTTTAGTGGTAAATAAACACATTTCACTTTTATATTGATAGAAGATGGAAATATGATTACTAACATAAAGTTAAAAGTCTTGAAATAACTTCAAGGACGTTAGTTTTGTAACGCCATCGCTCCTTGATGTTGAACTTAATAAGATTTAAATGACTTTTTAATTTGATAAAACTTATAATAAATAATGCGTTGGTAGGGAACCATTTTATTGAATTTAAAATTGAAAAGTAAGTTAATCTTGTACATCTTTATAATCAACCATCAATGGTAAATTATGCTTTAAATAACATGTACAATTGTGTATTATTTGTACTCAATGGAACGTGTGTAGTGAAAACTCTCTAGAGCATATCTATGAAATAGTTGTAGTATGTTACGTTCATATGGGACCTTCTAATATACAACTAAAAGTTCAATTGAGTCAAAATTTATCGTGTAAGATGGTAAGATCATCGTGTTATTTACCTGATATTACAAGCATTCTAAGAAATTTTTATAAAGTCAAATTTACGTTCATAAAGTATTGTAATGTACACACATCAAAAGTACAGTACCCAAAAAAAAAAACAGAACGATGGCTATATCTTTTGTTCTAATTGTTGAAATAACAAACAAAAGGTACCGTTGTAAATCGTGAAAGGTTTTTAATAATTGTATGTAGTTTTTTTTATCATGAGGAGTCATCTACATATTAAAACAGAACCAAACTTTAAAAAGTTCAATAGCAACCTCATAATATTATTCCATATTTGGATTCAACATTAAAAAAGAATGCGAAATACAAAAATTCGCAATTTTCTAATGAATGGTTTGTAATTTAAATGATAAAAAGAAAATGATAAATTAATGTTAAATAAAAAAGTTGGTTTTTTGGCCATAAATACTTAAATAATTAATATATTTCAGTAATTCTTTTTTCAAAAGGTAGTTTGTAAATGGCCAAACATAAATAGCAATCAGCTTTTGAATCAATTTCTTTTTTAATAATTAATTATTAATTAATAAAGCAATTAAATTTTTTTTAATAGAAACATATATTTTTTTTTCTTTCATTAGATTTACCATGTTCTAAAACCCCCCAATAATTTTTTTCTTTCCATTTTGACTCTTAGTTCTCGATTTTTTAGAGAAAATGTAAAAAACGCTCACTTTAAGGGACCGTATAGTAGACGACTTTTGAAAACTATCAAAGATTAATTCAAGGTAAACTAGAGGCAGGGGCGTACTGGCCATAGGGTTGTCCGGTGCAATCACCGGGCCGGTCAGTGTCTGTAAAAAATGGGCCGGTCCGATACGAAGTTTTATTTTTTAAATCTTTTTTTTTTTCTTTCAATATAAATTATTGCTTTCCTTAATGTTTTTTTAAAAGCCCAATGAAAATGCAATAAGATGCATTCAAATCCTAATAATCTTCTCCCTCCCAGGTGAAACCTTTTACTTTTGCTTATTTTATAGATTACTTATTACTTATTTTAAATATTTATTATCTGTTCGGATGTCATTCTCTAATAAACCTACTTGTTGAATTTCTGGACATTCTTTATTCTACAATTTATATTTCTTTGTTTTTATTTTAGCAACAAAATATCAATGACCTATGGAAACTAAGTTCAGTCAAAAGAGATATAAATACTAGAGACAAATAAAATTTTATTTAATTAAACTAATTATTATAATAGTTCAATTTTTTTAAATTTATAACAAAATAATGAATTATTGAAATCAATAATTAAATACGAATATTTAATTAATAAAAAATTTTAATTATAAAATTTTTTTAATAATTAAAACTATTTAATTATTAAAATGAATTATTTAATTATTGGAATTATTTTATTAAAATTTTATTATTGATGATATTGAAAATTTTGGCCGACACAAATTTAAAATCACCGGGCTGATTTTATTACCCAGTACGCTCCTGACTAGAGGTGTGGAAAATCGCATAACGTTCAATTATCGTATAACCAATAGTTTAAAAACTAAGAAACGTGCTTTAATAGGAAAGTGAACTAAAAAGTAGAAGATAATTTTAAATAAGTTTGAAATAAGAATAGAGTGATTAACAAGAAATATTTATTTTATCGTAAAAAAGCGTGGGGTGCTTGATGTCAATTTTTGTAAATATTTAATGACAGATATTGGTAAAAGTAGAGCCATTATGAAAATATCTTAAAAAGCACCCCACGCTTTTTTACGATAAAATAAATATTTCTTGTTAATCACTCTATTCTTATTTCAAACTTATTTAAAATTATCTTCTACTTTTTAGTTCACTTTTCTATTAAAGCGTGTTTCTTATTTCTTTATCTATTGATTATTTTCTACTTTTTAGTTTGATTTTCTATTAAAGCGTGTTTTTTAGTTTTTTAAATTATTAATTATTTTTTCTATAAACTATAATTTTTTTTTTTTAATTTGCTTTCTTAAATTCCATTTATTTAAAACAAAATTTTTTAAGCAATTTCAATAAGTTATCCTTTAAAAATTTTACTGAATCATGTGACTTTTTCATTTTATAAATAATTTCAACGATCTAGTTACATTTGTGTTTATAGTGAAATATTTCTGTAAAATATTCATTCTTTGCTAAATACTGTTTACTAATGCCTACATTTAATATTTATTAATTTTCTAATGATCAGTAGTATTCGTTATACTTCTGCAATTACAGTTTTCTATATTTTATTTATTTCGTATGAAGAATGCACATCTTTAATGTTGTAAATAAATTATGTTACTTTTGCGTTTACTTGCTATTTTTGTATTAATCTTAAACATGACACTAAAAATCCAAGTACTTTCTATGCAATTTTAGACTAATACTTGTATTTTTTAATCTTCGTGAAACGCGCCACGTTAACCGTTCGATTTCTCCCGCTGTGAAGAACCTTAAAAATACCTTTCGTTTTATGGAAATTCTCCCTGAAGATTGGTCAAAAAATGGTCGAAATATTTTCGCTCATAAGTGACGTGTTTTTCAACATAATGCATTGAAATTCGGTATATAGGGTAAATGATGTATTCTGAATCGAATGAAATGATAAAAAATAAGGGTTCGTATTGAAATTTTCGAAGATAGCGTTACTTTTACTTAGTAAACGGTAACTCAAGAAAAAAAATTGAATCAGATATATAGAAAATCGTAAGCAAAACATTTTGGTGCAAACTGTAAGATTCTACGATAATTAGAACCGAAGATATAGCCATCGTTCTGTTTTTTTTTTGGGGGGGGGGGGGTACTGTACAATTATTGTTCAAACATTTATTACTAAATATAACACACCGTCTTTTATTAAATACTTCTGATAAAAGAATCGTTTGATTGTCATCAAAATGCTCACTAAACTTGTTATTCACTTTGGTTCAATATGTTTTTTATTTAACAAATATATTTGAGTTAAAAATAAAAATGACTTAACTAAGTGCCCGAATGCTTATGAAATGAAAATTCAAAGATAAAAAGTATAGATTCAACTATACTGATTGCATGTTAGTCTAAGGGATTGCTAATGGTTATTTTTTCAGTGAATTATTAGATCTAACCTACTATGAACCGGTGGTCCAAAATCATTTCATACAATAGCAAAATTTTATAAAATAAGAAAAATGGCTACCTACAGTTCACTGTTAAAACAGTAAGGTGATGATCATGTTCATCCACTGCTGTAAATTCCTTACAGTTGAAGGTTTATTTCATAATTTTGAATATTTGATTCTCTAATAAGCAATTACAGTTAGGCAATCCCATAATAATTCTGAACTTCTTCTTTTCCCAGTAGAAAATATAATCTTGGAAATGTTGGATATTTTACATAGTCTTCCTTATATCAATAGTCACAAAACTCCAATTCACTTGACCAAAAAAGTGTCGGAGTCCTAATTACTGTCTCTGGATTATCATTCTTTTTTTCTTTGTTGGTAAAGCTTCAGTTGGTAAAATAGAATCAATTATGGTTTTCAAAAGTTGTCAATAGGCATTTCATTCCTACTCGAATATCCTACAATTGGTTTCACGTTAACTTAAATGAAATTCTAGGTAAATACATTTAAGATTTTAGGATTTTTTTGACAAAATATGTGCCTTTAACTTTCGGGAGAGATTTTTTGGCAAAATTTTATTTTTGTAAGAGGTGTGTCGTAAACCTTTAGCCCTTTGCACTCCAGTGGCGCCTCTTAGGTGCCACACGATTGGATGCCAAACCACGAGAGGACCATTAGGTGTGATGGGGAAATTCGATGCAAGGCCAATGACTGTGTTTAGTTTCTATGAAGCAAATCCATAAACACCAATCGAACCTAAAATGTCTCGAGTTGCTAATTCCTCCGCGCGAAAAAGGCCTGAAGTGCAAAGGGTTAAATTGAGAGACACTAATTTACTAGTGAGAATTGATATGATGTGCCATTGATGCTGATATTTAAAAGCTTTTCCTTTGTAGAATGTCATACCTTTTCGTGTCCTTTCTGTTCATTGCATCAACACTCCATCACTCTTTCCCAAGTTGTGTAAGTTAGCAAAGCCAATTCTGCCGTATAAAATACAAGAAAGAGTAAGTATATAATTAAATTGATTACAAGATTTTTTATTTTTAGAAACTAGTTTGGGCAACATTGTGTTATGTAAAGTTTTAGTTCTTGAAGGAAATGAATGAAGTACGTGTCCATGAATAAAATCAACCCAAGAGTCCTTTGATATCGATAGTAATTCTTATTATTATTTTAACTGATGAAAAAAGAGCGAGATGGAGAAACATAAAAAACAATGTTCATGTGAACTCCCGTTTATTCAGTATATGATGATACCGAATTCCTCAAAACGTTGATGATATAAAATATTTGATTATGTATTTCTAAAGTAAAAACATATTTGTGTACGTAAACATATAACTAAAATGTATTTTTGAACCAAGTAATACATCTCTCTGATCAACCATTACTCTTCAAACTTGAAAAATTGGCATAATGGAACTTATTCTTACGTTTTTCTTATCATAAATTGTAGATGGTATCCTTTATGTATGTTTCATACTAATTGAAATTGATTCAACGTTAAAATATATACATATTTAGAACACATCAGCAGTTTAAAATAATAAAATATTTGATTGATCTGAACACATATTCCACGATTGACCTAACATTTTTAAAGTTGCTTACAAAGTAGAATTGATTACTGAAGTCAAACTAATATGATACAAGTATTTTATAATTAAAATTTCTTGTAGATACATGTCCACTCTAATGATGACAACTGGAAGAGTTTGCATTCCCACATTCCAGCAGATATTTTACCAAAAGAATTTGGAGGCCATGTAGATACTTCCTCTATGATCGATTTGTTGGATGACGTGGAACGAATGGAACTTTTATTCCGTGATCAGCTAAAGTTTGGCTACAAGAAAACACAAAGTTTGCGAGAGAAATTGAGTTGTATTCAGTTAAATAATAATTTCTTATAAATTGTTATAGTACATTTGAACCGACAACAACTTCATATTTATAGTATCCCACGTCATGTTGCAGATTGAAGTGGATTTTGAATTTTATCCTCTCATTGTTTTGTTACTTACCTATTCATCTTTCTTTATCTTAAGCTTATTCATATACAAAATGTTATGCTAATAAAAATAATCAAAGATGACATGCTGGGATAAGAACATAATTAATAGTTTAAAAAAACTAAAAAAAATACGCTTTTATAGAAAAGTGAACTAAAAAGTAGAAAATAATTTTAAATAAGTTTGAAATAAGAATAGAGTGATTAACAAGAAATATTTATTTTATCGTAAAAAAGCGTGGGGTGCTTGATGTCAATTGTTGAAAATATCTTAAAAAGCACCCCACGCTTTTTTACGATAAAATAAATATTTCTTGTTAATCACTCTATTCTTATTTCAAACTTATTTAAAATTATTTTCTACTTTTTAGTTCACTTTTCTATAAAAGCGTATTTTTTTAGTTTTTTAAACTATTAATTATTTTCTACTTTTTAGTTTGGTTTTCTATTAAAGCGTGTTTTTTTAGTTTTTAAACTATTAATTATTTTTTCTGTAAACTATAATTTTTTTTTAGTTAGTGTACAAAACTCTCCAGTTGTTTCTGCCAATGGTCACGTGCTTGTCTCCAATTTAAGTCATGTGTATGCCTTAGTACACATCGTATTACTTGGCACAAAACACTACCGTGTCTCTGAATATGAAAAATCACTTATCCTGAAGATCCCGGTAAGGATAATGTGACGAAAAAAACACGCTTTGTGTAACTGTTGTTCAAACGACAAATCTTTCAAACGACACACCAGGGTTCGATTCCGGAGAAGGTTGGTTGGTAGGAATTTAACGGAGCAAGGGCAACACGAGTTAATCCTTGTGATAAAGCGACAAACTTATTGAATTATTGAATTGTAATCGGTCCTTAATAAGTATGCCAAATTTCGAGTTAATCCGACGTTTTGAAGGGGGTCAAAATCATGTTCAAAGATTCCGTTACATACATACATCTGTAGCTAATAAAAGCGTATTAAAAAGCTTGTCTTGATGATGGCTAAAATAATCAAACAGGGTTGGTGAATACAATAAAGAAATATGAAAACTTTTTGTTTTCGAAAGAAGTTTGTATTGATGAATTATAAATACAAAACTCAAATAAAAATATTCAAAATCTTTTTTCTTTGCTTATTTTATACCAAAAAGTTTTTAAGCATGAACTTAACTTAAACAACACTAAAAATACAACACCAAATAAAAACAACATTCCAGTAAAATTAAATTAAATAGCCTCTTTAATCATTATAAATGAAATCTAAAGCCCTCACTGACCTGAACTGTGAAACGGGGTTGAACATTTCAAATCTATAATATCCCAATTTATCATAAAAGAATGATGCTGAAACTTGGTACAAATAATCACAAAGCTGAATTTACTAAAACAAAGGTATCAAGATTTCAAAACATCATTGTTTAGATAGTTGAATCGTTCCAAATGAGGAATATCCAAATATCCTATTTTCCATTGAGCCAGGACAGTAAAATGGCTAAACACGTAAAATGCATAATTAACTAAGCTATTGCAATTTTAACTAAAAATGTACAAGATTTCATAACGAAGTAAGAATATTTAACTTGTATTTACACAAATTATTATATAAAGATATAGAAAAAGTGTTAAAATGTTTGTAATAATTTAAAAAAAGATTACAAATAGCTACACTGTTATAGAGAATTATACTCATTTACTGCTTTTGTAATAATTTTGTCCCAGAAATTTTGCTTGATATTGGATCAAGGACTCCATGTTAATACACTTAAACATGGATATGGTCGATTGTTGCGCATGATGTGATATGGAATAGAAAATGTTTGCAATAATTTAATTTTTAAAAATTAATATTTTAATAATTAATTTGCAAAGATAAACTAGTGTCTTTCATTTCGATTTCCACGAAATGTCGAGAGTAGATAGATACAGGATTTTGTCAGTTTTAATAACTTTGATGGTATTTGGAAAGTAAAAACTAATTTAGGACAATTTGTATGAATAATTTGTAAATTTGATGTATATATTTGAAGACGGGTTGTAGCGGAAAACAGGAACAAAGAGCGGGGACACACTTTCGGCGGCGAAAGCACGGCAGAGGCTAAAACATGATAATTTGATAATTGTCGAAAGGGGATAAAATGCACTGTAATCTTAAGGAGAGTGCGATTTGTAAGGGGAGAGGTAACAATCACAATTAAGGTGATAGTTTTTCGAACCCCTTACAAATCCGCTATCAAAATAGGTCAAAAAGGAAAAAGTGAAGGGGTGAGATCTATAATCGGATGAAATTTATTTTTTCCTTCATATAAGGAAGAACCTAGTAGTCATTCGAGAATAATTATAATTTATTAACTATATGCTGAAACTTGACTGTTTCGCAATTCTTGTAAGTTTGTAAATGTTTTTTTTTTTTTTTTTTTTTTTTTTTTTTTAATATAAATTAAATCACACCACAAATAATATTTAAAAAATGTCTCAGGGAACATTTAAAAGTAATTTAATGGCAATATTCATGCGCAGTTCTTCTACGCTAGAAAACGAATTCTATTTCAAAGAAAAAAAATACGGATCAATAAATGCGCACTTATATAAATGCATAAACTTTTATGTCTTGCAGATTTGATTGAAATAAAAGTTTTATATTGAAGGAAAAATATACTTTATTGATAGTGGCAGAAGCGAATACATTTTTTGACTAAAACTTATCTCGAAAATCCAGGGAAAAAATACCTTTCAATTCAATAAACCATTTGCTTTTGAAAAGAATTTGTTAGATAATAAAAATATTAATTATGTACAAACGATCTACCTTGAGATTATAAATAACCAAAAGAAATAAGTGGTTGTTTTATGAAAATTGAACAGTCCATATTAGGTAAGTACATTGAGTAAGTGGAAATTTCCTACAGCAAACATAACAACAAATACTGTTACGGAAAGTATCTGCATTGCTACATAGGTCAGATAAAGACATTTTATTATTTAGAAAAAATAATAATTCAAAGTCCTATGGTTACATTATGAAAAGTAAAATCCTTCACTTTTAAGTATGTTAAAAATGTTGTCAATGTTTATCGACTTGTTTACTCAAAGCCACTTTCTTAATAAGGTGCTTTTGATCAATTTATCAATGGCTTAATATGATACATCTAATTGATCTATTAAGGTGATTGGCTACAAAGAATTCCTCCGGATATCGTCATACTTAGTAAATACACAAAGAAGTTATTCTTGAATATTTCAAAATCGGAATTTCATTTGCAAAAATGCTATATTGCCTAATATTCAAATTTAAAGTTACAATTTAAAACAATTCTTGTTAAGTGAAATATTATTTAAATAATTAATTAAATTAGATCTAAAATGGTATCTAAAGTCCAATGGACAATTCCCGCATTTTTTAAAAATGACTGAAATTAGTTTATATTTAGGAAGAATATCTTTCCGATTACAAATATTTAGACAAAAGTTCTTTAAAAAAATTAATTATTTAATTATTAAGAAAAGAAAATGCCTCCAAACCGAGCCAAAACCAGTCCTATCAAAACACTCAACAAAATCTGGGACGTTAAGAGAGATCCTTTCCGTTTCTATGGTTATCGTGAGGTTTCTGCAAAATATTTGGCGTTGATTTGGTAGATCATTACGTATCCGAACAGGTTGGCGCGATTTGCGAGAAACTTGTTTTCACTGATGAATTTCAAGCCAAGATGTTTGGGATTTCTTGACGTCACATACAATTCTAGCCGAAAGAATCGTTTTCTCGCCAACGTCTAACAGGTGAACTTCGTTTGCAAATAAAAGAAAATTAAAAAAAAAATTTAAAAAAAGAAAGAAAGCGCATTGAGCAGAATTTTTTTGTTTATGGCCTTTACGAAGCATTTAGAATCGAATAAAAAAAAAAAATAAAAAAAAAAATAAAAAAATAAGGGAATTGTCCGTTATGCCAAAATATGTAGCCTACTTGTTACGTCATGACTTCGAACAATTCACTACTGAAGGACATTAAATAGAGCAACTATATAGAACTTCTGCTTTTTTGAGAATTTTCGTGCGGTTTGGTATCTATCAAATACAACGACTTGGTATAGAAGAAGATACAATGTAAAATGAAACCAACAATGTAACTATGAAAATAACACATCAGATATGCATTATCAAATAATCGCGTGAAGGATCTTTTTGTTTCTAAACCGAACAAAATTCCCAGTTTTCATTGAAATTTCCTCAAATAAAGGGCAGTTTTCATTTGTCACAACAATCGATGACCTTCAGATGAAATCTCCAGCGCTAAGTCGTGCGTAACGTCGTCCATGGTGCATGTGATATTCATGCGTGACATAGATTAACATCAAACGTTTTGCGAGCAGTGAGAGTGTGAACCTAAATAGAACAGCGTTGGTTTTTTATATGATTGCCTCGGAATTTTAAAGACTTATTAAAAACAGTGCTTTAATTAATTTGCTGCTTTCGAGAATATATAGTTTAAAAGTCAGCTTTCCAGCACATGTATCGTTGAGTTTTTAATCTTGCGATGGCCGCTTTATCTTATTGGTGCTATTTTTCGATTACCTTTTATCAGGAATTTCAAACTGTGACACAAATGGAATAGTTGGTTTCAGACGTGTTTTTTATTATAAATGTTTTCAATTTTAATTGTTTACATAATTAATTGATTTATTAACACTTTTAAATAAATCATTCCTTATGTATGAGGAATGGGAGCTCAAGTAAAATAATAATTTTAAAAACTGGAAACAAAATAACTCGATATTTTAAATTCGATAAAAATTTGAATTTTAAATGTGACTGAGACATTGATATTCTACAATGCACCTTAACATTTTTTTAAAAATTTCACAATCATTGTTCCAGAAATGTCAACCACATTAGATTTAGGAAACACTTAATACGATTTGTATTTTGTTTACGCAGGAGAATAAAAATTTGTTTAATCACTTTTTATAGTTCTTAACCACCATGTGAAATCTTATCTTGAAAACATAAAATCTTCATAGTTCAAATGATGCTACGAATTATATCGTTTGGTTTCATGCAACTATTATTAGTGTAAAGAAAATAATCAAATCTTAACACATTGAGAGATTTTATTTTCCATAGATTTACTTTTAGGTGATGCAAACATTAAAACACTCATTTATCGTGAAAAATTAAGGACAATTAGTACAAATGAGTCTAATGTATCCTTGTACTTCATTATTTGACTTCACTATCTTCTGAGTATTTTCATAGGTCCTATTGAAAGTAATCTTTGTCAGCAGAATATCGCACATTGTCTCAATAGCCATGATCTGTATTGTAAATTTTGAACTTAAGAACGATTGTAGAAAATCGAAACTGGTATTGGTATGTGTCCAAAAACCTCGAAATTTTTTTTTCACTGGGCAAAGATAGCATTTGCTAGTACTTTTCCCATAACATCCAGTGTGCAAACTATAATTCTATCAAAACTTCAAGACTTGTAAAATGATTTAATTTTTTGTTTCAAAAGATGATATTATCGAATGTTGTAAGTTCTTTCATCTCAAAAAGGACAGAAGTAATGTATGGTCTCACGAAGTTTCAATGTTAAAAGCAAAGTTAGAAAATTAAATTATGTCACGTGTTCAAACCAGTGTTATTACGGTAGATTCAAAGAAAAAGTATTCAAATTTATCTTATTTCCTGTATCATGGTTCCTCTGGATAGGCAGTTTTAATAGAAAGGAAAGTTTGCTGAAGCAACGATTTTAGCAATTTCCTTTACTATCCATGACCGAATACTAAACGAGTTTATTTAATATGTAAATAGTTTCATTGTTTTGGTTTGAAGTAATTATTTATTAGATCCCATTCTAAACTTTCAATGGAAGTCCCTATATATATTTGGGTGCTTCTTCTTTGTCTCTCGTTTGCATGTATCGTCTCATATCATATTGTGAAAAATATCAAAAGATCGAAGTACAATTCAATAAATTTTTGGCAACCAATTTGGATTTTGTAAAGTGACCTTTACTAAAACGGCTGTGGATCCTCAGCCTGGCTGACGCTTTCCAAAACTTCCTCTAAGAGTTGTTTAAACATTGTGTGAAAGTTTCATTAAAATCGAGGATGGTCGAGCAGGAATCATGTTCCAATTTAGGTCATTTTCCATGGAATGACACTAATGCACCTTTCAAAAATTTAAAAATTTTAAAAACATTGTATTAAAATTCCAATCACATTAGGTTAAAAAAAATCTAACACCATTAGTAATTTCAATTTATGCAGGATAAAGCATATTTCTTTGATAGTTTTTTATGTATATATTTCTTAACCATTTATGTGCAATCCTATCTTGAGCACATAAAATATCCATAAATTATATTTTATCAATATTTTAATAACGCTTTTCAATTTTATCATTAAGGTTTCAGGGATCTATCGTTATTGTAGAGGAATTTCTTAATTGTAACACATCAATAAACAAATTTCTCCTAACGTATTAATAATTTTTAAAATATAAATCAGTGAAGTCTTCATTTATATTGAAAATTATTGAAAATAAGTACAAAAGAGTCCAATGCATCTTTTGTTCTTCATTATTAGACTTCAGAATCCTGATTATTTTCATATGTGTGAATAAAATTCCTCTTCACTTTATTGCATATTCTCTGGATCTGGATCGTAAATTTTAAACTTAAGAACTATAGTAAAAATTTAAAACATAAATAATGATGTCAAAATCAACACAGTTTTCCGCACTGTGCAGCAATAGCATTTGCCATTGTGTTTTTTTTTTGTTTTTTTTTATATAATATCCAGTGGGCAAACTAACCAAGATTTGTAAAAAAAAAATTATTTTGTTTCAAAAATAAACCTTATTGAACATTTCCTGTAACTTATTATATCACAAAAAAAAGTAGAAGTATTCTATGCTATTTTGGAGTAAAGAAGCCATCAAAATGTAATCTTTTCATAAAATCGTCGACAGATAAAATTATCGCAAAATTTTATCGCAAGTCCTTGAACTACTTCATATTATAGCCGTTTTATTTCGTACTACTCCATATTGATTCTTGAATAATAACCCTTGTCAAGACTGTAGTTTTATATTATTATAATAGTGCTTTGAGCAATTTATCAGTGATTTTTTTTACTCATTAGCGATAACATCAATGGACAATTTAGAAATTACTGCACGAGGAAAGAGTCAAGTTGTTCAGATTGTATAATACAAAAGTGTTTCTAACCCTGCAAAGTGTATTCAAACCAGCATTATTACGGTAGAATCAAAAGGAAAAAAATCAAATTCATATTATCGCTGGCATCATGATTCCTTTAAATAGCTTGTTTTGAGAGAAAGGAAAGTTTGCATGAAACCACGATTTTATCAATAGCATCAAGTATTCGTGACCGAATACTACATAAGTTTATATAATTTACGAATGGTTTCATTTTTATTTTTTTTTTTTTTTTTTTTTTTTTTTTATTTGAAAGAATGATGTATGAGATCTTTGAGATTCTAAACTTTATATGGAAGTCAATGGATTTTTGGAGGATATTTTTTTGCCTCTCCCTTGGATGCATCATTTTTGCCGCTTACCATATTGTGAAGAATATCAGAAGAAGATCGAAGTATAACGCGCATCTACCTGGATTGAAAATTTCATGGTATGATGTTGTAGCCTCAGGGTCGCAGGTATCTGGAGCAGAAAGATCGAGGAATGGATATCCCCTCCTAGCTAGTAAGTAATAATACCGTAATTAATATGGAAACATGTCCAAATATGTGTGAAAAAATTTTAGTGTTTGGAAAAAAAGATCAGAATCACTTGATGTTTGGTATCTTATATGATTATTCAAATCTATTAAAAACAAATAATTTGTATTAAATAAAATATTAAAAAAACATAAATAATATTGTTCAAATGCTTATACTGTTTTAATGAAGTTGATTAATTATAAATATAGGTTTTTAATTACTACTTAAAAAAACAATTTGACAAAACCTATAGGAACTTATTTTACATATAGGACCTTATAGGACCTATAGGAACTTATTTTACATATAGAACCTTATAGGACCTATAGGAACTTATTTTACATATAGGACCTTATAGGACCTATAAGAACTTATTTTACATATAGGACCTTATAGGACCTATAGGAACTTATTTACAGTATATCTAAAAAATAAAAGATAAAAAAATTATTCATTCATTTATTCATCACACCCACTAGAAGGGAAAAAAAATTAGTGCATCTAATTATTTTGGTCATAATCTTCTTTTTATTTAAAACAATGACTTTCGGATGTTTAGCTCCGTTGTGAGCCCTCGCTTAGCAATCAATGACAAAAAAAAAACTGCTGAAATTCTTAAAAGAGGATGTGATAGATTTGTGAACAATTTACACCTCTTTTGATTTACTGAACTTGCACTCCCAACTTTCTAAACTTTTCGGGAAAAATAAGTTCCTTAGAAACTCCAATTATCTTCAACCGCAATATGTTAAGTAATTTAAGTAGTATAGTAGAATAATGAATATAGGTATATGCATTTTACTACTATTCTAATACATATTAAGTAATATAATATTAAGTATTAAGTAGTATAACAGGTTCAATATCAAAATTAAGATAAGACCGTCTCTTATTAGCTTTTAAAGCATTTCTTACCAATGAAATTGTGTTTCTGCTGCGGTCTTTTAAATAATTTTTCATATTATTTTGATAACAGATCATTTTTTGATTGAATTGATCCAATACATAACAACCATACATTAAAGAGTGTCATATTTATCGGTACTTGAGGTTAAATTGTTCTTCATGTGTCTGTATACAGAAAAGCTAGACTTTTTGTATATTTTTTGCCAAAATGACTCATTTTTCAAAAAAAAAAAAAAAAAAAAAAATTATGTTTAAAAGCAATTTTAAGATTTAGTCGGAATCAGGCATTTATGTTTAATGTATTATATGTCCTAAAATTCCACGAACTGTATGTTTTATGTAATACGATACCACAAAATTATAAGTTAAGTACGCGTATTGCCTACTTTGTAAATAATAATTGAATCAATTTACGTAACTACCCAGCTTTCTTTAATTTTATAACCTCAAATTGAAGTTTATATATATAAAAAAGTCTTATCTTACTTTTTATTTTTATCTTTGTAGGAAAGACGTTTGGAATGCTGGTAATTAAAGTAATTTTAGCAGCTTTGTTGAGGAATTTTACAGTGGAGTCTTTAGATCCAAGAGACAAACTCGAACATTCAATGGAAATTGCATTAAGGCCAAGCATTCCACTTCGTTTTCGATTGAAGAGAAGAATGTGAACGACTCATTAAAATCGTTTCATTTTAGAGCAAAACACAAATATTATGAAATTATATATGGTAAACAAATGAATGACTGGAATTAATTGACTGAAAATTGCATTAAGGCCAAGCATTCCACTTCGTTTTCGATTGAAGAGAAGAATGTGAACGACTCATTAAAATCGTCTCATTTTAGAGCAAAACACAAATTTTATGAAATTATATATTGTAAACAAATGAATGACTGGAATTAATTGACTGGAAATTGCATTAAGACCAAGCATTCCACTTCGTTTTCGATTGAAGAGAAGAATGTGAACGACTCATTAAAATCGTCTCATTTTAGAGCAAAACACAAATATTATGAAATTATATATGGTAAACAAATGAATGACTGGAATTAATTGACTGAAAATTGCATTAAGGCCAAGCATTCCATTTCGTTTTCGATTGAAGAGAAGAATGTGAACGACTCATTAAAATCGTTTCATTTTAGAGCAAAACACAAATATTATGAAATTATAAATGGTAAACAAATGTAATACACATCATTTAGTAAATTGAATGTTATTGTATTCTTTGCATCTGAATTAAAATAATATAAAATACTGAATAACATTAAAATCCCGTTTACTACATTAAAAATTGGACCCCACAATGAAATTGAAAAATCACTAATATCATAGAACAGATATTTAAAGAAAAGAAAACGAGTCATATCTTAGAAAAAATAAGAGTACTGAGGATGACTGCAATTTTATTTTCCCTACAACAAAAAAAATTCGTAAAATTATATAAAAATGTTATCCCTTTGATGAAACTAATTTTTAACTTCAAAGCATTTTTCTAATAATTTCGACTGTTGGTGAGGTTTACCAGTTCATTCCTATACGTGATTTGGAGAGGTTTTTTTCCCACAAGTTCTACATGAATAGTTCTTCTAATAAGAGTCAATGAGTTATATATTTGCCGACCAAACGGTATAGTGGTTAGCGTACTAGCTTCTAGACAGCGAGGTTGCGGGTTCGAGTCCCGTGTTAGGCATGGGTGTTTGTAAATGTATGTTGGCTTGTCTAATGACGAATGTTTCGGCGCATTATATCCCTCGTGTTGCTGACGGCGCCAGATAATCTGAAAACAACCAACCAACCAATGAGTTATAACATTATCATGCCATGCCATTATCTTTTAAGACTATCGCAACCATATAAATTATTTGCAAAAGAAAAATTTTAACTTTCAAAGATAATTTTACCAATCCATCTGCCCAAATAAAGTTTTTAAATTAAAAAAAATTGGTTGCCAGAATTTGTATGGTTTATTTACTAGATATTCATTAAATTATAATAATTTTGATACACTAGTAATGCAAGTTTTATTAGGAGAATGTATATTCATATCGACAACAAAATTTAATCCACAGTCAAATTGCACAATTACTTGTTTTACTTTACGTGTCCATCAGTGGCTTATGAATGTATATTTATTTGACCATGTTAAAATAATTAGTTTTTCAACACAACTTTGCCATAAACTAAAATAATATATAAAAAAAATTAGCTATTTGATTCATCATAATTTTTCAATTCTTATTTGATTATGAGTAGAAAAAATAGTGAAAAATACACTGTGCATCACCCAGATAATTGCCCTATGAATCAAATCAAATAATAATAAATTAGCTGTGATCGTAACCTTATGCCAATAGTAAGTATCATTATTATACTTTAAAAAAAAATCCTTTTACATTGAACTTTTATACACAACATATTGTTCTAAATAATTTGTCAATATGGTACAGAAGATATACTTTTGATCAGTTTTGTACATTTTGTGGTAAAGAATGTCTACGCATAGATTCGTTTGAATTTCTTATTAAATAAAATAAATAAAAATGGTACTCGCAACATTTCTCTGAACAATACTTATGCATAATGTTGTATGACTGATGACGAGGGATATATGTATTTAAAATAATTGTTTTAGTACTATGTCATTAAGGCAAAACTATTATTTTGAAGAAAATAAGGATGAAAGTTTGATTATTTAATAGTTTTCTTAACAAACATATTCCTTAAAAAATATAAGCATATGTTACATGTACTTTTCTTGGTCAAGCAATTCAATATAATTTATAAATATTCTATAACATAAGGCTCAAGCAATAAAATGTATATAAATATATTTTCTAGTACTCTTTGAGGTTTAAACACAGACATGCACTCTTTCTGTTGTCCTTGCTCGCAAAAAGTAACAAATATGTTTCCGCTACAGTTAATTGACTTCATGTCGATTAAAACAAATTACTAAATGTTGTCGGCGACCTAACTATAGAATGTGGTAAGAAATTAAATTAAATGCAATTACTATGTACTAAGGGTAATGACTACAATAAAATAACTTCTCAAGATATACGTCGACTTTAAACTACATAGCAAAAGTCCTCAAATTAAAATTTCGCAAAAATTTCAAAGTTATTAAGGGAATAATTTGTAAAGTGAATTTATTGTCAGCAATTTGGATGATAAATTATTTAGGCTATAATTAGTTATTTTAACCAGTCAATATTTTAAGTACTTATTAAGTTTGGGGAATTTTAGGACTTTATCACATAGACTTATTATAATGAGAAAGATTAACTATCATTTTTTTTTTAGTTATTTGAGCATTCTGGGAGTTAATAGAGTATTATATAGACGTACACTATAATTGTAGAGCTTAAGATGCAAATGTGGAAATTAATGTATGCGTGATCTGAACAATGATTGTTTCTGGCAATTCTGCGATTCTCCAACTCCCTACAAAGTCATTTCTGTTTTGCATGATCTCATCTGGAAAAATACAATGCCATTTCGTCGTCTGATGCCAACGATGTCAGTGGACAGTTGGGAATCTTAGTTCCTGTATGTCAAGTTCCTGTACGCTAGTACTTATGTCAAGATATGGTCCAGCTTAGCGACAAATGTTTTGGAGTCATTGGCATAAAAAAAAATTAAAAAAAAAAAAAAAAAAAAAAAAAAAAAAAACGGCTATTAATTTCAGGACATTGTTTAATTTGTCTTCTCATATTTAGCCAAAAAAAAGTAATTTTCCAAAATATTTTTATTTTTAATTGTAAATGGTGGGTCAATATCTTGCAATTTGTTATTTTATTAAAAAAAAAAAAAAAAACACGCAAATCTAAGATAATTTTTGTTTTTGTTCATTTTGCGAATTCCCTATTCATTTTATCATATTCCATACCGTGATGGCCACTTAATTTATTGAAATAAAATATGGCATATTATCGTAGTAATTCAAAATGAAAAATATTCGGGGGTGTAAAATAAAATCTGAAAACATTTTACGTTTTTTTTTTTTTTTTTTTTTTTTTTTTAGTAACTTCAGACATTTGCGGCACGGATTATACACTATCAAAATAAAAGATAATTAGGGTGCGTAAGTTAAAATCGAGGATAAATTTCTTTTTATACCATATAAATACCACCCTTGTGGTCTTATGCTAAAAATATTTATTTCAGAGCATAGACAAATAATAAACACAATAGACTGCGATCTCCCACTTCAATTATGCAACGAGGCTGAAGCTGACTAGTGTATACGTAGAGAAGAAGAAAAAATTTACATTAAACAAACAATGTAGTTATCAAAATATAAAAATAACTCATCAGATGTGTATTATCAAATGACACTGTAGAGGATAATTGTGTTTTCAAACGAACGAAATTCCTGCTTCTCATTAAAACTTCACTAAATAAATAACAGTTTTCCCTCGTCACAACAATGGATGACCAGCAGAGGAAATTTCCAATGCTATGTCTCCAATATGTGGAGTTATCCGTGATACTTGTGATACTCAAGCTTGATGTACATCAGTTGGGCGAGCAGGGATAGTTTCAACCTAAATATGTAGAAGTTTAAATATTTGTTTTTAAAAGATGTTCTCAGAATTTTAAGGACTTACTGCATACGATATCGTCGGGATTTTTATTCTAGCGAAGACCACTTTATCGTATTGGGTCTGGTCTCTGCAATTACTTTATTTCGGGAATTTGAAGCTTTGAAGTAAAAAAAAAATGAAGTTATTTATGAATTTTACATATTTTTTCTGATATAATTTTCTAATTGTTCGGATTTCGTATTACCCTTACTATCTTTAGAATTTGGATGTTTTTAGCAATATTTTTTCGCTTCTTCGTGCTTCGTCGCTTTATTCATTGAAAGTAAAATCGAAATTAAATGCAAGAAAGAGTATATTGTAAAACTAAAGTGTTTTGTAACACTCCTTTAATGTACAACTAAGTGTGCAAATTTTCGTAAAGTTACATTCATTCAAATATTTTAACTGCTTCCATATTAATTTAATTGCCTCAAATATTTCATTCATAGATAATTTTAATATTTTTGAATCACTCTGTAATAAAATAGTCTTCTCATTTCTAATATATTTTTAGCACTAAATATGTTTGACATTATTATTGTTTAATATTCTTTTAATGTCTTCGACAGATGGCAGCACCACCTACCTTAAGATAATAAAGGTAATCAGTTGCGAGACCAAACAATTTTTACCATCTAAGTCAGGACTGGCGCTATCAGTTTTGCAGTCCCGGCAAGGCCTGGTCATGACAAGTTGGGGCCCAAGGCCCGGACACTTTTAGAGGGGCCCCTTCATCAAATGCAAGATTTATTGGAAATGTGCTTGACTCCTCGTCAAATGAATTAACATTAAATATAGAAAAAGCTGATAAATTAATTCAATATATTGTCTTCTTAAATAAAGAAACAAATTTCAAATAATCAAATTTATAAATCAAAACATAAAACTTTGTAATGTAGCATTGCAATTCACGATCACAATGTGTTGTATTATACGTGACAACACTATCTGTATCATTATTCACAACTTCAAAGCCGACATTTGCTGATCTTGCAATTTGTCAAGACTTACTTTCAATATTTCTTCGAGAAATATTGTTTTTTTACGCTTTTAAATGATGGTTTGATGCATTTGAATAAATACACTATAGGATACGAAAGACGGTTCAAGATCAATACAAAATTATTTTTATGTAAAAATTCTTTTATACAGATTGTAAAAGGTATTCACAAAAAGAAAGAAAAGTTATAAGTTTACAGCCAATTTCGGGGACCCCTAAAATCATGGGCCCAAGGCCCGGGCCTTGTGGGCCTAGGCGATGATCAGGGCCTGCGTCCCGGGCAAAAAGGTAAAATGCCGCCCCCTTATGATAAAAATTAAAATAGATAACCTAAACCCTTCCCGTGCTTAGTAGTAAAATAAAACGTGATAAAAAAATTGGTATTAAAAATGTTGAAGTTTCGATTTGCCAAAAATACAAATTTCTTGATTTATGATTTTAGCACTAAATTTAAATTAAAGTTGCACGAAAAAAAAAAGAAGAAAAAAAAAAAAAAAAAAAAAAAAAGAGACACAAATCTAGTATATAATTATGAAATGTATAGATTAAAAACCTAATTGTTAAAATACAGTTAAACTTAAAAGTGTCTTTTTCTCACTTTTAAGTTGATCCTCTGTAATTGTAGAGCATAAGGTGTGTGTGTGTGTGTGTGTGTGTGTGTGTGTGTGTGTGTGTGTGTGTGTGTGTGTGTGTGTGTGTGTGTGTGTGTGTGTGTGTGTGTGTGTGTGTGTGTGTGTGTGTGTGTGTGTGTGTGTGTGTGTGTGTGTGTGTGTGTGTGTGTGTGTGTGTGTGTGTGTGTGTGTGTGTGTGTGTGTGTGTGTGTGTGTGTGTGTGTGTGTGTGTGTGTGTGTGTGTGTGTGTGTGTGTGTGTGTGTGTGTCTGTGTCTGTGTGTGTGTTTTAATTAACTTTAATTTGGTGAAACTACTTTTTACACTTGTCACACTTATTTGGAGAGTAAGCAAGATTCTTAAAACTATACCGAGATCTGGAGCAAAATCCAGCTCTGAAATTATTTTTAAAATTTCGATTGGACTTTTTTTTTTATTTAATAAGGCCAAATCCGATACTATCTCGTTTTCCAGGTCCAGAGCGTTTATATCTGATGAATTAACATCAGTTAACACTATTTCTAGATTATTACAATATTTTAGTAAGTTATTTTGAGAGATATCTTTTAAAACATAATTACTTTATACATTTTTAAGCCATTTTCAAGCGGCAGCTTATTAGGCTTGCAAGCGGTTTCCTTGAAATATTTTGATATTTTATCTATATTGCTCTGTATTTTTAGTTCTGTTTTGGATTTGGTCTTTAGTACACGAAAACTCTACTCATCTTTCAAATCATGTTTTTAATTAAAAACCGCATACCTCAACCTTCCTATGTCGTTCTCATGCTTGAGGATTTTTGAAGTGAGTAAGTGCATATACTTAAAAGTTCGTAAAACTTATTAAAAGCAAATTTTATTAAAATTCCACCTAGTAATTTTGCATAAGTATTCAAATGAATCTTGGTTTAATCATTTTTTTGATAAACTAGTTAATTTTACAGCACCATTTGCAGCCTCCTACGGTTGCCACCCTAGGCAGAGGCCCGGCTCGTCCCCCCCCCCTTCTCTAATGCCGACCCTGATCTAAGTTCTAATTTTAGTCACATCTTGACGTTGATTGTACAGTAGTTCTCAAAAGGTAGGCCATAATAGCTCACTTGATATCTCCCATCTTGTCAGACTGATTGTGAATAGAGAGCTCGTTCTGTTTATATCATGTTTGTGTGTCTGTGTGTTGGAAATTTCACTTGAATAAAACTGGAAAATCAAATTTCCTTTTCAGTAGTTTGAAAAATCTGCTGGACACCATAGATGGATTTTACATTTTAATTTATTAGTTCAATATTTGCTAATTTCTAAAAAAAAAAATTTAAAAAAAAAAAAAAAAAAAAAAAAAAAAAAATATATATATATATATATATATATATATATATATATATATATATATATATATATATATATATATATATATATATATATATATATATATATATATATATATATATATATATATATATATATATATATATATATATATCAAAGCTCTTATTATTTAAGTGTAGCCACAGGCACAACTGTAGTCATGGAAAACACACAGCAATGTCAATAATTATTCTGCAAATTTCTTTTCTGCTCTTTCATTGTTTAAAATATAGGTATTGTTATGAATTTTTCCACTGAGGCAATGATGGCACAGTTTTTACGGTATAAAAATATTTATTCTCTCTTTAAAAGCTCACAAAAGTTATTCGGAGAACAGTCACTATCAAGCTTCCAAACAAGCTTCAATGGAAACAACTTCGAATACAGCGATTATACAAGCTCACTACAATAGGTAAACAAATCGATTAGCTTTCATCGAAGTCCGAAGTCATTCTGAAAACTTTCCCGATCTCCAGTCTTATTTATACTTGGCGAGAGAGAACATTCCCGAAATTTCCAGCCAATTCATCGGAAAAGAAACATCTCGAAATTCTTGATTGCTTTAGGTGTTGCCACCTTTTTCTAACCTGTATAATCACTGTTAATAAATAAAATAAGATAAAATAAATTACAATAGAATTTTAAAGTAATACGTCACTATTTACACTATATACAGACAATTTGTGCAACAGTATGCTTACATGGCATATATTGATATTTTTACAGAAACTAATGATAAAGAAAATGTGTTAGTGTCACAGAATTCATGTCAGATATTTTCAATTTACATCAGAAGAACACATATGCATGTTTTGAAAATGATTGAAAAATATTTTAGACAGACATTAGATTTACTTCAAAAACCAGCTACTTTCCTCGCTTTATTTTTAGCCTTTAATGATAATAAAAAAGTAACGTGATTGTTTTGGGCTTATATTCCCACTCCCCCCCCCCCCCACCCCCTAAACGAAAAAATAATTAACAAAAATAACGTTATCATCATGAAATTCAAGCCAGATATTTTCCCTAAGCCTTAAAACATATATGCATACTGTGAAAATTATTGTAAAATATTCAAGACAGACAATTTTTTCTGTACAAAAAATAAATGTTCCATTTAAATTTTTTAACTTACAGCCAAAATAAAAAAAATGGGGGATGTCATATTTGGCGTGATACATTGAACCACATCAGATGCACACCATTTTCTCTAAAATGACTGCACAAATTTTATAACGAATATTGATTTATCCAAAAACTCAGCCTCTTTTATACACTTTGCAGTCTTTGTCAGCCAGTGTTTTCTCCATCATATTCAATGCTAAAATTGTTATTCTATCAAAATTTCAGAACATGTAAATCAGGGGTGTACTGGTAAAAAAAAAAAAAAAAAAAAAAAAATCCGAATGACGACTATATACCGTAAAATGGGGTGAATCGGAACACTTTTCAACTTTCAAAGTAATAATCGGTTGTAATAAGATCTTTAAGGAACATATTTTTGACTTAGAAACTTGGGTCTTCCCTTCTTCTTTGAGAATCAACCTCAAAAAATTTGTAAAAACTAGGACTTTAATTTATTTTGAATTTTTTCATGGTGTTCCGATTCACCCCTTTCTGCGGGGTGAATCGGAACACTCGTTACAATTTATGTCTGATCTTATTTAAATGTTAATAGGGTGGCAAAAAACAAATAATAATGCATTGCGGTAAATAGGAACACAAAATTATCATAAAAAAATCATTTAATATGGCGGATAAAATTTGTGATTATCAATTATTGTCAAAACAAATCATATATTTGAAAGCGTATCAACTCTTATATAACTCTCCTATAACTCATCCAAATAGTCATTAAAATTGAAAATACTTTTTAATCTACTTTATGTTTGCGTGTCATATGACTACAAATTCTTTAAAATATCTTGAGAAAGGAGAAAAGCATCCTCATTTGTTTCAGAAAATCTCTTCATTCATAAGCGATTTTTTTTAAAACACACTTATATAGCAATAATCTTGTGGGTGTAAAACTTTTCTTACATCGAGTCTTCATACATTTTTCCATATAACTTAAAGATAAAGAAGTCGTTTAGAGAAAAAAAAAACTGGAACAATCGGGTTTTCTGCCATGCGGAAACTAGACTCCTCTTCTGACATTTATTCAAGCCTGCAATCTTGATTGCTGTCTTGAAGGGCGTAATTAGACTCTTCTTCAGTCGTTGAATCTTGTGTGGAAGATAATCTTGCCAAAAACAGCTTTTTAATATCACTTTTCAAGTGTTCCGATTCACCCCGCAAATCTCAAAATCGAGACGAGGCAAAACATAAAAATTCGTAAAATAAAAAGTTTTTAAAACCAAGTTAAATTAAGTATGGCATGCTGTTGTGGATGTTTATACTTATCTAAAAATATATTAGTTAAGTCTATAACTGGTACATGTTATTAATTACGGGATAAGTTTTGGAGAGGTTAAAACTCATTGGATTGTATGCACGCTGTTTTAAAAGCTAAAAAAAAAAAAAAAGTATAGTGTTGAAAACCCCACAAAACATGTTCCAAGATTAAAAACATGTTAACCAAATGAAAAATATATATATAATTAATAAAACTGCTTTATTTGTGTAAAATAATTTCTTTGTAATTTCATGAAGTTTCGTTCCGATTCACCCGGCTGTTCCTATTCACCCCATTTTACGGTACCTTGTATTCTAATTGATGAAATCAAGTACCATTGTAAATCGTGGAAGGTCTTTATTAATTTGTAATAACTTTTTTTTATCATGAAGGGTCATCTACATATTAAAACTAAACCAAACTTTTAAAAGTTCAATAGAAATCCCTGAATATTATACAATATTTAGATTTAGATTCCAAAAAACGTCTAAATACTAAATTTCATAATTTTCTAATGAGTGGTTAGTAACTTAAATAGTGATATAAAAATTTGCCCTCAAGATCGTCCAAAACATTTCTCTCATAAATGACGTTTTTCTTAACATAATGAACTGAAATTTGGAATCTAGGGTAAACAAGGTATTCTAAATTGAATGAAAACTTAAAAAGTAGGGGTTCGTAATGAAATTTTTAAAGATAGAGTTAAATTTACTTAGTATACAGCCTCCAAAGAAAAAAAAATCCATCAGATATCTAGAAAATCGCAAACAAAACATTTTAGTGCAAACCGAAAGATTCTACAATAATTAAAACCGATAATATAGCCATTGATCGGATTTTTTTTTTTTTTTTTTTTTTTGCGTACTGTCACTGCGTATAATCATCAAACAAATGTTAATAATTAACGTTAATTATACAATAATTTAAATCATTAATTTTAAAAATTTAAATTAAATATTTATATTTAATAATCAATATAAAAAATTAAATAATTTTGTTCATTATTTTTAATAATTGAATTGTTTTAATGTTGGTTGGTTGTTTTCAGATTATCTGGCGCCGTCAGCAACACGAGGGCTATAATACGCCGAAACATTCGTCATTAGACAAGCCAACATACATTTACAAACATCCATGCCTAACACGTGACTCGAACCCGCAACCTAGCGGTCTGAATTGTCTTAATGAATAGTTCAATTAAATCAACTTCTTTCTCTTTCTCTACTATTTCTACCTGTTTTGAGTGAACTTGATTGCCATAAACCATTGATATATTTAACATTAAAAGTTATAAAATATTATCGAAATTCCTACAATATAGAAATCTTAGCGCATCTATATTCTAAACGCAAAGTAATCTATAAAATTAATGTGATATTTTAAGCAGTTTTTGATATGCAAACTATATCTTTGAAACTAAAATAATAGTTCATTAACTTGGTTTATGTGAATGCGTTTTGAATGCATTGGGCATATTGGAAAAAAAAAATTAAGGAGGGCAACAAATTATATTGAAAAAAAAAAATTACAAATTCTGTACCAGACCGCCCCATTTTTTACAGACACTGACCGGTCTGAAAATTGCACCGGACAAATCTATGGCTTTTACACCTCTGATATAAATTGATTATATTGTGGTTCAAAAGGTAACGTTATCGAACTCCAGGTCTTCAGCCGAAAGGCAGAAGTAATTAATACTCTCCTGGAATCCAAGCCATCTATATTACATTTTTTTTTTTTTTTTTTTAATAAATCTCTCCTTTAGTAAAACTATCTCGAAATTTTTCGCTTCACATATTTTCAGAAAGATGTTATTTTCAGATATTATACTCCAATCTATTCCCAGCAAGGTTGGTTCCTGAACTTTGTAACCACACACAACTATCTAAACACATGAGAAATGTTATCGATAATATCGATTATTGACACTTATCTCAATATGGAATGAATTGTATTACAGAAGCAACTCGGAGCCAATCTTGCTGTTAAATAATATAGCAAATAAAAACAAAGTTTTGTAATACAAATCCTGTATATGCATTGCCAATTTTTAAGTGCAATTACAACTTCGTGAGCTCAGATCAAGTTTTCATAGTGTTTGACCACTTAAGAGCAAAAGATCAATTCCAAACTATTTACTAACTTCTTTTTTTTCCCAAAAGCTCGATTGAATACATGGTCATCTACAACTAGTCAACGATCTGCGAAAGGTGATAAGTCTGAAGTAAAGCAATAAAAATACATATATTTTATTTATTTTGATTACAAAAACTTTGGCAACATCAGGAAAGAGTTTCACCAATGATCGGTTAAAATATTTTCACTAGCGTTGCCACGCAACGCAAAGTTAAACTGACTGAACTTCACTCCATAATGAATTTATGATTTCACGTTCAATTACCTTTTATTTATTTTGATTAAAACAAATTTGGCAACAGAAAAAAGTTTTAACTTACAATCGGTTAAATGGGATTTTTTAGTTTTCCGAAACAATTATAGAAGCGTGTGTAAAAGCGACCTTTTAGTGAGAGTTGCAGCCCCAAAATTTGATAGAATGCATTGCCATCGACATCGAATCTATCTGCCAAGTTCAAGCCCGATTGAATGACGGCAAAGGAGTTAATTATTTATCCGCAGATTTTCCTCCCATCGACACACACACACAAAATCGAAGTTAACATTAAGGATTTAAATACCTCAATTGCACCTCTATTGCTGTTTAAAATCACTAAAAAACACTGTTAAAATTACTAAAAAGGTAAGAAACCTCAAACTCACTAATCACCAAAACCAATATGTATGAGAAAAGGGGCGTCTTCACAATCAAGCCAGGCGGTATCAGTTATTGAAGGGGGTGTAGACCGCGTTTACTGACGCAAGTAAGCATCGATGACCATACCAGGCGTTACGGATGCGAAGAGCAAACTCAACAAAAGGTGGTTCTGAGAAAAACGAGTTTGAACAGTTGTCCATGTATTGATTTTTCTATGCTTGGTATCTTTCTCTGAGTATTTTGTGAGAGAAAGAATGATTAACTCTACATGAAATATCTACCTGTAGAGCCTATGAAGGGTCTAGATTCGGATGACAAACTAAAAAAATTTGACCCGATGGTGATTTTCCCTTTATAACTGGAATGCCTGATATTAGAAATTACTATTTAATGAAAGAATGAATCGTTTGCTTGTAAAGACTATGTAATACAAATGTTGCCGATATTCGGGAAACTGTATTAAAGACGCAAAATCAAATGAGATTGCATTAATTTTGCTTTAAAAAAGCTCTAATTTCATAGCTATCAGAAGGGCAAGAATTACCACAGTGAGTTTCAAATGAATGCGTATGATTACAAGCATTGCGTGGGTATTCAACGCAAAAAAAGAAAAGTGCAACAATTTCGAGTTATGACATCTATCCAAACCAGGGCTATTACAAAGAATAAAGTTCAAATTTTTATCGCCTGTATCTAGAATTTTTCCCCAATATCTTGCAAGGGCAACAGACATTTTTCCTGAAACTACGATTTTATCAATCTCAGTAAATATCCGACACCGAATTTAATTCATATGATCATTTACTTTGCGAACGGCTTCGTTTCATGGTTAGAAATAATGATGGATGAAATCGCCGCGATTTTTAACTTTCTATCGCAGTTCCTGGATTTTTGGAAGCTGTTTTTTTACTTCTCACTTGCAGGTCTTATTTTCGCCTCTTATGTTATGCTGAAAAATATTAGGAGAAGATCGAAGTACAATGCACAACTGCCTGGGTTGAAGATTTCATGGTATGATGTTTTGGCTGCTATCTGGCAAGTGCCTATACGAATAAAGTCAAGGAATGGATATTCCCTCCAGTCAAGTAAGAACAAACAATTTTCTGTCATGTCGTGATCAGAGCATATTTAACAGAGGAAACAATTAAATGTATGCGCATTAATTGTTATTATTGTAATTGTAGAATTTAATTATTAATGGAGAATAGAGCAATGCAGAAAAACTTGTTTTTTGAAATATTCTTTTATCATAATGTGAAAAATCTGTGGTCTGTTCTAATTTGGAAAATTTTAAGGCAAAAATATTTTCCGAATCAGAACTGGCCGAAATTTTAGCTGGTACACTACATCAACGTGCAAAGAAGCTTATACAAACAATATGGTCCATGCTCTTGTTCATCAGCCTGATTAGAGTATATCTATTTGTCAGAGGCTACAAATCCTACGGGCATGGATGATAGGTGATATGCAAGTCTCGTCGAAAAGAGTTACTATACCAAAGTTCAACCGGACGTTGCAACTAGAAGTGTTATACAGTGGGTAAAAAGTTTCCGTACTGAAGCCAAAGTTACAAATAAATTAGCATAATTTCTATTTTTTTGCTTCATATCTTCAGTATATACTTAAATATGTTTAATTTGATTATTTAAAATAAGTTTATAATAAATGTCTGTTTTTACAAAATGCAGGAAGTATTTAAATGGAAATATTTAGGAGATGTTGATAAGGGCAATGCAAAAATAGTTTCCGTACGAAAATTAATTCTGACGTCTTCCTCCAACAGACTTGCAGTAAATTTTCAAAACTGAAGTGTACGCAAGTGTTATGAAGACATGATAGCAGCAATTGTTTACTTTTAGCTTGTTGCTGTTTGTTTTAAAATGGAGATCCTAAACTTATTCGTGAGTTGGTAATTCAGTTATGAAATGTTGGATTATCTATGAATAAAATGGTCGAAATATTTAATATATTGAAGTCTATAGTACAATATATTATTGGTTGGTTGTATTCAGATTATCTGGCGCCGTCAGCAACACGAGGGCTATAATGCGCCGAAACATTCGTCATTAGACAAGCCAACATACATTTACAAACACCCATGCCTAACACGGGACTCGAACCCGCAACCTCGTGGTCTAGAAGCCAGCAAGCTAACCACTATACCGTCTGGTAGGCACAATATATTATTGAAAGACACCGTGAGCTTCAAACTTTTGAGGATAGAGTTTGATCCAGAAGATCTTCAAAGCTAAAACGCTTACATAAAAGAAATATCCTATTGTAAAGTTCGATATAATCCTCGAATAAGTGCACCTCAGTAGTATTAACTGGCAATAACTGCACCCTAGTTTAAAAAGTGGCTATTTCTGGAGCAGATAGCGATAATCGCTGTTACAGCAAAAGTCGAAACAAACGCGAATATCGATGAAATCGCTGTTACACTAAAAATCACTTCATTTGAAACGAACGCAAATATCGACAGAAGTACTAGTTGCTAGTCAAATGTGAATAAACTTTAGCTTAAGATATTTGTTCTTCATCATATTTATAATGTTTTTTACTGATACACCACTCGCTTATCGTTTCCTCTCTGAACATCAAAACATTTCCTGCACGATTTCCTTTAGAGTAGTGGAACACAATTGAAAGAAAATATTTTTAACGGTCTGTTTCATAAAAGTAATGTTTCATCGTCTTTAATAAGAATTACAAGCACATAGTAAGTGTATCTTATTTTTATTTAAACATAGATATTAATTAATATAACATACATTTTTCTTTAATTACGTTCACTAAACCCATTCATAAAAATATCTATTTGCTCAAAAAAATTCATATTCGGGACTCTTTCAACTGTTGTAAGAAGATCTGGGTGGAAATTCCCTCTATTAATATTTCTTTTAACTTTTTGCTGTGTGCCTAAAAATTTAAACACAATACATTAGTCTTTATTTTTTAAAATTAAAAATTTTTATAACTGATTTAAGTAGACGTTTTTTAAATGTTGTGTTATGTTTTGAATTCATTAATTAAAAGTGATAGTTATTTTGACTTTATATTATATAATATGTTAAATTACTAAAATTTATAAATGAACGAAAACATAAAATGAGACAAAAAATTTTTTATTGAATACATATATATATATATATTTTACATATCTTATAACATACATTTTGGAAAACATGATTACAAATATTAATCATTTTTTAAATTTCTAAGTGAATAATGACCATGTGATAAACAATTTATACCATCGTCTAAAACATATTTTTTATCATAAAAACTACATAAACTTTTCTTATTGACGATAGATGTATTTATTTCATGATTTTTTGACATAATTTGATATTGAGCACTATGTTCATAGTCCATTGATTTTAACACATTTACATACATTTCATGACTCAGTTTTTTTATTTCACATCTTTTTATACCTTTTGCAGTTTTTTTGCTTTGATCACCAAATGTGTATGAATACATTTTCGGTTTTAAACAACAAAATTCTTTAATAGGAACACCGTTTGTTTCATCTTTCAAAAAACCTAATTTACCTTTATTTGTAGTATTATGTAATTTATGCTTCACATCATAATTGGATAGGTCAAATATTGGGGGTAATTTAGTTGATATATCTCGATAAATATCATCACAAATAATTTCAAGCGTTAAACTATCTGTATCCATATAGCATAAATTAACATTTTCTTTATAAATTCGTTTAAAGACTTGATAAAACATTTTATACATATGAAGTTTTGATAATTCTAAAACTGTGTATCCTATGTAAATTGGTTTATTCAAATGTAAATTTGTCCTCTTTTTTTTAAATAACACACAATCTTCATTTATAGGATAAAAATAATCTAGGGTTGAACTTGCTAAATGGTTTTTACATTCATTCTCTGTAACTGCAATTTTAACATTTACTTGTTTTCGAACATTCATACAAGTACGACCATAATAACTGTTAACCATTAATTTAAAAAAAGATTTATCAAACTCATTGGTGGATTCTTTTCTTTTATTATTATTAAACTCAATGTATGGGTTTAACCATGGTTTTTGGTGAAATGATATTATTTTATGTATTTTTTTTAGAATCAACCCATGCTTTAAGTAAAATTGTAGATTTAAATAGTGCGTTGTATAATTTGTTTTATCAAATAGATTAGGTATGAGTTTCTTTGTATTAGTATTAAACTTAAAATTGTTTTTTTGTAATATTTCTTTTTGATATGGAGATAAAAATTCATATTGAAGTTTAAAATGTTCAACAGCAAGGGGTAAGTCATTATCTAAATCATGTAAGTTTTCAGGATAAATTAAGTCGACACAAAGTACATACCCTGTATTTGAGTCAGGAGGAATGTCCATTATGTTAAATGCTAAAATTTCTTTTTCGTTTAACCATTTAAATCCTGAAACTGGCAGATATGCTGTCATAGCCATACCATAAAGTGAATTAGCATCGAAAGATATGATATAACTATTTTTTTCTTTAGGATTATATGTTTCTGGAACATATGGGTTATTACATTTAGCATAACGTTTACCTATCATACATATTCCCCCGCGCATACCCTGTTCAAACATAAGATACATATTCACATCAGTTAGAAGATCAAGACTAATATTTGTAAATTTAAGTCCAGCACTCCATGTTAAATCAGGTGCCGATAGAAAATGAAGAGCTTCTAAATTATACATTTTTAAAGTAATTTTTCTAAAATTATTGAAAACATCTGCTAAGAGTAAACAATCAGAGAATAAATATAATTTTAAATAATCTTCAAAATTTGAACATTTAAATTTTTTCCAAACTTTTAAAGCATGATTATACTCTTTATTCGTTAATTCTTCTTGATTTAATCTATTATAAAAATATTTCTGCTTAGGAAGATTTTTTTCCTTTAAAACATTTTTATGATTAAAGTAATCATATGGAAAATATCCTTTCCTAAGTAATAAGTTAGCATGTTTGTTATTTTTAAAATATTCATGAAAAATAGGGAAATCGAAATTTGAAGCTTTTAAAACTTCAACTAATTTTGATAAAGATGAACTTAGAAAGTGAAAACTGTCTAAAAATTTTAAATTATCTAAAGTGAAAGTTGTAAACTTTTGCGTGTTTATAGGTATAACTTTAATATTCTTCACATATTCTTTTGAAATTCTTTTTAATATTAAATGACTATCATAATTAGAAAAGTTATGTAATATTATTGGAATAAAATGTGTTAATTTATAATTTAAATTACATGGCGAAGAATGAGCATACCCCAAAAATTTTCCACTCAGATGACAATGATTTTTAACAATTTTATCAGTAGGATTAAACTTTTTTTGGCAAAGGTGACATTTTTCAGATATATTTATATTTACACTCTCTATCGGTAAATATTTATTCATATAAGATAAAACTAGAGATTGAATGTACTTCAATGTATTCAAGAAGTGTTCAATGCAATTATCTCCACAATAATATTTATGGAAAACGATTTTGTTTTCATCATCTATAAGGAATAATGCGTAGCAAATAGGTGTATGCTTTTGTATTTTTGTAGTGAAGCTAGAGTCTAATTTAAATTGACAAGTATGAATAGGGACTGTTAAGCATTCAAAATCGGCAAAAACACAAAAAGGATGTTTAAACATTTTTTGATATGAAGAAAATTTTAATTTATTATTAGTTTTAGTAGGCATTTGTATTTTTTGTGGTTTATTCATTAAGCAAAATGACTGATGTGTATGAAGTGTATCTTCTCGTCTAAAACTCAGTAAACAATTTCGACAGTAATAACTATAACTATCTCTTTCATGCATAAATCTATTAAAATTTGTTATTAAAAAATAATGGTTGTTGTGTAACAATAAGTCAATTATCTTATGTGATTTATTTTTACTTAAATATATAGGAAACACATTTCTTTCAAATCCATATACATTTACACTAACATTATTTTGATTTTCAAACATTTCTATTTGACTGATTTGAACTGGAAATTTTAAAAAAGAAAATTTTAAATATTTAAGATTTTTCATGTATGAGGATATATTGTTTTTATGATATTTTACTGGAAATATTTTTGCTAATACACAATAAATAAAACATTTATTATCTATGCAATTAATATTAAGTAAACATTTTTTAGATGATAGAGATTTTGGAATAGATATAAAACCACACCCTCCTCTATTAGGGTGATAATTACCTATGTGAATGTCTATAAATTCAATATTTTTTACTATCCATCCTGAACCAAACCGTATAAATGTTTCAATAGAAAATAATATTTTATTAAATGCATTTTGAATTTTATCTTCTATTTCTAGATTGCTTAACAGTCTTTCACAAAATGAACAAAAATAAAAAAACTGTTCACGATAATTCTCGTTATTTTCACCTTTATAAAACTTAACTCCTAAACAGATAATAAATCTAATACGTGAGGAAATTGTGGAAGATAAGAGAAGGTTTTGAATTTCATCTTCATTCTCTCTTAAAGCTTTCAATGGATCATTATAATTATCGAGATAAGCTCGATGGGATTGAACAAAATTGTTAAAAGCTTGTTCACAAAGATTAAACATTTTATCAGTTGTACAATGAAATCTTATAAAATAATATATATATATAGAGAGAGAGAGAGAGAGATTTCAAATAATTAATAATATTTAATTATTCATTCATAATTTTTAACATGTTTGCAGATATGATCTAAAGATTGTTTTAAATTATCCTTTAAGTTTAAAGGAAAATTAAATCTATTGGTGATTCGTTGATTTGTTTCCCTTGAAAAGCAGAGGTACTTTGAGCTTTGGTACTCTTTAACTGTGACAACATATCCTTTGCCTAAGTGAATTGAAAATTCAGGCATACCTCCTCCTATGTCTCCTTCGCCAGCTAAATCCAGGTTATATTTGTTTTGAGGTGGATCTTGAACGCTTCCGTTTGAACAATCCTCATAAGTAATATCATTCTTTTTCCTTTTCTTAGTTGTCTCACTATCATCAACAGCTTTCTTTTTCTTTTGCTTGATGAGTCCGTTAAAATCTTAAATAAAAATAATTTACATTTAAAATGTTATCTAATTTTGATGAAAGTGAACATTGAAAAGTAATAATTATCTATGAATTTTAAATTATCAATTATAAAATTTTTAGTGTTTTACGATATAACTTAAATATTTTTATCATAAATTTTAAATTTATTTTTAACATTAAGTGAGTATTATAATTGTAGAAATTACGATGTGTTATTGTTAAATGAAAGTAACTAAGTTTACATTTTAATTATATAAAGAAAAACTGAATAGACATCTTCTGTTCTGGTTTTTTTAAAAAATTTATTGCATTAAATTTCTTTTGATAAAAATAATATTGTTTCGTTTTATTTTAAATTTATAAAAAAGGTAAAAATTGTTTGATAATTAATCATATAGATATAAAACTAGAGATCTTTACCATTATATGAATTCATCTTTTTTGCCTTCTAGTAATATATTTGAAATTTTCAATGAAGAGTATTTAATCTGGAAGTGAAAAAAAGCTCTATGACTACATTGCAATGAAACAAACATTTTTACAAAGCATAATGAGAAAAAAACATTTAGCGGTTCATAAGAAATATTGCACTGAGGACAATAGAACTTTTTTTCACTTACTTTTTAAAAAGGAAAAATCTTTATTTTCCTAATAAACAGTATAATTCAGACTTTCATATGAAATATTATCTATAAATGAAAAAAAGTCTAATAAGTATATAAAAATGAATATTTTAGCAGCTATTTAAAATAAAATATTACAATTATATAAAATGGTTTGATACCTCTTTCTATATTATATGTATTGATACAGATAGTGTCTATGACTAATTTACACTTTTTTACTTTCTTTATTCTATGCATTATGTCTTTCAAACAACTAGTTCACTCACTGGATGGTTTCTCTTTGCTTCTATCGCTGAGGAGGTTTCTAATCATTTGTGTTTTGTATTGAAATGAGATATTTTTACATGTAATAAAATCTACAAAGAAGCTGATAGATTAAGTGCTCTAATGGAGCGAATAATATCAACTCACGGTAAGATATTTCTTTCTAAGCATATATTCTAAACAAGGCTCACTCATTTAACAACTAAGTAAGGTCTTAAGACAATGAAATCTTAAAGTTTTTTCTATTAAAAAGTTTCTCATAAATGTTTTAGCTATAACAAAATTCATAATAAATGATGCATAAAAAAAATTCATTATATATAATATTATTTTTAAAAAAATATTAAATTTTATAAAGTAAAATATTACCTTTGAAGATCTTTTAAGATGTAGACTCCACCAACAATCATTGACATAGACGTTGTGATGATGAATAGCTTTTCTAACAATGACATAGCGACTTGAGTCGAGTCTAGTTACTCCAATAGCTAAGCAACTACTTTATATACTCCACATTGATTCTAATAATATCATTACAAAAACATCCCATTCTGAAAACTTCTTAGCTAGTTTTTTTATACCTAATTCTTTTCTTAGTATATGGGATCAAAACATATCTCAATACTTTTCTATTAACATAATATGATTTCCTTCGCAGATTTTTCTTTTTATATCAGATAATCTACTTTCTTTAGTTTGATCTATGTATTAAACTTTTAAAATCAACGATAATTTATATAAACTTTTTTAAAAATTATCCAACTTAAATAATTAACTTTTATATAATTTTAGATAAAAATATTATTATAAATCAATTTATTATAATCATATTTATTATTCATTTTTAACACATTCTTTTGGATTAACCTTGAAAAATAAGTTTCATAATCAAATGTAACTTGTTTTAAGAAGAATATATAAAAAAATTATTAAAAATTATTTATGAAGATATTTTGACATGTTCTACCCGATAATCTTTTTTTATTATTATTATCATCTCTAAGATATTTTTATGCTATTCTTCTAAAATAAACAAAATATAATTTTACAGATTTTAAGTTATTAATATGATTGTAGTAAGAGAAAAGTATATAAAGAGACAACCATTTAAACATTAAAGTAAGATTTATTGATTCAAAAGAGAGTTACAAAATATATTCATGAAAATTAATTTTAACAAACTATCAAATCAAAATTAGAAAACATTCTAATTTTTACATAACAATCAAACATATTTTTTTTTTCAATAAGATTATACATGAGTACACTTATAACTATTAATTTAAATATCACAACATTTAAATTGTTATCAATAAAATATATAAATTATTATCGATAAATATATAAGAGTCATTCAACATTTTTCTATAAGTTACATATTTTCAGCAGGAGAATGGATTTGTTTAACAAGTTCGTTGTTATTCAACACTTTAAAGTATGCAATTTTAAATATATAGTCAGGATGATCTGGTACGTCGAAATTAACTTGTTTAGCATCGTGTATGCATTGTAGAATAGATTCATATAAGCGCTCACAGCAACTATGAAGTGTAAATCCATCAGCAGAGGCACATTTGTGTAAGTGTAGAAATCCAAACTTTTCCATATTGTGTTCACAATCGTTTCTGTTATTGTGTTTGATATTCTCTCAACAGAGTGAAAAAACTTCTTGCTTTTTCTCAAATAACTTCACGCTTGCAATTCCAGAGCAACACTGGCATAAATTATGCAAAAGCTCAAGACTTCGTTTTATTGAATCATCTATTTTATATCGTGAAAAAACATTTCTAAAAATGTAAGTATTTTTGTAACAGAGGAGGGAGATTTTCCGAATTCAATTATCTATTTTTACTATTTAATCTAATATTTGTGAGCGTACGACAGGTTTGTCTACCTCGGAACGATACACAGCATTTAGCTAATTTGAAGTTAGCGTTCACAAACGCCTGAATGAATATTTCATTTTTTTTTTTATCGATGTAACTAAGTTCTCCCAAGTCTAAATTGCGACTCATTCTGTGTAAAAAGTATAGACAAAAATGTCCACATGTGAGAGTATTAAAATCTTGAAAACTATAAATATTATAATAAATATCAGTTGAATTTTGATTTAAAAACGTGAAGATGTTTCGATTTTTCGGAAAATATCCATAGCTATCGAAATAATAAGCGTCATTATTTTTGAAAAATATAGCAACCCAGTGACTTCCGGGCATGGATTTTACATCTAAGTTCACAATGAAAGATTTAAAAGATCCTTTATTTTTTGGTAAACAATCTGAAGGAAATACTCCACCGAATCCTTTTTTAAGTTGCATGTCGCTGCACGCTAATCGACATATAGTAAACGTATTCATTTGTTTAATAATCAGTATAGATCGTGCGAGCTTTATCAATTTCGATATTATTTCGATATTCCGCATAAACAATCAACGAAACAGTTTCAGGGAGGGCTGTTGCGAATTTCATATCAATTGCTAGATTTCCATTCCGAGTAACGCTTGAATGTGAAGATGAAGCGGCTATATCAGGTGTCATATCCATTGCGAATAAGCTATATCCCGACTTAAATTCTAGATAATCTATATTAATATTTTGAGCATCATGATATCTGTTTAAATCGGTGAAAAGGTTAAGATATGATCGTGCGTATAGATCGTTTGTAAAGTCAGGTTGAAATGGTCTCGTGGGAATCATTCTTGAGCCATCGAGAAGACATAAATAATTTAAGTTATAATTAAAAAACTTAAATCCATTTTTGGCACTACTTCCGTTAAACGCTTCATTTGATACGAATCCTAATATTATTCTAGTAGGTAGTTGACCTATGAAAGCATTGGCAATTGTGTAAGATTGCACACCGTTTGACAGGGCAAAGGATTTCACTTCGATTCTCCGTATCGGTAATTTTATAACACCGCGTTCTAATGCCTTTTCTTGAGCTAGAAAAACGAACGGAGCCACGTTCACTTTTCGAATAAACAAACTGGCAGACTTGATAGATATTTTAAACTGATCAGCTGTTGCCATGAGTGAAAATGTATTTTTGTGTCGTTCCAATTTTAATCGCATGCTGACACCGTTAATTAAAAGTTTTGGTTGGCTGGCCAAATCAAAATGTAACGGTCCACACAAATCGACCAATTTGCTGAGTTTGAACAAATTTCTTCTCTTGACAAATCCTTCATTATTCGAATTAGCGCTCACGTCATCATGATAAGAACTTGAATCTTTATAGAACAACGATGAGGTAAGCATGCTCTGTTGCATAGACTTTGAAGAGAAGAGTAAACTTTCCAAATAGGCTCGATATGCATAATTATTTTGAGAAGTGATTTGTTTGTCATTCAAAAACAAACTGAGTTCGGAAAACATGGTGTTGAGGATATAATTGCATGGAGCCACAGAATCAGTGTCGATAATCGCGTTACCATTGTTTTTAAGTATTTTGACTTGTAAATGTAAAATAGAATGACTGAGATCCAAATAATGTTCGCCGTTCCCTGCAACGAAAAATTCGATAGGTGATTTGTCGCTCAGAGAGGTTACAGGAAAAATTTCGATAAAATTAGATGAATCGATGCTCAATTGTAACGGGGTTTGGGTAAAAAGATCCAATTCACTCTTCATACAAATAGGCGCGTTAGATTCCATCATGAAAATATATCACCTCTCGTTGTTATTTTACGACACTTTCTTTTGGTCTGACCAGATTTCTGCCGATATTTTCTTTTTATACCTTTTCCAAGTTGCAAACGCTGGAGAATATCCTCTTTAATTTGTTTAGAGGTTTCGCCGATGCGAGAACGAGCAGAATCCTTAAATGATCTACCTCTCGCGAGATCTGTCAAAACGCATTTTCCGGTTCGAAGCAAATGTTTTCCTAAATATTTTCCAGCTGTGATTGCTAAAGGAGTAAAATGTCTTCGAATTGAACCGAAAAACCCAAAGCCCCTTTGAATTCCCACGCCTTGAAAGTAATTCCCACCGACTTGTTGACAGTAATACTGTTCACAATCCTTAGCGTTCAGATGCATGATGTAGCACTGTCTCGAAAACTAAAAATGATTAAAACTTCAGAAGTATTTTATTTTATAGATTTCCTTCTAAAGGCAAGCACGACATATGTCTTACCAGATGTGAAAGTGATTTTTTGACCACTACTCGATCTCAATTCAATTTCGATCGATTCGATAAATTTTTTTCGTAAAGGTATGTATAATGGTCTATCATAATATTTCACAATTTGTTGGTTATTTTCATTCATACAGGGAATTATTCTTAGAAGCGGGGTAAAGGCGTCACCCACATATACCGATTGAATTACATCCGAATAAACAAATATTTCCGTAATTCCACCATGTAATTGCAAAGGATATTCACTGGAATAGGAACCTTTTCCAAATGTGTTTTTCTTAAAACCCAACATGTCTGCTAAATTTCTGTTGAATGTGATTTCGAAATCCATCGAAATGTCTAGCGCTACGTGCATATCTTTTTGATGTGATAGTTTTACTCTGCTAAATGTACGAAATAAATCGTCTGGTGTTTTATACATTCCAGGTGGTATGGAAAAATTTTCTGTTGACTTTATTTTTCGCATGACTGTAGGATATTTCTTGATAACTATTTTGAACGTATCCGTCTTTATAATTTCCTTCGTGAATTTGGCTTTCAATGTGTGTTTTTCCTTAAATATATGCGTAAAACCCACTCTTAAATTTAAAATTTTTATCAAGCTAGAACATGAGGCGGTGGTAAAGTGAAGTTCTGTATGTTCAGCAATATTAACATCTAGGATATTGTTACTTTCTTGGTAAGAAAACTGAACATAATCTTGTAAATCCAATAACATTATATTGTAATTTATCGAATCAAAAAATTCTTTAGGATTCGATGGAATCGTATCACCACTCCCTAGATAAGGCATGATAGATATCGTATGTTCTGCAATGCTCACAGGATTGTTATTTATTATTTGAATCGTTAATTCTAAAGGTTTCGTTATGATTAAAGTTCGAAATTTAAATTCCCTATTCTCTTTCTGATGTAGATCTTCCTCTGGTAAATTTAACATAAATAAAAGTTTACTAGCTGTGCTCTTTGTTATAAGGATTTCAAACCCATTCTCAACTTGGAGATTGACTGTAGAGTTTTTTTCATCCCACAAAAATTTTACGCTGTCATTCTTATTAACATGGTTTTGAATTTCCTTATTCACTGTTGTCCAAAACGATTGTATGCTGTGAGAACTGTTATAAACAAAGCTGATATCATACATTCTATGATCTTTTGTCATTTCCTCTTTTTCATAGCTTAGTGAATAGCTGTTGTTGTGTTCGTCAATATTAAACCATGTATTCTCCATGCATATTTCGGAGAGTGCTACTTCATATTCACCATTTAATACGATAGGAGAGTTTAATTTTGTGCGATAGGAAGATTGTGTGTTATTTGGGAAATAATCCATGCTAGCATTGCTAGGTAAAGTCACGTAGAAGTCTGAAATTGTGTCATCCATTTTGCTTTCACCCAAGAATTGAAATTCGAACTGAAGCCTTTCCACTTTATAAAATACTCTTTATTTACACCTCTACCTCTTGTTTGTAAAACACGTTCTACTCTCCAATAACTATCCCCATCTTTTATTATTTTCTGTAGTTCATGAGCATAAAATCGTCCTTTTACAATTTCACCCGACAGGTCTTTAAGGATGAATGTGGGTGGGCTAGTCGGATAACGTTTATATACCTTAAAAACTTCCTCGCTCCAATTAGGTAAATAACCTCGACGAAATGTTGTTTTCGCTTTTGTAATCCTCACTTGATCACCGAGATTGAATGTATACTGTGTCACCGGATGGTAAGAGTAAAGTTTTGTAAAAATCACCGGCTCTAGTTCAGCAGTGACATGGTTTGGAGCGTAACCCGTGCTGCGGTGAACACTTTCGTTGTACGATTTCAAAACTTTATCCAATACATCGATATATTTATAGGATCCTCTATGTGTGAATATGCGATGTAATTTATTACGAAGCGTTTTATTAAAACGTTCGGCTACTTGACTTTTAAATTCCGAGTGTGAACTATAATGATGAATCCCCTCTCGCTTAAAAAGAGATTTTACTTTACGAGAATAAAATTCTCCTCCTTCATCGGTTTGTAAATTAATGATTGTTTTAGTCTGTCGAAAGAGTTTTTTAAATGCTTCCACGAGAGAATCAGCGTTCTTTTTTTTTAAAGGAATAGCATAACTTTTTTTACTAAATACATCAATTGCTGTGAGCAGGTAACGATAGTTGTTGTTCTGTTTAGCAAATTTTGAGAGATCTATTAAATCACATTGTATTAACTCTCCAATACCATAAGACAACACTTTTCGTCGTGGAAAATTCAATCGAATAGGTTTATGGAGTGAATAGGTATCTTGTGTCATAAGCCATTCTTTCGTCTTCTTTTGAGATACACCACTAGCTTTAGACAGTTTTGCTACCCCACCATATGAAGCAGGATGTTCAAAATTGTAATATATATTTTTTAGTATTTGACCCACTTCTTGCTTTGTGTCCATGATGTACTACCGTTGGAATCAGCGGACAATCTCTTACGATATCGGGGAATCCCACTAGTTCTCTTCCTCGGAGTCGATGCACTGCGAATGGTGAGGGGGTCTTCAGCTTCTATAGATCCACTCGATTCTTTTTTCTGTAAAAGTTTGACCACCTTAGGATTTCCAATCCAGCTAATCGGTATGTTTATTTCTTTGATAACAGGTAAAAACTTGTTGAAATGTAGTGGTTCCTCCTGTCTTTTGATATTTCTCATAATATATGAAAAGAAATCAACAATTTTTGAATTCTTTATTGGAGTATTATTTTTCACAAATTCGCCATCAGCATTCCAGGAATAAAGACGAGTTTTGAGTTTTTCTAAAATCAATGGAATAAATTTAGTGTGGGTTCGCGGTACAGATTGCAAGATATCCTCCATAATAGGATCTTCTTCCATTTCTTCTTTATTATAGTAATCCTCAAAAACAGGTTTTTTCATCGTCTGTTCCTCCTCCTCTTTACTATTCGCCATGCTCACGCGTATAGGTTCCATTGGTTCGTGAACCACTTTCTGAAAACGTGTTATTAGATGTCCGAGAATTTTTGCCTTCGCGTCATCGGGTATATTTTCACGATCTAATAAATGTATAATATCATCCTTCAATCTGACTTCCGGATCTTGTTGTTGTCTTTGATATCCACTATATAATTCTGGTGGTATGAGCATCATTCTCTTAGCCATATCTTTCAGCTAAAATGTCGTACACACTTCTTCCGAGACAAAAAGTAAATAATGTTGAAAATAAAAGGATATTACAACTTATATAGATCACTTCTATTTTCAAATTCTGTTCCCAATAGCACGGCCCAACATCCCTGCTATGGCTGATACGGCTGCTGGTAATATCAGAGGGAGAAACCCACCACTCTGATTAACTAAGAGCCTCTTCTTGTTTTTCAGATTAGTAGAACGAGATGCTACTTTTCGAATCGATGTTTTATATTTTTTAAGTTTTCTAACATTGACGCTAGGGATATTACCCGCCAAAAGATTTAAACACACCTCGCATACGGTTTTTACTTCAGGTGTAGTAGCATTTTTTAGCAATAACTTTTTTTGCTTCGAAGAAGCTGCCGACAGTGTTCGTAAAAAGTTATAATGTTTTTTCATTTTTGAGCTCATTGTGGACGATAAAACCAATATACTCCGTTGTTATCTGGAAATAAACTATCACGTAGTCGGAAATCTTCTTCCGTGGACGGGTGTACATCCACGACTAAATAACCATAAGGTCTGGCGACGCTTTTTATATACGCATCCATTAAAAATCGAGAATTCTGTGGATACAACTGTCGAGAAAAACAATTTACTTGACTCATGTCTCTCGAATTTTTAAACAGAATGATATAGTGAGCGTTAAGAGAAATATCCCGCATCACCTTACATCTAGGATATAAATTTTGTAGCAAAAGTATCACGCTGATATTACGATGATGTGAAATAACTGTAAAAAGTTCACCTACTTTATTATTAAGGTGATTCATTAAATCATCGAGCACGATCAATTCAGCCCCATCATAGTTTTCGGGTAAACCTTGTACAAATTCAATGTCAGGCTCCTCCCAAAACCATGATTGTGAATGCGAATAACACCATTTTATCTTTTTCAATTTCACACCATAAATATCGCTTTTAATCATTCTGCGAACTAAAGTAGTCTTTCCACTCTGAGAGCTCCCAACTATAATAGTTCCAGATGGATGTTTTAAATGTAACATTATCTACAATGAAAGCTAACCACTAATTTATGCTTTCAAATATTTTAGTTAAAATAAAATCTCCTTCAAATAAACTCTCGAAAACTAGTCACATCAAACTTCATGTTAAGCTATTTCCTGAAACTATTCAATATCGCATCCATAACTGTAAATGAAGTTATGCACTCATGAATAGTCATTTAAATAGTTTCTATCAAAACCTCTCTATCTATCATAAAAACAGGTGTTCGTCTATAATTAACCATTTTGAAAAACACATTATTACATAATTTTTTTAAAAATTTTTTTGTGGTTTATGTATTCTATGATAATTCATTGTAGTAAGCTAGTAGTTGATGTCCTACTTAGACATACTTAGTATAAGTGAATATTATGATAGAGGATAATAATTATAATTATATAGTATTTTTTAAATATATGAAATCTTATTTTAAAATGTGTACTATTTATTTTTGTAGAAAATATTGTTTAGTTGATTTTTAATTTTATATGCAATAAAACGTAATGAACTATGAAACTTCTTTCAACTAAAAATGTTAGAAAATATATTAAGAACACGTTAGCATACAACTTGCTTCCCAATAGTTTTATTTGAACAGTGATAACTTACAGGAAGTTGATATGCGAAAAAGCATTTCGAAGCAGTGATATTCTTAGACATGTTATTAGAGGGTTTCTCATAAGTCCTACTAACAAAAAGATTAATCTCAACTATGTTTATCTTTATAAGCTCATTCTTCTTGAGAGATGTCACATTTTACTTTCATCGACATTCGCGTTCGTTTCAAATGAAGTGATTTTTAGTGTAACAGCGATTTCATCGATATTCGCGTTTGTTTCGACTTTTGCTGTAACAGCGATTATCGCTATCTGCTCCAGAAATAGCCACTTTTTAAACTAGGGTGCAGTTATTGCCAGTTAATACTACTCACCTCAAGTCGCACATGTGGCTTAAGATTTGCTAAAAACATTGAAGACAAATTCCAATTGACAATTTATGTGCACTGGTTAAGACATTTTACGTTGGCATTTCAAGATACACGTACCTTTGCTTATTTCCTTCTACTTAAATTACCAACAGCAGCTGCTCTCTTACACCCCTAAACCATAACACCTCCTTCACCGTGTTTGACCGAGTTCACCGAGTTCCACATAAATTATAACTTAACATTTGTTAATTTCGTTTTCTCCTGACCATAACTCATTATCTGACTCTTGGATATTTAATTTTAATTCATCACTAAAAAAGACTTTGCAAAATCGATGCACTTTTCTCTGTTACATGTACTTATATAAGGCTTCTCATGGGCTGCAAGTCCATACAGACTCTCGTTTTTAGGCCGACCAAACGGTATAGTGGTTAGCGTGCTAGCTTCTAGACCGCGAGGTTGCGGGTTCGAGTCCCGTGTTAGGCATGGGTGTTTGTAAATGTATGTTGGTTTGTCTAATGACGAATGTTTGGGCTCATTATAGCCCTCGTGTTGCTGACGGCGCCATATAATCTGAAAACAACCAACCAAATCTAAATTCATGAATCCCACACGCCCCAAGTAGTATGGCTCAAGTGTTGCCCTTGCGCCAATAAAATCCAAATCTTAAACGCTCCAAAATGAGCAACGGAGTTTCGAAATAAATCAAAAAGTACCGAACAAATAATAAATTAAATACACTCGTGAAGAAACGTACAAAAAATCGTACAAAATCAGCAACATATTTATATACATTATAAACAACATATTTATATTTTTACATATTTATATTCATTTTCTGTCGGACAATGGTTTAAAATAAAATCTTTATTTCTTCCTAAAAAAACAATTGAAGAAAGTTGTGATTGATATTTTTAAACATCGTTTATTTTACATGACATCACAAGTAAAAGACACCGAGCTATGCATATATGTTTACAACACTTTAGGTGTTAGAATTTTGTCGTTACGTTACCCCCCCCCCCCAAAGTAAAAACAAATTTTATTCTCTTCCAGTCGTTCTTCAAATAATTGCTGGTCATTCCAAGTTATTCCCGAATAAGGAAATAGTTAATGCTTGGTTATTTTATCATCCAATTGTGCTTGCTAATAAAGCGGAAGCAGTTGAGGTAATTAGTAGTTTTTATGTATTATTTTTTAAATACTATTTCAAAAGTAACATTGCATGAACATGACCTGGGATCTGTGTACGTCTAATGCATGCAATGAAACTACAAAGATAATTCAATTTTATTAGAGTGATGTTTTCTTTTGTACGTGCGTGAGTCTGACCCACAAGATGATCGCAATGTATATTTCTAAGTAAGTAGACATTTGATTGATTTTCTGATAGGTAAGTGAGAAAAAATATATTTGATGTTGTAGCATAGAATTAAAATTTACGATAGCAAAGATAGTATTATTATTTTAATTTATAATATAGTCGGGAATCGATATTTCCGCACAACTTCTCATATAAATTATGTATGAAATGAGTGTATAAACAAATCAAACTACAATAATTATGAAATACTAATAGCAAATCAACTCTTAGATTTTTTCAAAACGAAAAACGCTAAGAATGGACATTTGTAATGGATTTGAATATTTTTGTCACATTTATAAAAAAATGGAAGCAATTCATTTATTGCAAATTAGTTAGAGGGTCGTTCCACATCAAATCAAACAGAAAAAACTGATTTCGACACCACCCCCTCCATCTCCGATATATATATATATATATATATATATATATATATATATATATATATATATATATATATATATATATATATATATATATATATATATATATATATATATATATATATATATATATATATATATATATATATATATATATATATATATATATATATATATATATATATATATATATATATATATATATATATATATATATATATATATATATATATATATATATATATATATATATATATATATATATATATATATATATATATAATATAAATATATATATATATATATAATATAAATATATATATATATATTAAATATATATATATAATATAAATATATATATATATATAATATAAATATATATATATATATATATATATATATATATATATATATATATATATATATATATATATATATATATATATATATATATATATATATATATATATATATATATATATAATATAAATATATATATATATATATATATATATATATATATATATATATATATATATATAATATAAATATATATATATATAATATAAATATATATATATATATATATATATATATATATATATATATATATATATATATATATATATATATATATATATATATATATATATATATATATATATATATATATATATATATATATATATATATATATATATATATATATATATATATATATATATATATATATATATATATATATATATATATATATATATATTAGTGTGAATCCTTTTTTTATGGTTAATAAGAAAATTCTCGAATATTTTTTTTTTTTTTAATATTCCTACATGTTGAAATTATGCAACACTTTAAAATTTACGATATTTTCAAATTTGGGTTCCTGAAAATCTCGAAAAAAGAGGCTGTGACATGTTTTTTATTATAAAAAAAAGTGGGTCTTTCAAAAACCATTTTTTTTTATGCATGAAAATTATTGCAAGATCTTTCCAAAACTTAAAATTAACGCGTTTTGGGTCTTACTACGGTAAAATTTTGGGATACTTGTTGACAGTTGACAAAGCTTGTACCGGTTTCAACTCTTTGAGACCAGTTAAAACTTGGGTACGCTCAATGACGAATTCCAGACTCAATATACTGTGGTTGTTGTCAGCTCACAGAGATTTGATTAAGAAAACAAAAAATGAACTTATGCATTGATGAAGGATGCATTGACTTGTTTGCCTTAAACAAAAATCGAGTATACCTTTTTTTTTCTAACAGTAAAAAGAACGGGTCGTTAGAAGTTTGTGTTGTGTTTATTCAATAAATAGTTCATAATTCCGTTGTTTTGTTTTTTTTGGGGGGGGGGGGGGGGGACTTTAATTTTTTTTTTTTTTTTTTTTTTTAATGTCATTCCCCGCCTCAGAACCTCCGATGGTACTTGCCCGCCCTTATGGCGAAATTTTCTGGCTACGCAATTGCAGCCAAATAGGCAAACGGTGTGCAAAGGTACGGATTAGTTGGCGAGTAGAGAGGGAAAAAAGCCCTTTCGAGTTTTCATTGAAAGATAATAAGAAATGAGCGAAAGTTTTCAGGGGAAAACGTATGCAGTACATTATTTGGAGTGATATGACAGACTTCCCTTACTAAAAAAAAGGTATTTTAAAGGTATTTTTAAGGTTTAAACTAGGTATTCAAGGTTTTAATAGATATTTTTTAGGTTTAAACTAGGTATTCAAGGTTTTAATAGATATTTTTTAGGTTTAAACTAGGTATTCAAGGTTTTAATAGGTATTTTTAGATTTTTAGGTTTTAACTAAAAATACCTCATTGAAAAATACCTAACTCAAGGTATTTTAAGGTATTATTTTTAGAAACCTAAGGAAACCTGCGAAGCTTCAGGTATTTTTAAGGTTTTTACAAGGTTTGTGATAAAAACCTCCAGATTGTAAAGGTTTTACTAAGGTATTCAGGTGAATACTTTTTAATACCATGACTAAGGAAGGTATTTTAAGGTTTTTTCTGTAAAACCTAAAGAAACCTGTGAAGCTTTAGGTATTTTTAAGGTTTTGCAAGGTTTGTGATAAAAACCTCCAGATTCTAGAGGTTTTACTAAGGTATTCAGGTGAATACCTTTTAATACCATGACTAAAGGAAGGTATTTTAAGGTTTTTTCTTTAAAACCTAGAGAAACCTATGAAGGTTTATGTATTTTTGAGGTTTTGCATGGTTTCTGATAAAACCTCCAGATTTTAAACGTTTTACTAAGGTATTCAAGTGAATAAGTGAATACCTTTTAATAACATTTACTAAAAGAATAATAAAAAATAAAAAATAAACAAACTTTTAATTTCCCACAAAATGTATATTTAGAACGATAAATTGTAAAATGCATTTAGCATTTATTTTTTTATTTTTTTTAAGTACATAAAAAATTCTAATTTAAAAAATATTTTTTTTTTTTTTTTTTTTTTTTTTTTTTTGCATGAGGAATGAAACAAAAGAAAAATCAGTATTCAAGTGTACAAGAAAAAAAATCAAAACATTTAAATTAATTGGTTTAATTTTTAGAAACCTAAAAACACAAGTGAAGCTTCAGTTATTTTTTAAGGTTTTTGCAAGGTTTGTGAAAAAAAACCTCCAGATTCTAGAGGTTTTACTAAAGTATTCAGGTGAATACCCTTTAATACCATGACTAAAGGAAGGTATTTTAAGGTTTTTTCTTTAAAACCTAAAGAAACCTATGAAGCTTTATGTATTTTTAAGGTTTTGCATGGTTTCTGATAAAACCTCCATATTTTAAACGTTTTACTAAGGTTTAATAACATTACTAAAGGAATTACGAAAAAAAAAAAAAACTAATAATTTCACACAAAATGCATATTGTTTTAAATTACAACGGTAAATTGTAAAATGCATTCCGCATTTAATTTTTTTTTTTTTTAAATACATGATAAATTATAATTTGAAAAATGAATTAATTTTTTTTTTTTTTTTTTTTTTTTTGCATGAGGAATGAAACAAAAGAAAAATCACTATTCAAGTGTACAAGAAAAAAAATCAAAACACTTAGATTAATTGGTTTAATTTTTAGAAACCTAAAAACACCTGTGAAGCTATTAAGTATTTTTAAGGTTTCGTTAGGTTTCTGATAAAAACCTCCAACGTTTAAAGGATTTGCAAGATATTTTAGGGGATGACGTAAGGATGCAGATTGGTCACGTGCTATCACTATCCAATCAAAACACGAGTGTTCTCTGCCTTCTTCATCCTATCCTGCTCCAGACCAGACATTTTTTAAAATAGCATCCGGACGTGCCCACGTTATTATAAAGAATTATTTCAAGCAACTTTCCATTACCCTGATCCAAGGTAAGAAAAGTTTTGTAATTCGAAAATGTGTACTGTTGTATAAAATTTGCAGGGTACTGATTGTTTCGATTTTTGTTATTCATTTGATATACTTCATTGAAATGTAGTGTGTAGAGTTGAACGTAATGCAGATGAATGCCTTTTGTAAAATGTAAGACATTAAATCATTTAGATTTCTCCTGTTATTTACTGGTTAATTTGAAGGCTAAAATTCAAAAAGTTGCGTATTTCGAAAAGTAATGCAAATGAAATTTGTTGTTAAACATTACGATATTTTTCTGAAATGGAGTAGTTTAAATTCTGCTGTTTGATAATTTAATTAGTTGTGAATTTTAAATCCCAACAAATTTTACAGGATTGCATTGTATTTTTTTTGGAGTTGAATGCTTTTAATAAAACATTTTCCTTGTTCAGTATCAACCATACAATGCTGTTTCAAGTATATTTGTTATAAGTTAAGCATTAGAAACATGCATTTTATTTTGGAAAATTATGCTTTTGATGTACAGTAAAAAAAATTTAAATATATTTTCATGCATGTGATCTACACATTCTTTACTGATGTGGAAAGAGAGTTGAGCCCCGCTTGAAGGATTATCCTGAACGTTGTCTTCAACAACAGTGGTTAGTAGAACAAATTAGAGTGCGCCTAAAACACTCGCCACTTCCTAATGACGGAGACGATTTTGCTCCAGAATTTTTTTTTTATTTTTTTTTTGTATTACAGTAGAGTCTGTTTCACTGGTAAACTCTTCACTAAAATTCTTTCAAATTGAAATTTAACATTTCAAAATTAAATCAGTCGATGTGACTCACAAACATGCCTCCCCTCTTCCCAAATTGAAAAATGCGTCTCCTCTCTCTGAAACAAAAACAAAAAAGCATTTTTAATTTCGGCTGAAAGAGAAAAGCTATACAATTTGTGGTTTCTCTCTCATAATTCCTGTGCTAACTTCGTCCTCAGGTCCAACACCCCAGCTGCAGAATCAGACAGAACAGAAATTATAAATTTCGTCGGGATCGGGGCATAATTTATATTTTAAGAAATAAACGAAAAACCTGTGTCAATATATGGAACTTGAGTTAATTTTTTTAACAAGGTTACAAATCAATTGTCCCGTTTGTACATATTGCAGTCAATTATTGTTTGCCCAAATGTTTATTTTTAAGAAAGCAAAAATTAACTATTCTAGTTGCACCACTATTTATAAAATAGCGATGGAACTTAAGAGAGGAGGCAGCTTCCCCCCCCCCCTTAAAATTTTCAAAAGTAAGGCACAAAAGGAAAATTTCGATAATTAATCAATCATAATTCATTTTTTTAATAAAAAAAATAAGAGTTTAATTCGGTGTTTAGTGTGGAGTTATTTAGATGCTTGATGACACTAGAAATATTTTAGTGGCACTTTATACGAAGAGAAGTTCCCATATATATGATTTCTTCTCGGGGACTAATATTTACATATTTAGGGGTCCAAAAACTCAGTTGTAGCGAATAATTTATTTCTATAGTTGTCAAATGATATTTATGTGTTCAGGCAGGGCACTTGACGGGGCCTTAAAACTTCAAAATTGTTCCTATAACCATCAATGTTGGAGTAAATTTTGTAAGGCCCCTGCATGTAAAGATATTTAGCCTGAAAATTTTGAATTTATGTGAAAGGATTATTTTTTTTATTACATTTTATAAAAAATGTACTCTAATCTATTAATTAATCCTATTTAATTATTGAAGTGATGAAGCACTTAGGGCACACATAAAATTCAAATATGTTCTATCACCCAAATTATTATCAAGAACTGTTCATGACCCCAGGAAATATTTAAGTGTAATAACTTATTACAAATCCGAATTGAAAAACTTGAAAAAAATGTATGTCGAGTATGGTGAAGGTGCAAATTGTTTTTTCGTCCCTGTCTTAGCAGATATATACAGAAAAATACCATTTTCTCTCCAAATTTTAAATTCATTTATACATTTTGAAACTTTTTTTTGGAAACCTGACAACTAAAATCAGACAGGAGGCTTTGAATAAGACTTTCGTATTACACATGACTTTGCAATAAGTTTTAAAAAAATGATATCTCGATTATCCCATTAATATACAAGGATGAAAGTTCTCCTCCTTTCGGGGGATTTCCTTCTTTTTTTGTTTTTTCTGTAACATTTTCCTTCTTTTAGTCCCTGTTTTGAGGATCCGCATTTTTCTGATCTAAACCAGTTTTTCCTGCAAAAAGTATACTTTTCCGCATGTCTAAACAAAGGATTTTCCCTCCTAGTTCCCCTTTCCTCTCATATTACTTCACAAGCTCCTAATATTTGAAATGTAATTATTATATAGTATGAGAAATTTCATTGTATCTTTAAAATTATTAAATAATCCTTCCTGCATACTTTTTGTTGAATTTTGTGTATTCTTTCCGCAAGCTTTTTTACTTTTTTTAAACTTTTGATTATTGTCCCTTCCGCTTGTTTTTTAACGAATTTTTGAATTTCCTACTTTTTGCTCTCTGATCACTCTCATTCCTGAATATACAAAATAAAATAAGGAGTCCCAGTAGCCTAATGAATTATGACTTCGAGTTCGTGATGGAAGACTCACAAGTTCGGTCTGGTCTCGCTGAATAACGGTGTGTATATTAATGAGGACTAGTGAACATAAATCCGTTGTAACCTCTATGCTCTATTGCTGTTGTGTTGGGATTAAGGTGAGAAGTGCTCACTCAGATATTATTCGTTATTTGACCAAAGGTCACTATAACAGAAATAGGTGGCCGGAATAGGTTTCCCAAATATTTAAACTTAAATATATATGATGCAATTATCAAATTAAAGGTATTATCATTGTTCTACAACTTGTAAGAATTTAATTAGAAGTATTACATAACGAATACACCCTGAACCTGATGCAAATACTCGTAAGAAATATACTGATAAAACATACATACAACTGAGGAAGGACTATTTATAAAAAAAATTGTGATTGTGGTACACAAACATTAATTCTTTTTATATTCCTTTTGTATTTTTTGTTTCCTTATAAATTCTGAAAACTGGATATCTGCTCTCTGACTGACAAAAAAAATGTATATTAATAAATAAACATTCTATGTGGAACGCTTAAAAATAACAATGAAAATCATTACTCTTTAACTCGTGTCCTGTATCTCTACTTGTCTCTGAAGACATCAGTGATGCAATTGCCCAGGCCATATCAGACAAGTTTGGAATGTTTTATGCGCAGAAAAAATGGTAGCAAAGAAATTATATGTTGATTATACTTGATTTCTTAAATTTAAATTCATTTGTATTATATTTTGCTTCTACTAAAAAAACTGCATTTAATCTTTAAAATTTAACGTGCCTTTTGTATTAAAGCGGAGAAGGAGGAGGCAAAACGATTTTTGCTTGTAACAAAATAATTATAAGGACCGCCCCTGAATCTTCCTACTATTGTACAACTACTCTGTGATATGCTAGCCAGTTTAAAGCAACATGTAGATATATAATTTTAACATTTGTTTCAGCCATGCATATTAATTTTTACAGCGGAAATTGTATTATTATACTTAACCAATTATGAAGTGAAATGTAAAAAGCACATATTATTTTAAGAACTTTTGCTAGATTCTCTTGATGGTGAGAAAGTAATTTTTCTTTATGAATTCTTAGATTGGTTGGAATATTGGAAAAGTATGACAGGGTTTTTGATTTTGAAAAAAAAATTATGATTTTGTTGTTTGTGTTTGATTGTTGTTTGTTTCTGATTTTAAAACAAATCACATATGCCCTGCTAAAAATTCAAACTATTGTTATGAAGATTTAAAATTGTTATTCGTATTAAATAGAAATTTCAAATTGACGCTTTAATCAGGCCAATAAGTGTAATTGATTGTTTTCACATAAAATATTTCTTTAATGTGGTCTTGGAGAAAATTGAGAATTCATTCACACTATGTGTTTGGCAATGCAAAAAAAGTCAATGTTTCAAGAACTGATCTCACTAATATCGAAGAACTGCTTCCTCACTTAACTTATGTTACAAAATATTGCACACATTCTGCTATAAAAAATTTTAATGTTCAGAATGTAAACTAAACACTTGAGTATATTTTAGCATCCAGAAATGAAAATGTAAGAACATACATATAGATACAATCATGATTTTCAATGGGTATTCAAGTTTTCAGAGTAATCTTTCAAATGTGTTTAGGGTTGTTTAGAAATATTCAAATTCCAATATTCAAAAATAATCCTGATTATCACTTATTTCTTGGTATTTTCTCAAATGAATTGTTAAATTAGTAACTACACCCTTCGTGATTTGATTTACTACCTATATTAAAATATGGGGAGCTGGTAAACAAATACAGACTTGTCACCTTATTAGTTTCTTATAGAAATCAAAATAAGCATTATTTTGTACTACTTTTAGAGCCGCTTTGAAGTGAAAATATTTCGGAGGCAAATAAAGACAGGTTGAGTTTTGTAGCCTCCGAATAAATTGTTCTTTTGAATATGTATTGTATGTCTCATTTTATAGCAATTTTATATTTTTAGGGCTTTTAAACAAGTATCATCCGAAGTTTCTTGGGTGACCGGTACAGTAAACCATATCTATTCTAATGCAAGGTACAGGGTGGAAGATCCAGACAGGACAGCCTCAATCTGGAGATTCTTGCAAATTTACGCCGAAAACAAAATTACAAAAAAAGGAATAAAAATTTGAAAATGAACAACAGGCTCAAGGCCCAACAGGGTTGGTCAAGTAAAAAATACATATCCTAAAAATGATTATCCTAATGTAAAATAGTGTCAAGTACATATTAATAAAAATTATTATTTGTATGATAATTGTGTCAAAAGGTTATTGGTTCTCTTTTTTACACAGTAAAATAGAACGTAATGCTTTTCCTAGGTTTTATTAGATTTCTAAATATTCCTTTTGAGGTCTATTAAAATATATTTTTAAAAAATATTGTGGAAGTTTTGTCAAAAAAACTTCTTCATATTTTAAAATTATTTGTGGTTTATCTTTTAGGTTTATTTTAATGTACTTCATTGAAAGATGTTGGAGGAAACTGTTTAGGTAAATACCTTATTGAAAGGTATTCTAGAAAAAACCATTTAGGCTGATATAAAATACCTCCTCAAAAAGTATTAAAAAAAAACCGTTTAGGTTTCTATAAAATACCTTATTGAAATGTATTCTAGGGAAACTGTTGAGGTTTATATAAAATACCTTGTTGAAAGGTATTCTAGAAACCGTTTAGGTTTATATAAAATACCTTGTTGAAAGGTATTCTAAGGAAACTGTTGAGGTTTATAAAAAATACCTTGTTGAAAGGTATTCTAGGAAACTGTTTAGGTTTATATAAAATACCTTGTTGAAAGGTATTCTAGGAAACCGTTTAGGTTTATATAAAATACCTTGTTGAGAGGTATTCTAGGAAAGCGTTTAGGCTTATATAAAATACCTTGTGGGGTATTCCAGGAAACCGTTTAGGTTTATATAATATACCTTGGAAGGTATTCTAGGAAACCGTTTAGGTTTATATAAAATACCTCGTCAGCATTTTAAGATACCTTCGTATACCTGTAAAATACTTTGGGGCAGGTATTATGAAAAACTTGTATAAGGTTTTAATCTGCACCATTTAGTAGGTAAAAATACCTTAATAAAATACCTATCAAATACTTGAAAAATACCTCTGAAAAGAAACCTCGTAAATACCTTAAAATACGTTATAAATACCTTGGGGGAAAACCTTGTAAATACCTAATAAATACCTCGGAAAAAAAACTTGAAAATACCTAAAAATACTTTAGGATTTCAGTAAGGGTTGGCTACTGGTGTCTATTTCAACTTTTTGGCCCCTTAAGTTTCAGGATTACGAAACATATACCAATCCATCATCTACTTCAATTGTACGATTGCATAACAAAAAATTCTGTCTGAACTGTAAGTCATGTTGCTGGCAATATTTTGCCATCATAAGCTGAAAGGCCCCTAATTAAAAAAAAAAAAAAAAATCAAATGTATATTTTAACACTTTCTAATTTGTCCTTAGAAAGTATGCTTTGTATTTCATTGAATTGCTTAAGTTCTTAGATCATGCAAAACTATCTATAATAATAAAACAAGCTATGTGTCTGTCTGTGGCTCTATAGAAACCTACTTAAAATTGGGGTAGAGCGCTGAAATTTTCAACATAAGAAGTTTAGGTCTTCTAATTTTATGCATGTCAAACAGAATGTTAAAATTTTAATTAGTTCTTTTTTAATTAATATATATATATATTTACAAAGTTACAAAGTGGCTTCAAATAGAGATAAAGCTCTGAAATTTTCAACATAAGTAGTTTTAGCCTTCTAATTGTAGTTTTGAAAAGAAGAATTTTAAAATTTTAATTAGTTTTTTTTAAATTACTTTTCTTAACTAATTCGTAAATTTCTTTTACAAAACGACTTCTTATATGGTTACAGCTCTAAAATTTTCAACATAAGTAACTTTGGCCTTCGTCTTAAACTCTTGAAAACAGAATTTTAAATTTTTTGTTAGTTTTTTGTTAATTAATTTTTTTGATGAATAAATATTTTACAAAACAGTTTCTGATAGGGCTACAGCTCTGAAATTTTCAACATAAGTAGTTTTAGACTTATAATTTGACTTTTAAAAAACAGAATTTTAAATTTTTATTTAGTTATTTTTAATTAGTTTTTTTAATTAATTAATATTTTACAAAACGATTTCCAATAGGGCTGCAGCTCTGAAATTATCAACATAAGTATTTTTGGCCTTTTAATTGGACTTTTGAAAAACAGAATTTGAAATTTTTATTTAGTTCTTTTTTAATTAATTTTTTTAATTAACTAATATATATTTAATAAAACGATTTCTAATAAGGCTACAGCTCTGAAATTTTCAACATAAGTAGTTGTGACCTCCTAATTGGACTTTTGAAAAACAGAATTTTAAAATTTTTATTTAGCTCTTTTTTAATTAATTTTTTTAATTAATTAATATTTTACAGAATGATTTCTAATAGGGCTACAGCTCTGAAATTTTCACCTTAAGTAGTTTTGGCCTTCTAATTGGACTTTTGAAAAACAGAATTTTAAATTTTTATTTAGTTCTTTTTAATAAATTCTTTAATTAACAAATATTTTACAAAATGATTTCAACTTGGGCTACAGTTCTGAAATTTTCAACACAAATAGTTTTTGGCATTCTAATAGGACTATTGACAAAAAGAATATTTAAATTTTAATTTGTTTTTAATTAATTTTTTTTAATTAATATATTTTTTCAAAAAGCGACTTCTAATAAGCCTAGAGCTCTAAAAGTTTCAACATAAGTAGTTTTGGCCTTCTAATTTTACTTTCCACAAATACGTGTTAAAATAATCTTAAAATCGTGTTGTATATTTGTATTAACGGGGATTTTTTTGTGTGTCTCGACAAGGGAGAGGCTTCTATTTTTAAGGCTTTACGTAGCCATTAGATTTTAGTGAGCTTATTCTTACGTAACAATGAACCTTTCAGCAAGAGAAGCGAGCTTATTCTTACTCAACAATGAACCTTTCAGCGAGAGAAGCGAGCTTATTCTTGCATAGTAATGAACCTTTCAATGAGTGAAGTAAGCCTGTATTTATGTGTCAATGAACTTTTCAGAGAATGAAGGGAGTTTGATTTTGCTTAGCAATAAACCTGCCTGCGAACGAAGCGCCAAAAACTGGGATCAATACACCAATGACGGATTTCCGCAACGCGAGGCCTTGCAGCTAGCTAAAATATTGCATATGTTAAAATTTCGTAGCGAAGCAAGGGTATTCAGCTTGTTCAACAATAAAAAAGCACATATAATTTCAAAGGGCGAAAGCAAAAGCATCAAAATATGTATTTAATTTTTTTCGGAGGGATTTAGGGTTTTTTTTAACTTATAGTTTATTCAATTGATATGTGATGTAGTGTAGTAATGTGTGTTACAGGAAATTCTGAAAGATACGGCAATGCTGGACAGATTCTATGCATTTATAATCCCCATATTTGGAGATGGGCTGATTACCAGGTAACTATTGTATAACTACACACAATTTAACAGGTTTTCGTTTATGTTTACTAGTGGTTGTTCTAAAAGTGATTGTCACCTAGACATTTAGAGGTTGAATAAAAACTTTTATGGTAAAGAATGCAAAAGTACTTTCGATTTCATATGGCTATGTTAACTTTTATTGATAAGACCTTTCATTTGATACTTAGAACTTGATTGACAGTTCTTTCAACTGCTAATAATGTATTCTGTAACTTTCGGTTGGATCATAGAAATAAACATTTGTTAAATGATTCAACAACCCTTTCTTTGCCAACACGGTGTGCAGTTAAAGCGTAAACAGCTTTCGTTGCGGGCGACGGGCCTCGATCGCGAGACCATTGGATCTCGAAACAGATACTTTACCGCTGTGCAAAAGAGTACTTCAGTGCACAGAAGCTTTATCTGTTATTTGAGGTCGCCACATAGCCCCCTCCCATTGACGAAGGAGCGATACTGTCGTCTGATTGGAGTTGGAGGTTTGGAATGCTAGTTGCATCGTCCGCTTGTTGCGGTGTTGCAGGCGAGTTGCGTATGTGATCGCTTGTTGCGATGTAGTGTCTCCTTTCAGAAGCGCCGATAGATGGCAGCATGATTCGTTTTAGTCCAGGTCATCATTAAAGCGTATGTTGCTTTCGCTGTGGGCCTCGATCCAGGGACCATTGTGTCTTGAGACAGATGCTTTACCGCTGTGTAAAAGAATACTCCAGTGCACAGAAGTTTTATCTGTTATTTGATGTCGCCACACAGTAGTTAAGAATAACGAAGAAGGTGGAATCATTTTTGGAAGTGAGTTTCATAGGAAGAAGGACAAGTGCTAAGTTCTGCAACTCGTTTAACACTTCAGTAGTAATCCCTGTCATTGTTGTCTTCAGTGTAAAGATCAGCAATCAATCCTTGAAATGATGGTAAAAGAGAGTATGGATGCAACAGTCTGCATCGTCTTCTCCGTTTCAGTGGATTTGATAAAACGGTCTTTTGTTGCATAGTACTAGGGGTTGAGTTCACAGATGTATACGCCCACCTGATGGCTGTGGGGTTAGAGCTCTGGCTTCACATGCCAAAGATGCTGGTTCCGAATCCCGGATTAGGCACGGATGCTCGTTGTTGTTTGGAATCCACGTTAAGCTGTAGGTCCTGGCCTCATTAGCCGTTATTGTGCACAAGTATATGTCGTTGAGCGCACAAACCAAACCAAACCAAACAGGTATAGAAAAAACACCTCTACAGCCACCGCTGAGAAGACTTGATTATGGAAACTTTTTCTGTCGAGTTTGAAAGATCCTGTATACTTGTATTGATAACTCGGAGTTTCTACGGATGTGGACTTAGGACTGCTGCAGACATCATGAAGAGCGATACTTTGTGATCCGAGGAAAGAGGTGGTGCAAATGTAGCTACATATGAGTTTAAAAAGTTAAAATTGACTAACTAATGGAGCTATCATTACTAATTTGTCACTATTACTTTAATTTTAAACTACTTGATCTTTTTTTATTGGACACCATAAATAATATAATTTAATCAAGTCTTAATGAAAGCATTGCTTGGAGAGACAATCTTTTAAGGAGAGAGCATTGATAAAAACGCTATTTTGGCAAAAATTGCATATAATTTGTCTTTTGATTGCATTGAATAATACAATCAATTTAAGTTATGAATAAATACATCTTAATTAGTATGATATACAAGTTCTAAGTAGTGGCAACGGTTAGATTATTTAGAGTTTTCAAGAAATTTGTCGGCTGTTCCTAACTTATAAAAGAGTTCAGTTCAGTCAGTCGATACTTTTAAATGAGCTGTTTTATGAACAAGAACATGCTCTGATTTTTAGGACAGGCAAGAAGCTTATTTTTTCGTTGATGTTGAGTTGGTAGAGATAAAAATTGTGAGCTTGCGTTGTAAATGTTGTAAATTGATGCTGTTTTAACTATTTTAGAATTTTTCAAAAAAAAATAATCCTAGTAGTAATCATTAGAGGATGATTCCACTGCCAATGATCATAACCAAAACTAATCCGAACTTATCAGTTACCAATTTCTGTATGCAATTCATTATCAGTAATTATATTTATTTCCATTATCTGATGATGATAGTACATTCATCGAGAAAAATATCACAAAGGACACCATTTTTCTGATAGACTTTGGAATCTGGCAACACAGCATCACAAATTCATTAAAAGTTTCCGTTCTCTGACATTTACAAAACATATCACAAATGATAGTGGCAAAGAAATGGAAGGCCCGATGTCCTGGCAAGTTGAAGTGTTGATCTCAGAAACAGAAGATCGTATGTTCAGTCCTGCCCCACCTAGCTTGGTATATACGATAATAAGATTGGTGCACAAAAATTATGTCGTGACTTCTATAGATAAAAGAAACATACAATTAGTTGTAATTTGGATGAACTTTTATTGGTTTAGATGAGGTGGTTCTAATCGTAACTACACCATCTTTAATTGGCCGGTTTCATCGACGAGTAATCGAACCTCACGTTATTAAACATTTTTTTAATCGGGGTTTGATTAGCATGTCAAATTTCATTTGAGTAATGCTTGTGTTCTCATCAAACTTATCTGAAATTGGTCCTTGGGGAATGCAACTATTTCCTCGATTCTCAGTGAATACATTGGCGTTTGATAGTATTTTTATAGAAATCTGATGATAATTCATTGGGTACCAATATTTCATAGATGATCATTCAAATACGTTAAGACCCAGTTGCTAGAGCTGATGAGTTTAGTGAGGGAGGCCAACCCTCGGTCACTCATCGTGCGAGTTATTGAAAGTGAGGAAAGGGCTTTTATCGGCGAGAGAGTAATTGTTATTAGGGAAAGAAGTTATTTGTGAATCCCCTTTATTATCATTTCTTGGGAAGAAAACTAGTGAAATTTATATGTGTGTGTGTGTGTGTGTGTGTGTGTGTGTGTGTGTGTGTGTGTGTGTGTGTGTGTGTGTGTGTGTGTGTGTGTGTGTGTGTGTGTGTGTGTGTGTGTGTGTGTGTGTGTGTGTGTGTGGGGTTTTTGTAGCTTAAATTTCATAATTTTTTTTTTAATTGTAAATTTATATATTTAATAACACTGTAATATGGTTTTACCTTTCACAGTCGAACAAAAAAATGGAAATCACGTCGGAAGTTATTAAATCCTTGCTTCAATTGGGAGATTTTATTGAACTATATGCCAATTTTCAACGCTCAAGCATCTGTTCTTGTAAGAAATCTACTAAAAGAAAATGATGAAGATATCAAAGAACTTCTTGAGCCAATTTCTATGTGTGTTGTGGATATTACGTATGGTGAGGTTTATTATACATTCCATACTAATAAATCTAATTTTTATAATTTTCTTTAGATTTATATTGTTTATATATAGGGAAAAAAATCGTTTATATATTAATCACATGCAATTGATAATATTTTTAATTACTTTTATACACATTAGATACTATTTTGGGAACAAAGATTGGATCACAAGATTTTAAGAAAAAAGAATATGTCAGTGCCCTCAGAAGGTAATCAAAAACATAAGTAAAACTAAAGACACTATATAAAGAAAACGTAAAAATAAGTTCAATTCCGTTTAAAGGCATTTTGAAGAGTAGTGTTATGTATTTTATAAATGCGTAAGCGTGATAGGCAGATATTTTACAATTTTAAAATTAATTACACAATATATAAAAGAAATTAGGTACAATTACGCTGATGGCACTCACAATACTGTTCTTCTCGAAAAATTTTAATATAATATCGCTGCAAATTTCGTTGTTTTACAACAGTATTAAGGACTGAAATTTAGGGCTTTGAGAAAATATTTATAATATGTAAATTCATAGTCCTTGTCATATGTTCCTTATAAAAAACACTGTAGTGTCAAAAATTAGGTCACTTCATTTTTGGAGAAAACAGAAGTTTGCAGAAGCACACGATGATGACAAGTATGTTAATATAGAATACAGGACAGTATTCACAGAGATTTATGTGTTAGAATTAAAGCAGTTTTATTTGAATGTAAGAACAGAGCATGATAAATTAACCAATTTTCTTCATCGTCTTTTTTAAATTTTAATGACCGCCGCAATCATTATTACTTTCCAAGTTTAGTACAATATGTCAGTCTATCCCTTACTGAATTCACGAAAAGCATCGGTTCGATGGCTTCATTTTCGATAAGCTTTAATAAAAATGTATTTTCTATATTTATTTTATATCTATTAAATAGTATAAGGATATATACCTTTTTGAAAAACAATGATTTTAATCATAAGAATGCTTTTTAAAAAGTTATTTAGTGAAACGTAAATGATGGAAAATTTGGGGAAACAAACTTGATCGCACACACATAAATTAGCTTTAATTTCCACTATTAATATTTGATGTAATCCAGTTAATCAATAAAATGATTTGTGGGGACTTATGTTCTTATATTTTTCCGACAATTTCCCATCATTATGTTTTAAAACTTTTTCAGCGCAGTTTGACCTTCGAGTAGCTTTTGAGCTAAAAAATCCCAACCAACCAATCCATTATTATGTTTTACTTGATAACTTTTTCAAATGCAAACTTATACTTACAATATATATATATATATATATATATATATATATATATATATATATATATATATATATATATATATATATATATATATATATATATATATATATATATATATATATATATATATATATATATATATATATATATATATATATATATATATATATATATATATATATATATATATTTTTTTTTTTTTTTTTTTTTTTTTTTTTTTTTTAAAGAAGGAATTAAACATTATGCTGAATAAAAAAAATCGATCGTGATTTTTGATCAATTTACTCTGTAAAAATCAATAAAATATGATAATAAGATACATTTAGATTCAGAATGGAATATCTTTTTGATTTAGCCGTTGAACTTTTTAATGTTTGATTCAGTTTTAATAAGTATAAGATGCCCTAGAATGAAAAAAAAAGCTCTATACATTTCCACGAATTAAAATAAAACTACTTTTTTTCTTACATCAATTAAAATAAGATATAACCACCAGCATTCTATATTTTTTCATAAATTTGGCACAAAGAAATGCCATTAATAGTAAAATGTTCATATTTAATCACAAGTTTGTCTAGAAATAAATAAAAAACTGCTATGAATAAATTTTAACTGGCTCTCGTCACATTATGTTAAGGAATTGGCTAATTTTTTATTTATGTACATTTCTTTGTATTCGTTTCTTTATATATTAGATAAAATTCCAATATAATTAATATTTATTTTTATATTTAAGAACATCGAAAATTTCCATGGAAAGAGCATTGTCCTGTTATTTGTGGCCAGAATTCATATTTCGTTTTTCAAGAACGGGCAAACTTTTTTACCAAGATTTGAAAGTTGTGAAAGATTACACAAATTCGGTAAGTACATCAACTCAAGAAAATAACGCATAATAAAACGCATAAATAAAGCATTAAAACAACAAAACAGCCCTTTCCATTTCAAAATTTATGTTTTTTATAAAAAGAACTAGTTACGAGTCGGCTTGAAACTGGAAGGGTTCTTTTACAATCTCAAATGGTCACTTCATCTGGCCATCCCATGCACAACCTCGCCTCATATGGTTCTTCAATCATCTCTTATTTCGTCCACTACCTCCTGGTGACAAGCTTGTTGGGGAGGGGACAAAGGTGGCAAAAGAACACTTTAAAACTTGTGGGAAAGTATTTAGCAAAACTGGGGGAGTTCTCGAAAATGCAACTGTTTCTCTCAGAAGATGGTGACCTCCAATCATTTTTTCCTTTTCAAATAACTTGTCAACCGCTGCTGCTACTATGCATTACATAAATAGTTACAATCGGCAAATGATAATGTTAAGACATGGTAAGAATAAAAAAAGCAGACTATTCAGATACAGTTTTAATCGAAAATCGTATTCTAAAATCTCAAACTGTTTTTACACTCATCACCACTATATAAACATAGTTTTAAGTATTCTACTACCTAATAAGGCTGCCCTCTTTCAGTTGTAATTTGTAAAATCAACTTATTATACTTTTTCAGTTTGACTTCAGTTAAAAGTGAATCAAGTGACTTTCGTGGACCTTTCAGGATTCACATGCAATTAAGTTAACATCAAAGAATTTGCTAATCAAATTCATCTTCTTCCGTAACAAGCTGAAAAAGCTTCATTTCTGAAAGCTGAGCACCATTCTGTTTTTTCAACGTTCTGGTCAGATTATGCGTAGATTAGTAATTAGAAGTTAAAATATTGAAAACTTTTAGAAAGGATTCGATATACTTAGCATGTTTTGCACTGGATAAGATAGTTTGTTCTGGTATTCACCTAAAGATAATAACCGCACTTGTACCAGCCCTTCAGCAGTGACTCGATCATATTTCTTTTTAAAAAAATTTCTCGCGTTCCCAGGATATTTTTTCTACAAAGCATAGCCATGTTGAATTTACGAAGTTAGCTGACATTAGCAATAAGAAAATACTCCTAGTTTTACAAATTTGGATTCAAATAAAAGCGTGAAAAATGTTTTCCAGTTGATTTATCGGAACACCAGTTAATTCATCTCAATGTATTTCTATAGTGATGTTTTATCCCAATCTTTATAAATTTGGTGATTACTTAAGAAACCTTCCCAAATAACTTAGTTATATTCACCTTCGCTAACAATTAAAATAATATTTACATGACATTTCCTTATATGTTAATTTGTTAATTATCATTTCTGACTACTCTATTAGTAGATAACTTTTATTACCCGGATACTCTTTTATAAATATTGTAAGGTACTTCAACAAAAGAAAAAGGAATATATAAGTGGAGAAGCACAAAAAAGTGGACGGAAGCGTAAATCTCTGATGGACTTGCTGCTGGAACATCACATGGAGAGACAAACCCTTTCTGAGAAAGACATCAAAGAAGAAATTGATACATTTTTCGCAGCAGTAAGAATTCTTTTACTAATTGTTTTTGCCAAATATGAACACGTTTAATCACATGATTTTACTCTAAGGGCTTTGAATTTTAGCGATCTAAAAAGTTAAACAATTACTTGAAAGCCAATTTTTATTTTTTTATCAATTTGTTTCATTTTTCTTGTTTTTAAAGCAATCTTAATTAAAATTATGGTAATAAAAGAACAGAAAAAAGGATTTTCTATCAAATAAAACTGACAAAGACATTGAAAAAAGAAAAAAAATTATAAAGCATCGTAGGTTTTGATAATAAACTATAGTGGCAATATCTTGAAACATTCACGTCAGCAATTATAGTTTCCTTAAAAAAATTTGAAGGTCTTTCACCATGGAAATGCTGAGGTTTATTGATACGAGTTTTCAAAAAGAAAGATTTTATTTGAAGCCTCTTGGTTAGAAAGACACATCTGTGACTCCTCAGAAAGAAAAGAAGAAAAAAAAAAGACTGTTCTTTTATTATCAACAAGGTTTTGATGAAAGTTAGCAAAGGGGACAATGCACAGAAATCTTAAGGGAAAGAGTAAGACATCTCCATTAAAGTAAAAAATTCGTGATCAAGCAAAAAATGTACCTTTATTACTAATTAATATGACAGTGTGCTCCTGTGCTTAGAAAATCTCTTCCTTTTAAATTTCAGTGCTTTTTCTCCCTCTTGCTTACAATTATCAAACTGTTACTGGTAGGAATTCTGGCCGCCGTTTTCTTTCTGTTAAGATTTAGAGGTGTATCTGTCACCGTTATAATGCGGAAATCAGGAAATATGCACATTACCTAGGTAATCTGTTTTTTGTCATTCTAGTTCAGTTAAAGGGAAGAAAATTGTTTAATTTCTTAAATTACTTACGAAATCTGCAGATTATCAACAACGTTCTCGTCAAAGTTAAAATAATATTTACCCAAAGAACAGAAAAATATCTGTGTGCTTGAATTAATACGCAAACTACTCAGTAAAACTACGCGCTAGTAGTAGTTGAAAAATAACCTATATTTGTAATTTAATAAATTGACGTTTGTAGATAGGTGAATTGGATATGAATATCGGTGTAGGGTGGGTAACTTCAAAAGAAAAATTAAATCCTATTTCTTTAGCACCACTATACCACACCACTTACATCTCTTATACCAATTATAGTAACAGCACCAAAAAAAAAAGCTTGAGCCCCTCTTCAAGCCCGTCTGGGGCATTTCACCACCACATTTATTTTACTTTGATTTCCTGCAGTCGTAGGTAAAGAATGGTTGATTGATTGGGTTTTATTGGCGCAAGAGCTTCTCAATATCTATATTGCGCCGTAGGTAGGTAAAGAATGTAATTACTGTTTTATCAAGTTTTGAGATAGCAAGGGAATTAACCCTTAAATGCCCAAAGTTTCAAATTTGATACTGGAATTTTAATTCGAATTATACACTTGAAATAGGTTTGTTTTCAATATTTGGCTGTAGGTATGTTACCATAACTTAGTGTTACTGCAATAAATACATTGCTGCGATAAATGCAGGCTACTGCAATAAATACATTAAATTTTTTTTTTTTTTTTTTTTTTTTTTTTAATTTGGAAAATCAGGCTTCTAAGGGTTACAGGAAATTTTACTCTGTGGTAAATATGCCCTTTAGCACTGTTCTAATGGGGTATCAGTGGGGTTTTTTTGGGGGGGAAGGAGGGAATAGGTGACAATAAGGCCACTGAAGTAATATCTACTTTTTCTTACCTGTTTCTCCTCTCATACATATTCTTACCTAAATCTACTCTCCTATCAGTAAATAAAAAAAATTTATTTGTCTTTGGGACGATTCGGAATACGTTAATGAACACTTACCAATAGTGTTTAATGAAGTTTTTAGACAAACACATCTTTCAAATATAAATTAACTTTTTTCTGAATTTGATGAGGATTATTTAACAGGCTAATGACACGACTGCTTTATCCATAACATCGGTCTTATACTTCCTCGGTCAGGATAAAAAAATTCAAACCAAAGTACAACAAGAACTGGACAGAATTTTTGAAGGCGATAAAGAAAGACCCACTGAAAAAGAAGATTTAACAGAGATGAATTATACGGATTGTGTCATTAAGGTAAGTTTAGTTTTAGAAGAATTAACTTAATCAAAAGTTTCTATTGTTTTATAAAAAGATACACCATAGGATGATTAATTTATTTGAACTTTTTATTGGTTTTTTTTTTTTTTTTTTTTTTTTTTTTTCCTCTTTTTTTTTTTCTAAATACCCAGTAAAAATGTAGAATTTGCGACCTTTCAACAAGTAACAATAATGACTGACTACAGAATACATTGCTAGCAGTTCGCGATCACATGCACTGTTTACTTTATATGTTGTTAGTTTTCTTCGGGGAAAATGCTACAGGATTGACTCAACAACTTTTATCGACTGCTGAAAAATAGCGTCATGCCATTATCACTCGTGTCTATGTATGTATTTTGACTATTGCGAGTGAGGCAAAACAAACAGGTTTAGAATTACCCCTTATCACATAAATTAAACTCACTTCTGAATGTGTTTAGAACATGACAGAAAATAACAAACATTTCTGTTTAACTTAACTTTTATTTGAAATTATTAAGTTAGATTAATAATGATTTAGCTTAACAAGCGGCAGTGAATACAAAACTAATTTGTGTTCACTCATTTCTTCTGGTCCCTGCCTTGCTCAACTAACTGTAAAACTTCGGGTGCGATACAAGCGGTGAGCGTCGGGCGGCAGAACGAGGGAGCGGCGCAGTTTACATTTATGTTTGCATGGATTATATGGGGACAGTCGGCTATGATGAACACGAGCGTCTGAGAGAAACTTGTTATCGCTTCCTCTCACCGCCTTCCGCTACCTCCAGGCATTAATTTTCACTCACCGCCCAGTTTTTTCAGTTTCGTAGAAGCTCTCGTCCAACAGAAAAGAGAACATTACCAGATTTCAAGTGAGAGGCTTTGAGTTCGGAAGTTCAATGCAGGCCATGTTTGTGCAACGAAAAGTACAATGATTATAAAAAGTGTTTTGATTTCACATTAATTCCAAAGTGTTTTGATTTTACATTAATTCCAAAGTGTTTTGATTTTACATTAATTCCAAAATGTTTTATCTGGAAATATAATTTGAAATGTTATTTTATTACTTTTTCAGAAACTTCTGTTTGTATGATGTTTCGTGATAATCTCGCCACCATAAAATAATTTTGGTTTTAGGCGCTTCATTTTTTTTAGGTGTAAACACTCAAAATGAGGCGCTGCTAGTTCATTGGATGAAGTCATGTTAAGAATTCTTGGAAAATACTACTTTCGCTCTTATCATAGCCAGAACCGCTCACAACTCTAACGCTTATGTCGCTCTAACACAAGTCACTCACCACTTGCCGCTCATATCATACTCAATACACAAGGTCATAGGTTTGTCCAAAACTCACAAGCATAACTTATGAAACCAGTTACAAAGAATTAATCGTCTGAAGTATAAAAGTCCTCCAGAGAGTCGATGCAGAGGAAAAGTCCCCCAAAGTGCCATCACTGTACAGTGCAGGGGGCGAGGGGGGGGGGGGGATACCGAACCCTAAATGACGAAAGAAACAAGTCGTATTCTGAAAGTAACTACCACTAAAAAAAAAAGCTTCTACAACGCTTCTATTATGGCAAAATACTCATCATCATATTTGGCACGACAGCCCAGGGTGGTCCAAGATCTTCTGCGGAAGATTTCTCTAGGGCAGCCTATTTCTTAACCTGGTCTGCCAGTCCTTCATACCGACTACTTTAAAATCCGATTCAACAGAATCAAGCCATCGTTGTTTTGGCCTGCCTCTTTTCCTACTCGTGAAAGGCCTTGCGACAAGAATCTTTGTTATTGGATTATTTTCATCCATTCTAGCTATATGAAAAGCCTAGTTCGTTCTTTTAATTAAATTTTTTTTAACGATTGGATGCACTCGAGATGCACTCGAGAAGGGACTCTCACTCACCATACGATTGGATGCCGCAACTCGAAAGAACCACTAGGTTTGATGCGGAAATTCGATGCAAGGCCAATGACTGTGTTTATTTTCTTTGAAGCGGATCTGTAACCATGAATTGAACCAAAAATGGCGGGAAACGTCTCGAGTTGCTGGTCCCTCCGCTTGAAAAAGGCCTCGAGTGCATAGGATTAATGATATCGGGCTCTTTAAAATATCTATAAATTTCCGACTTAAAACGCCTTCTTCATAGAACATTTTCTTCGACACCACCAAGAATACTTCTAAGAACCTTTCTCTCGAAAACTGCAAAAGATAACTATTAATGTAAAGTTTGGTTACATTAAATGACTGACATTTTCCCCTACAAAAGTTAACACCAAATAACAAAAATCCTGTCAAATCGGAATGTTTTTATTAATAAAATGTCGATGTATGAATTAAGTTGATGAAATATTTCAGAACAAAATTTATTAAAATCAATTTGATACAATTTTTTATTGGACGAATTTAAGTACCATAAGTTTGAATGTTGTCATAATAAACAAGTTTGTTTTCTTTTTTTAACTTAGGAAACATTGAGGTTGTTTCCTTCAGTTGCTTTGTTTGGAAGAGTTTCTCCCGAAGGAAAAACTATATGTAAGTCATTAGAATGAAGTTTAATATTTTTCTTTGGATATATCTTTTCATCAGACGTATATAACAACATTAGTCAATTTACCATAGTTTTATAAGCAGTAAACAATAATTAGCTTAGTAACTAAGCGTGTTACTCTATTTCAAAATAAAAGGTTCACATATAAAAAAAAACACGTCCTTAACTTTGAGAAATGAACTTATTGTGCTACTGTGCAATTTTGCTTGAAATTAATCTAAAATGAACTTTGGTAAGTTAATTTCAAATATTTCGCTATGTTTGGAATGTATATATGTATATACGAAAACTCATCTTTAAAATTTTAACCAGATTATTATTACTTTCTAAATGAGTTAATAATCCATCAATCTTAGTGTGACAATAAATGTTACACCTAATTCAATTTTTCATGAAATTATGGAAAAAAAGTTCGTATATCAGAAAATGAAGAGAAAAAAAGGAAAAAAATAAAAAATACTAACAATAATATAAAAATAAAATTGCGAATTTAAAAAGGGACGTAGAGCTCTAGGTTGTGCTATTTTAGTAAATTTTTTAAGCGAGATTTTTTGAAAGAATTATTTTGAGTACACTTTTCCAAGTATACCTTTTTTATAAAATAGTTTTATATTCTGCTGGAAGATATTAAAAATGAAGGACGCTATTTTCGTCAAACCTTTATCTGTTTAACTTTTAAAGGGATCATTCCGAATCTGCATTTTCTCAAATTCTAAAATTAATTATCTTGAATTTTATTGTAAATTAACAACAAATTCAGATCTGTAAAGAAAAAAATCTTACAATAAATATATATAAGTCGTGGTAGTAGTCCTATAGGCTTTAGAAAATTAAAAAGATGGGAAAAAAGACAAAAAAATTACAGAAAAAAAAGCTCTAAAATGTTTAATATAAATGTAAAATTATTATTTTAAACGACTATTAATTCATAACAATTAACATCTCATTAGGACATTCAACTAATATTTTTGTAAATTAAGTTTTTATTATAAATTCAACCCTCTTGCACCCCTTCTCCAGTGCATAATATTTATGATTTAGGTCCATTTACATTTAAAAGTAGTCAAATCACATAAAATATTAGGGAAAAGATAATTAAATATAAAGAAAGAGTTGTAGTCTTGCTCTCCTGGAACGGTGTAAACAAAATTAAATGTCCTTTTGAAAGTCAAATATATTAAGCTATTATATGTAATTCTTTGTATCGTGATGTTTTTTAACTTATTTAGAGAACTGATTGTTTCAGGTGGTTACAAAATACCAGAAAGAGCCACTTGTATTATAGTTCCATACGTTCTGCATCGTGATCCAGAAGTATTTCCAGATCCGGAAAAGTTTGATCCCACTCGATTTTTTCCTGAAAATTCATCTAAACGACATCCTTGCGCATACGTTCCTTTTTCAGCAGGTTCTAGGAACTGCATAGGTAAATGCCTTAAGAAGAGTGCAGTAAAGAATTTTAATAGTTACAGAATGATATCCAACTATGATTTCAAATTCAGTATTCCAAAGGAACATTAGTAGAAAAAATGGAAAATCTTTCGTTATACCCTAGCAGCCTGCTATGGTTAGTCCACCGGAATATAAAACATCGGATATCATCGATATCCCAGATATATCGTCCGGTGTGCTATTAGGATAGTAATGGAATTGTCTAAATATGCCATCAATGTGGGAAAATAATAGTATGTTATTTTCAATATTCAATACACTATAAGGCCAAAAGTATCCGGACTCCCTACCCCTCTCTAAAGCATCTGGCAACAATAATTCAATAATTGATCAATAATTCAATAATTTGATGCTTAACCGAAAGCTATGAAGATGTTGGTAGTGGTTTATCAGGTCACTTGACTTATTCATTGTCTCACAAATTATGCGTTTGTGAGACAGGGAATAAGTCAAAGGATATTAGTGACTTTGATAGTGGCATTATAGTGGGATGCCAACTTTATTGGAAATCGGTTCTAGAAATTCCTGACATTCCACATAAGCCAAAATCCCCTGTGGGGGGGGGGGGGATGTAATTGTGAACTGGAAAAGTTGAGACAGTGAAACTGCAGAAAAACGAATTGGCAGAACGAAAAAAATTAGTGAACACAGCCGCAGACCTCTGAAAAGGAAATTGAAATAAAATCACGAAACCTCGTTGGATGAAATCCTTCAGAAGTGCCAAACTTCATCAGGCGTTAGTGCTAGCAACAGGACTGTTCGTCTTGAGTTTAAAAAAAAAAAAACTGGCATTCAATGGTCGTGCAGCCACTCACAAGCTAAACATCACTCCCCAGAATGCGAAGCGTCGATTGCAATGATGCAAAGCTCACCGTCATTGGACTGTGGACATAAGGAAAAAGGTTGTTTGGGGGATGAGTCTCACTTTACAATTTAACAGGGTCTGGGTTTGGCGGACGCACGACGAGCGCTTCTTACGTGACTGCACTCTGCCGACTGTCAAGTTTAATAGTGGGAGCATCATTGTGTGGGGGTGTTTTTCATGGTTTAGCTTTGGCCCCATAATACTTGCATTTGAAAATATATCCGAGTAGCCTGTAGTTGGAAATAATCCGAGATGTGTGTAAACATTCTATACGAAACTGCTCTCCCAATTCTATCTCAATATTTTAGGGAAAGCCCATTTCTCTTCCAGCAGGATAACTAGTCCATTCCCTCATCGAGACTTGCTCAATCATGGGATGACGAAATGGGTGTTAAAAAACTGGACTGACCTTCTCAGAGCCGAGATATGAATCCCATACAACATCTTTGGGGCGAATTAGAGTGCAGATTACATAGCCGGCCAAATCGACCATCCTCACTGTCAGCATTCTCTTTAGCTGTGATGGACGCCTGGAAGACAATTCCTACGGCCACCTACAAACAACTGGAGGAAAGTCTCCCCAGACGTATGTAGGCTGTAATCGATACAAAAAGGAGAACAATATCAAATTAATATAAGTCTCAGGACTCTGATTCCATACCACTAGGTGTCCGGATACTTTGGCTGGGTACTTGGCCAGATAGTGAAATTTCCTATACAAGAAAGTAGTAAGCCCCAATATATGCTTTAGGAAAATTTTAAATTGTAACGTACAGGTACTTAGCGTTTAATAAGTCTTCTGAAGTCTCCTATTATGAAAAGCTGAATTTTTAGAGGAGTATATTTTTAGCCTAAGTGTCATTTCACGTTCATAAAACAAAATCAATATTCCAAAGTATTCGAATCATATATCACACAAGACATAATTTAATTAAAGTCGAGAAATTATCTTCATTCTCTATTATTGTTATATCTAACAAGCTATCACTAATCAAATTAAGTTTGTATGCTACTTACATTGAAAATTGACAAAGTCAATTTAAGTATATTTTGTTTATTTCAGAATTTCAAAGCTGTAATGTTGTAATTTACGGGAAAAAGCTAATTCTTTTCCTCGATTTTTATATTTTAGGCAAGACGTTAGCAATGATGGAAATGAAAGTAATTTTAGCCGCTCTTTTACGGAATTTTACGGTGGAGTCGCTAGATCCTAGAGACAAACTGGAACATTGTTTAGAAATTGCACTAAGGCCAAGTATTCCACTTCGTTTTCGATTAAGAAGAAGAACGGGAATGACTCATTGAAGAACGCATCATATAAGAGCAAAACACAAATACTTTCAAAATTTGTACCTCGTACAAAAAACTAACTCTGAAGTTCGTCATTTAAGTTTTATTCTATTTATTGAATCTATATTAAAAATAATATAAAATACTAAACAGTATACTTATTTTTATTATATTATGTCATTGTATTATCACATTGTTTAAAAAATTCAGCGAAAATACCTCTTCAAAGCAAGAATTTTTGTCACATATACCGCAATGCAGCTCATTTTAATACTAATTCAATAATGTTTCAAATTTCAAAAAAAAATAATGAATAATTAACAATTAAATACTTTCTAGTGTTCTACAAACAGTTGGAGACATGCATTTTTAAAAAAGTCATCATGGAAATGATTTTTTTTAATTTTGAGTTTAAAATTAACACTTTTATTTATTTTTCTTTCATATTTAGTCAATAACCTTCAATTGTTGGTTTCATATCAATAAAAAAAATTCATGTGTTTTGAAGCAACATTTTGCACAAATTTTTTGCATTTACTACTTTTTTTTTTTTTTTTTTTTTTTTTTAATAGAACGTAAATAGACAGGCTCTAAAAAAACCATAGAACAGTTCCAAACATTTCGAAAGCAAAGACAATATCAAAAGCCCAAAAGTCAAGACAACCGCATAAAACATATTGAACTGAGCCAATACAATAACAAAGACAATATGTGAAGTAACCACAATGACCTCGATAATCAGAACACTGTAAAAAATTAATACATCCTTTCCATTAGTCTTTCATACAACGCTCTAACGTAATTTATAACTGATTATTATACTCTAGGTTCCCAATGTACTTCAGAAGTGAAAAAGAGATAACTCTTAGAATCATTGCCAAATAGGTTTATTAGATGGATCATTTTAGAACTGGTCATCAATCCTTCATTGCAGGGCCGTAGATAGGGGGGGGGGTACCCCTGGGACAATCCCGCCTCTCCGAAATTGCGTGAAATCCTGTTTTACCACTTCCCCCCCCCCCCTTTTTTTTTAAACTTGTTATATGTATTTAATCCAATCTTCGACTTTTTCCTTCATTTCGAACTTTTTCCTACCTTTCTTTTGCCCTCAAAACATGATTGAATACATTGTCATCTATCTCCCAGGTTCATTTTGAATAGATGACGGCAAGTGTTTTAATTCTGACTTAAGGCATTAGAAACGCGTGTTAGATCAGCCTTTTAGTGACAGCCCCAAAACTTGATACAATACACTCATCGACAACAAGTGTATCTGCCAAGTTTCTGCTCCATTGGATGAAGTCAAATTTGTGTTAGTCATCAGATGCGATAATAGTAAGAGTGTGTATAAACTGCCTTTTAGTGACAGTCCCAAAACTTCATTTAAACACAAAGGTAGTATGGGAAGACTTAATTGAATTCTAAAAATAGATACCAAGGTATATTAATGTTTACAAATTTATATTATTAAAATCATAGACTTATTATTATCAATAGACTGCGCGTTCACACTTCAATCATACAACGAGAATGAAACCAAAATGAATCACAAAATTCGTCTATCAGTCACGTGGTTTTTAATTTGGCTACGTCGTAAAACTAATCCTTTATCTAATAATCTTATTATCCTTTATCGCCTAAGTGAGGAGAAACCAGCCAAATCTGCAACGCTGCTCCCAAAAAGACGCCAAATCTGCAACCCTGCTCCCAAAAAGTCCCTACTCATGTGATTCATTTTGGTTTCATTCTCGTTGTATAATTGAAGTGGGAACGCGCAGTCTATTGATAATAATAAGTCTATGATTAAAATATATTTTTTATACCTTTAAATTAATGTTTAGGATTTATTATATATTTCCTTGCTTGCTCTCCTGAAGATTTCCTTATTTATTTCCCTGCCACACATCTCTCGCCTATAATAATAATAAAAAAATAAAAAATAAAACATTTTTTTAAGTAAGAGACTAGTTTTTGTGCATTTCATATATGACAGCATAAAAATTATTGATCTTTAAATGTGGCTATAAAAGAAAAGTGTAACATTATTAAATAATATAGGAATTTTTTTTTTTAAAAATACACATTAAATTATTTTTTTGTCTTAAAATATTTTTGGTCTTAAAATTCTTGTTTTCACACAATAACAAAATTAAGGTCACTAAATAAAAACAAATTTTGGTCTTTATATGGAAGAAAGTTTTTTGAAAGCAAAATGGCAAAATATTTTGAGAAAGAAAGAAAACTTTAAAAGTTCGATGAAAAAGTACATATATTCCTTTAGGGAAATTTTATCGTAGTACAATGTCGCCAATTGCAACTTTTATTACACGTATACAGTACATTCTGAGAGTGAAATTTTACAACTCGGGTGAAATTTGTTTTGGGAGAAATGTGTTACATTAATTAAATGTATTCACATTTTCAAAATTAAACTTTTTCCAAATTAATTTGTCCAATAAAAATTCTAAACTAAAGCCCCAAATTATAAAGCATTGGTTTAATTCTTGAAGTTTAAAAAAAAATTGTGAAATTTCGTTTAGAAACTCAGTCAAATGGTTCCAAATTGTGTTTTTTTATTCAAAACCACTTTATAAATTAAACTAAGTTCAAAATTTGAACAAAAAACTAGTTTTGAAGAGGTATATGACAAGTTGAAATTTTGATACGAAAGCTCTCAGAAAATGTTTTTAAGCCAGTTTTTTTTACTTTGCATCACTTTGATTTTGAGTGCTAAAATACCATTTTATGGTAGAATTTATTAAAGGTAGAATTGGAAACCCAGCAAACTTAGTATGACAGTAACTGTTACACCTATTTTAACTATTATTTAAATTGGGAAAAAGACATTAGTACATCGAAAATTAACGAGGACATCTTTTTTTTATCAGAATTAGTTTTGTCAAAGAATGAAGCATTTTTCCCAATCATTACTCATTACTTTTTAGAGCTTCAATGCGTTATTTTTTGGCGCTTTTTTTAGCGAATACCATTGTTTTATTTTGTGTATTCTTTTCTGATTTTGCATTTTTTTAATATATGGTTTCATAGCGGGTATTTTTATAATATCTGATAAAAATACGAAGGAAGGATTGAAATAATATAGGGGGGAGCGAAAGGGAAAAAAATTGTTTCTTCTGCCCAAGCTTCAGCTATCTACCAAGTTTCAAATCGATTGGATGAAGGCAATTGAGTTAATTAACCCTCAGCAAATTAGTTACCCACTACAATCGAACAAAATCGAAGTTAATATAAAGGATTCTAAAAGAACACTACCAATGGCTTATATGAACTGAAGAGTCTGCAAAAAAATACAAATATATATAATATAAAATAGATCTCCTTGTGTTTATAGAAAACAAAAATTCTGAAATTCCAATAAGAGATTGAAAACACCAGAAAATTTGTTTAATTTTTATTAGCTTTAAATTGACTAGCTTTTTAAATATCAACTAAATTTAGATACAGATAGCTAATTCTTAAAAAAAAAAAAAAAAAAAAAAAAAAAGGCAAGTAAAACTTTTGAAAAAATCTTAAATTGGGTTTATTACGTTATTTAAGAATGATTAGTCAGATATTTTTCTGAAACGAAATTATATAATTTTTCAAGATACTAATTTAAAAGACATAGTTATTATGGTTTTAATTTTGCTGAAAAACTTGAAATGTTACACAAAATAATAGTTCAGGCATAAAAAATCATTTGTGATGGAGTATTTTACATTTTATGCATCATGACCTAATTTACTTCATTATAGGGTAAAGTGGGTACAAAAAAATTCAAAGAAAATAGTCAGTAGTATTTCAATAAAAAAATTTCCAATTTAAATACTCTGATATTACGCAGAAATAATCCAAAATCAAATTATATGTCTATAAAGAAAAGTGTTGGCTTTTTATAAAAATGTATAGTTTTGTTTCGAAAATTTTAAGCAATTGATTTTCAAAATGATAAAAAGATCCTACAAAATTTCAAAAAAAAAACTACACCATCCGCCTTTCTCACATCTAAAAGGGTATGCTCAAAACTTGAGATTGGCTGAATTCATTAGAACCTGGTTGAATCCGGCAACGACGGGATATTTAAGGCCAGGCAATGGTGGGAACTTCAGCTAGTACAATGCTAATGAAAATGGAAATGTGTAGCAGAATAAATATATCCTCGTGCATCTCTAGCTGGATGAATATATCCTCGTGCCGTCACAACTACACTGTTAAAAATTTGGTTCCACACTGCACCAAAATTTGGTGCCCATTTAGCTGCCACCAACATTTGGTGCTTAGTTTCACGAAATAATGGTGCTAACTCGGACACCATATTATGGTGATAGGTTGCACAAAATTCGCGTTTTCGCTACACCATTTTATGGTGCATGGTTGCACCAAGATTCCCGTTTTCACTACCCCATTTTAGGGTGCATGGTTGCACCAAAATTAGTGTTTTCGCTACTCCATTTTATGGTGCATAGTTGTACCAAGATTCCCGTTTTCGCTACCCCATTTTATGGTGCATGGTTGCACCAAAATTAGTGTTTTCGCTACTCCATTTTTTGGTGAAACGTTGAACCAATATTTGCGTTTTTGTTATACCACTTTATGGTGATAGTTTAAACCCCCTTTTATATTTTTTGTACCGCATTTTGAAGTTAAGGATGAATCAATATTTATGATTTCTGTCCTCAACTTAAAGGTGCATTAAATGTTGAATAATGCGTTTTTCCCCCACCCACCCCTTTCTGCTTTTTATAGCTGTGGATAGAATATATATTTTTAAATTAAATATTGTTTGTATTAAATAATTTTTTTTGTTTTAAATTATTACTTTTTCATATATTATATAGTTTTATAAATAATATTTTGTATATAAATTATTTTAATGTATTATAAATAAAAAATAGTTATCATTTCAACATTCAATGAGGATATAACTGCATGTGTTCTTCAGCTAGGGCAATGAAGTAGTATAATCATGCATTAATTAAAAATATATCCATTTGGAAACAACCAATATTAAAGTATTTTTTTTTTCAACAAATAAAATATCCACATATTAAGTAGAAAATATAATTAAAAAAAATTATATTTCTAATAAGCATTACTATTTATTTAAAAACTGAATACCTTTATTTATTGTTGCCAACAATAACCCTTTTAAATAATTAAAATTATGATCAGATCAACAATTATCATATTTTAGCAAACTATTTTTATAGCCCTGTATATTTCACACAGAATACTTGAACAGGAAAACATTGTTTACTTATTCAATCAGATCTCAAATGCAATAAAAATGAGTCACATGACACCCTCAATTTCATATATATATTCAAATTTAAATAGCAGCTTCACATTATAAATGAAAATACAAAATCAAAATATTTTATTAATTGCTCATTACAAAAAAGCAAACTGAACAGATGTAATTACAAAACATTTTATGAATAACAATACGGTTGGTAAAATTAGCATTCCACTTTCCACACCGCAACTTGTGTTAAGGCAACCACAGCTTCAGAATACCATTATATTTTGCCCTGTTGGACATGTGTATCTAAATTATACTATCAAACAAATTCTGTTTAAATATATTTGTAAAAAAGTAATATATTATAAACATACATTTTTAATACAGAAGAGACAGTACTTTTCCCTTAAAGGGTGCTATTGGCAAAAAATATCCAAGTACAGTACGGATTCTGCGTTAAGAACTTTTTAAGTAAAACCAAGCCAAATCATGGCAACCATAGGCAGTTAACTTATTAAAAAATGGCAGCTGCTGCCATTTATTTGCAAAACTTATCTTGGCGCAGAATCCGTACCACACTTGGATTTTGCCAATGGCCTCCTTTAACGGCTGGAGGCTACTGAAGAGGCTTTTTAAAACATTTAGTTGATTAAAAGTCTGTAACTGAGCACTAAATCAACTTATTACTTTGCAGATTATATTTTTTATCATATTACAGCAACCTTTCATTATGCAATGGTATCATGTAGCTTAAAATAGAATATATTTTTAAAAAAATTATTTAAAGTCACCTTCAGAGAATGCCATTTTACTGTTATTTGTACTAAATGCAAGTTTTTCATGTTGAAATAGGGGAATTCTTAATAAAGAATAATTAAAAAAAGCTGAGGGACAACCAATAATACCACAAACATACCGAAAAAGATAGCTCATGTTTATGTTTATTACGAGCAGGGTAGAAATGAAACTTTTGAAAGTCTACTTTATTTAGCACACAAAAACATTGTTTTTAATCAGGGTTCCCACACTTTTCATACAATAAGAAGCTATTAAACACCTTTAATATTTTTCATAAGAACTAACTTTAACTTGCATACATGAATTAAAAATCAAACCTGAACAAGATTTTGTATGATAATTAGCATAAACTATCTTATTTAAAAATAAACAACACATTTGAAACCATTAATACCACAAACATATCGAAAATGAGTCAAATCTAGTTAGCTGTAATAAATAAGCTGGAATTTTAAATTACTATTAGAGAAAAATAAGAATTATTAAAGGTTTTTATAAATGAAAACTAAAAGTAAGGATTTCTTAAAGAGCAAGACCTAGTAGAAACTTTGTTTATACATAAATTAAATATAAAACATGTACTAGATTATTTAAGGTTTTTTTTAGAATAAAACTTGTAATAAGTTCTAGTCTTCTTGAACGGAGCATCAGGTTACTTATTCAGATCATATACGAACCACGTTCTGGTGCAGCATAGTCTTCAATTGTGTACTCATTTGACTTAGATCCATTCCTGCTGCTACAATGATAGGTTATCAAAATTTAATGGACTTTGAACGTTGCATTATGTCAGCGCTTGAAAGATGGACATAGTATCTCCGAGGTGGTAAATAAACCGTACTGTGGTAAATAAACCGTAAAGTGGTAAATAAACTGTACCGTGTGTATCAATTACACGGTAAAACATCAAATATCAGAGAAATCGATGCGGTTAGGAAAATACCTTGAAAGACAGGGACCATCAACAACTAAGGAGAATCCTTAAACAAGATGGAAGTGCACCACTTCTACAAATTACCACAAATTTCAATGCTGGGGCATCAACAAGTGTCAATGTGCAAACAGTTCAAAGAACCATCAATGATGTGAGGCAGAATCCCACACATGACGTTGTTGACTACATGACACAAGGATTTACGATTCGCCTGGGCCCACCAATATCGCTATTGAACTGTTGATGACAAGAAACTGTTGCCTGGTCTGATGAGTCTCCTTTACAATTGTATTGGGCAGATGGACAAGCAGGGTTTGGAGACAACCTTATGAATCCAAGGATCCTACATGTCTACAGGGAACTGTTTAACTTAGTGGAGCCTCTGCGATGATATGTGGCATATGCTGTTGGAGCGATATGTGACACCTGATTAGTCTAGAGACGACTCTGACAGGTATGTAAGCATCTTCTCCCATCACCTGCACTTATTCATGTCCATGGCGCATTCGGCTGGACTTGGGCAATTCTAGCAGGACAATGGGACACTCCACATGCCACGAGTAGCTACAAACTGGCTCCAGGGACACTCTTTTGACTTTGGACATCTTCGTTGACCACCTAAACCCCCAGACAGGAATATTAGTATATCTGGGATGCCTTGCAACGTGATGATCCGAAGAGATCTCCACCACCTCGCACTCCTATGGATTTGTGAGCTGAGCTGAGCATCATCATCATCGGGAAACTGAAATATACAAAAGAGCATGATTAAGTGCCGAGTTTATTATTATTTTTATTACGTATAAAATTGTGTTTACTTTACTGCAATTTCATTGAAATATCACTGGTCGCTCTATACAGAATAACTTTTTTTGTTATTTAATCGATAACTATCCGAGACGATTTATTATTTATGCAATTTATTTCTCAATTAAACTCTTATAGTCCGAAGGAGGGCTGCATGTTAAGGTACTCCATCGGACATCATTATAATTTTTTTTACAGAATGTGGAGAAAAGTTAGATTATGAGTCCACTGGTCTGCCGTGGCAAAAATGGCCGAAACTGGTCAAAAATCGACGTGGAATGAGTTGAACTAAATCCGATTGCCAAATAATGAGCATTCTTTTTTTTATTTTATAACCCTTAGTTCTTTAATTTTCAATTAAAGGCTGCAGACCGTTCAGATATCAGGCGACGGCTTACTTGTATCTTTTAAAAATGAATCAAGTACACAATATATATTATGTCCCTAATGACGTAACTGATGTTGCCAATTAAGCTCACTTTTGAAATATGCTAGTTTTCTGACTCAGAAATCATTTACGTCCTTCTTCATTGAAAATCAAAGTGCGTTGGCTGACCAGAAGAAAAAGTGCGTTAATATACTAGCAAGTTACGACATATTTGGAAGTCAGATTTAGTTCAAGTCATTAAATGTAAATTTTCGACCAGTTTTGGCCATTTTTGTCACAGCAGACGAGGGGATTTACATTCTTCGCATTCTATAAAAAATACAGAATGATGTTCGATGATGTACCTTAACATGCAGTCGTCTCTTAGAATTGAAATAAAGGATATATAAAAAGACAATAAACTACGCGTGAAAAAAATACATTTAAAATAGCATTAATTGAAAACGTATAATTTGAACGAAAGGGGCCTTAAACATTCTTTTTCAGAAAACATGTTTAGATGAAAATGCATTGAATTGTTCGAGAAATTGATTAAATTGAACTTTTGAATATTTTGTATGATTAAACTTTCAACTGCAGTGGCATAAACTGTTACATAATTCATATGAGCGGCCTCTCAAACCATTCTTCCATAAGCGTGATTAAAAGTTGACCGAAAATTAATAAATATTATTTAAGTACTATTATTTATTTGAAAAGAGGAAGGAGCATTGTTCATTTTCAAGGGTGAAAACATTTCATGAAAAATGACTCGGGTCTGAAACTGCATACAACAGTTAAAGCTTATAAACTTTAGGATAATGCTGATAATTATTGAATAAAATAATTTTTTATTCATACATATATTGCACCCTTTCTACAAAAATGACATAAGTCAAAATTTATCATTTTGAGTAAAAAATCCGAGACTGCATGTACTTGAAGCTAGTTGAATGGCACAAGATTGTTTTCATATTAAATTCAAGTTGAAACAGACTTAAGCGTCCTTCCAGCCCATATAATCTATGATTATGTATACACTTTAACTTTAAAAAAAAAGAATTTTGGGTTGTGTCACTTTTGTAGCAAGAGTGCGATAAAACATCGCGAAATCAAAAATTTTAAGGTAATTTCACTGGTAATGCATTGCTGCGAATTTGTCAACATCACTTAAACCTAACTGAACACAGGGCAAATCAGTTTCTGCATCGATAAATAATTTACAGTAAGCAAAAAACATGTACCATATATGTAAAATAAAGCATTTTACTTACCTTGATATTCGATTAATGATTTAAATACTCTGTGCTAGACATTGCTTTCGGTCTTGATGCGGTTGTTGACGATTTCAATCGAAGTTACGGTTGCGGTGATCCGAGGTTGCACCATATTTTCGTGCAACCTTCTCATCAGTATTTTTCGTTGATGGAAGTTGCACCAAAAAGTGGTGCAACTGCCTGCCAGCCATGAAATTGCACCAAAATTTGGTTCAGTGTAGATATCCTCGCACTTTACCTTGGTAGTTGTGTTCTATAGATTTGAAGATAGTAGTTAGAGATTGGAGAATGGCGTATTAACTAATAAAGTTGTTTCTTTAAACCGTTTCGTATTATTACAATCGTAAACACTTAACAATTTACAAGTATGTTATCTCATCTACATCACTGCTATAAATTTAATTTAAACTCTTAGATAGCATAATTGAACTAAATGTAAAATCGTGTCATGTTTCATTATAACCCTACACATTAAACAATTTTACGTTTTATGATTCAATTCTTAAAAATACCCCAAATCTTAAACGTTTTACTCCATCTGTACCTATATAAAGCTGGTGTTCAAAATGAGAGAATTCATACATCATAATAAAAATGTTTTTTTGTTTGTGTACATAGCATAAATCCTTTTCAGATATCATTAATATAATATGCATGTGCGTAGCTACTTAAAAAGGTAAAATTTATTTATTTATTTATTTATTTATTTATTTATTTATTTATTTATTTATTTATTTATTTATTTATTTATTTATTTATTTATTTATTTATTTATTTATTTATTTATTTATTTATTTATTTATTTATTTATTTATTTATTTATTTATTTATTTATTTATTTGTTTGTTTGTTTGTTTGCTTGTTTTTTTTTTGTTTTTTTGTTTATTTGTTTATTTATTTATTTATTTATTTATTTATTTATTTATTTATTTATTTATTTATTTATTTATTTATTTATTTATTTATTTATTTAATTTTATTGCATTTTTAAATAAATAACCCATTTGATTACTTCCATGTGATGTCTAACTTATAGCTGGGATGCAAAATGTTCGGCTAGCATATAAGAAATCTTGAAAACAAGGGGCACTCTGCGGTCCTTTTTAGAAAAAATGACTTGACACCATTGTAATTGTGGCAGATCGTGTGGTTGTCAGGCTTCCTTGTTAGAGTATTCAGGGTTTCCTCTCAATCAAGACACAGAGTATAAATTTAAAGCAAAATATAAAGAGTACAAATTGAGGGATACATAAATTACATATTAATAACTAAAATTGTTTTAATATACTATATTTTTAGTTAAATGCAATAGTTTCTGGACTTAATTTAGTAACTCGATGACTGTCGGCCAAACCGAACAACTATGGTTAGTGTACAATGTACATACATACAAACATGAAAATTAAATTTTAAGAGCTATTTATGTACAGGGCACATTTGAGTTTTCAATTTTGAGTTCATAGTAAGTGCAGAATGTTCCAAACTTTTTGATTTTTATATTCAGAGAAATTCTTTAAATCAAGAATGATGTGACATTTAAAAAATTTCATGCTCTTTGTTATTTTCTAATTAATTTTTTGTGTGAATGAAAAATATCAAGCATATCCGTAACTATTTATGTTAAGAAAATCACACTATCTAACCCTCCTGTTAAAGGGGTTCTTGACAATTTCTTTGAAGAAATAATACCCTAAAAGTGACACGTTTTCAGTTATACATCTAGTGGATTTGACATCCGCAAAGTTGCATTTGCATTCTTGTCAGCCACCTTTTAGTCAAATCAATACAATATCTTTGAATACATATTCCATTCTTATTTCCGCTTTCAAAATTCATAACCAGAATTCACGTTCCAGAAGGAAAGTTCTGATAGTGACTGGTCAATCAACCTTGTAGATCTGAAGCAAGACAATAAAGTGTCCCATGTCCAGCAACTATTTAGTCGATTTGGATCACCAGTCCTAATGTCTAGGGTCCACCACAGTTCCTTGTGAGTAAGACCAGGTGTATATCGCCCCACGAGTCATTGTAGTTGACCAGAGAAGCAGAACCATGCCTGAAAAGAGGCGGGGCAGTTGCCCCCTAGTGAAGTTGTACTTCTGGAGTCCCGTGTCACGGTTGTCATCACATTGTGGCAGTCTTTGTAGAACAGCGGATATAAACGACATTGGGGCGATGCGTCTCGTTAGCGAGTGTTTGTGACCTTCTTTAAAGTCGGCTCGGTCTCGGCCTCAGAGAACTATTACAACCCTATTACGATTATGTCGGCTTGTATTCGCTTGTTGGGGACTACTAAACCGAAAAACTGTGAACTCTACTTCTGGAGGTGTAAGAAAAGGCTACTATGCTGTCAAACGAGCCGACGGACAATGGGGACGAAACTCTGGAGTTATTTAGAAGTTGTATCTCACTTTTGGTGGTATTCGAACCAGCTGGGTGCTTACTTACATGGGGGCTGAACCCCCTTGTTGTAGTACATATTTTTACTAGTAGACTTCTTTAAGAGGGAGTTCTAGAAGCTAGTGACCTTTGTATGGGTCATTCTCCCAAAAAGTCCATTTTAGGGTGCAAAATTTGAAAATTTTAAAGATTCCATTTAAGGTACCTTTGAACATTTTTTAGGAAGAGATGAGCTGAATATGAATTTATTTTAAAGATACTTAAATATGTAAATTGGATAGAAAGTATCATTATCATCCAAAATAATGCAAAGATCATATAAATACTGCATTGTCAATTATTTTAGATCAATGATTGTGGTCTAATCGTAGCATAAGATAAATACACAAAACAGTTAGTTTTCAGCTTATTTTTTTAAAGTATAATTAATCTTTTTTGAATAGCTACTATTTTTGTAGAATGAAAAACAATTTTTTTTATATATACTTAACATAAAACATTTACACAAAATAAATTTTATTTATTCTATGAATTTAGTCTATCAATACAATAATAATAATAATAATAAAAAAAAAATTTAAATATCAAAAAATTAAGTGTGAGGATGGTAATGTTAAAAATGATAATGACATTTCTCCATAGTGATACCAATCATAAATTAAAGAATGATAACCTTATTTTAAAAAAAAAAAAATTAAAATAACTTTATCTAACAGAAGAATATATGACATAATAATACTAGGTAGAATTTTATATAATTAAATAAGATTAAGAATGATAATAATAGCAATAAAAATATGTTTGCTAACAATCAGCTTCAGCAATGCTAAGTTACAAAAGGTATTTTCAAACAGTATTTTTATTCCAATCACAACACTAAAATGTGTGATGCTTCCAAAGTATGTTATTTGAATCAGTAATGTCATTTAGAGGTGAAGTAAATGTGTTAAAACAATTGGATGGTAACGACACAAAATGCTAGTGACAACTTAAAAAGTCACACTAATTATTTTTAAAATACTTTATAAAAGAAAAGCTTCCATATTTTTGTAATAGAAATTAATAAAACAAAGAATATTTATAAGAAAAAATTGTAATTTTATACAGTAGCTATTGACTTTAAAAGACAAAACTTGAGAAAAGGGACAGTGGATGGTAATGGCATTTCAATATTTAATGTGTGGTTTTCAGAAAAATAAATGAGAAAAAAAAAGTTAAAATGTATTTTATTTGCTTATTGACAGCTACTAAAAGCATATGAAAATTATTCTTCAAAATGCTTTATTAGGGGTTTTGTAGGTATGAGGCAGCAAACTGGACTTTTCAGAAGAAGCATTCCTCTTCTCAAAAGGGTCTAATACCTCGAATTCTTCATACTTCGCGATTTTTTTTTTTTGCCGTTTTGAAAATTACTTAAAATTATATTTCTTGACGAATTAAAAATTATGCATTTTAAATTGCTACTTTAAGTTATGAGTTTAACCTTCAATTTATTCAAACTTTTTTTAAAAAATATTGTTTAATTTAATAATAAAATAACTGTGTTGTGACAGTTGCTAGAAAATCCCTTCCTCGCACGTTTCTATTGCGATACATCAGGTTCAGATTGGCAATAATACGATTGAGTTATAGTATTGATGGATAAAAGTATCGCCAAGTTGGCGAACTTGGTTAAAAACATGGTAAGAACACCTAACCGTGTTTTCAAATTAAAATTCAATTACTTATTTAGAGCCAAGATGTGAATTTTCAATTAAGTTATTGTGGAAGCATTTATCTAATGAAACTTTAATGTACTTCCTATTGAATTTATTCAATCCTACATATCTTTAAACTGACACATGACACACCTTTGTTGCATTTTTAAGTTAAGGGGACTTGGTACCCCTTGTTTTCACACAAAAAATAATAAAATATAAATTTTCTATTTCTTTCATTTTTATAACCTTTGAAAACTTCTCCTTATTCGGTCAAGTTTTTGAGCTGATCCGATAACTGCAATTGCAGAAAAACTATACTTTTATGGAGAATGTAGCATTGCTGCAATAGCTCCTTCGACGTTTCGAACGCATTTTTCTCAGTTCGTGATTCTTGAAATTCCCACCTTACTCAAAGTGCTAAAACTTCAGCAAATATGAACGAAATGACTTGTAACATTTCTGGTGTCACTCTTAACATCTATTTGACAAAAATAGGTATGGATTTTTGAATAAAATAAAAACTTTTTTTTTTTACAAATTTAAATGTTGAAAAATATCTGTTACGCTTTTTTTTACATATATGTATAGTAATTAGCATTTTTATCGAAAACTATTTTACTTATTCTAAATGCGATGTCGAAAAAGTTAAAGTATAATATTAATAACATTTTTTTTTTTTAAATCAAGAAAAAATATTTAAAAATCAAAACGAAGATAGAATTAGAAATTTGATGAATTTTTTTTTTTTTTTTAATTTGAAAATTTTGGATATTTAGAGCACTATGTGAACTTTTTTATAAATAAAATTTAGTATTTGCTTAGTAATACTTCCAAATATTTAAAAATTATAATTTTAAAGGCTTAAATAAAAAAAAAAAGTTTGAAGCGTGCCTAGTCCCCTTAAGCTCAACGAATTGAAAATTGATTTCCTATTACCATTTCCAGACTTTCATTCCACATATTGCATATGTCTGATAGTATTTGTAGCGATGTCCGGAAACGTTGACCTCAGATTAAGTGTAGGAGATTGATGGGTGGATAAACAGATTCTGGGTGGATTGAAGCTTCTGCACTAAATTAGAGTAGACTAGAAACTAATTGTAATATGATTTTATTTCTTTACACTATAGATATATGAGATTCACAACGGGAAACATTTATTGCCTTAACTACTTCAAATCAATTTCTTGAAAAGTTGTAACAATTGTAATAAAAATATTTATTTTCTTAAATTACATCAAAGTAATTTCTTTAACGATTATCTAAATAATAAAAATATAATAAAACTGCGTCATTTGCATCAGAATTTAAAAAAATAAAAAATTGCAATTTAGTTTTTTCAAAAGAAACCAGTGTTTCATCTGATATTTAAATGCATACTTTAGCTTAAATATGTAAACAAACACATACACTACTTACTAAATCATTTAATTTACTTAAATATATAAAGATGTCACAATTTTCCCGCTAATAAACTTCGAGAAGCATTCCTCTTTTGTTGAGAACTACTGACTATCCTATGTTGACAAATATCCAAACATAAACCAAAATATATTTTAAATAACTGTAAAGAAAAAATATATATATCGTTAACCATGGTATTTGAACTTATTCATAAGTGGAAGGTTTGTTGTAGTTAGATTTCTAAAAAACATTTATAAACATTTAAAATTTTGAATTTTAGGACGTTCTGCTTCTATCTACACTGTTAAAAATTTCAGTTCAACGTTGAACCAAATTTTGGTGCAATTTCATGGCTGGCAGGCAGTTGCACCACTTTTTGGTGCAACTTCCATCAACGAAAAATACTGATGAGGAGGTTTCACGAAAATATGGTGCAACCTCGGATCACCGCAACAGTAACTTCGATTGAAATCGACAACAACCGCATCAAGACCGAAAGCAATGTCTAGCACAGAGTATTTAAATCATTAATCGAATATCAAGGTAAGTAAAATGCTTTATTTTACATATATGGTAAATGTTTTTTGCTTACTGTAAATTATTTATCGATGCAGAAACTGATTTGCCCTGTGTTCAGTTAGGCTTAAGTGATGTTGAAAAATTCGCAGCACTGCATTACCAGTGAAATTACCTTAAAATTTCTAATTTCGCGATGTTTTATCGCACTCTTGCTACAAAAGTGACTCAACCCAAAATTCTTTTTTTTTTTAAAGTTAAAGTGTATACATAATCATAGATTATATGGGCTGGAAGGACGCTTAAGTCTGTTTCAGCTTGAATTTAATATGAAAACAATCTTGTGCCATTCAACTAGCTTCAAGTACATGCAGTCTCGGATTTTTTACTCAAAATGATAAATTTTGACTTATATTGCACCCTTTCTACAAAAATGACATATGTATGAATAAAAAATTATTTAATTCAATTATTATTAGCATTATCCTAAAGTTTATAAGCTTTAACTGTTGTATGCAGTTTCAGACCCGAGTCATTTTTCATGAAATGTTTCCACCCTTGAAAGTGAACAATGGTCCCTCCTCTTTTCAAATAAATAATAGTACTTAAATAATATTTTATTAATTTTCCGTCAACTTTTAATCACGCTTATGGAAGAATGGTTTGAGAGGCCGCTCATATGAATTATGTAACAGTTTATGCCACTGCAGTTGAAAGTTTAATCATACAAAATATTCAAAAGTTCAATTTAATCAATTTCCCGAACAATTCAATACATTTTAATCTAAACATGATTTCTGAAAAAGAATGTTTATAATTTGAAAGAAAGAGACCTTATTTTTTCTATTAATGCTATTTTAAATGTATTTTTTTCACGCGTAGTTTATTGTCTTTTTATATATCCTTTATTTCAATTCTACCTGTATCACTAATAGACTAAGAGACGATGCATGTTGAGGTACATCATCGAACATCATTCTGTATTTTTTATAGAATGCGAAGAATGTAAATCCCCTCGTCTGCTGTGGCAAAAATGGACAAAACTGGTCGAAAATTTACACTTAATGACTTGAACTAAATCCGACTGCCAAATATGTCGTAACTTGCTAGTATATTAACTCACTTTTTCTTCTGGTCAGCCAACGCACTTTGATTTTCAATGAAGAAGGACGCAAATGATTTCTGATTTCTGGGTCAGAAAACTAGCATATTTCAAAAGTGAGCATAATTGGCAACATCAGTTACGTCATTAGGGACATAATATATATTGTGTACTTGATTCATTTTTAAAAGATACAAGTAAGCCGTCGCCTGATATCTGAACCGTCTGCAGCCTTTAATTGAAAATTAAAGAACTAAGGATTATAAAATAAAAAAAGAATGCTCATTATTTGGCAATCGTATTTAGTTCAACTCATTCCACATCGATTTTTAACCAGTTTCGGCCATTTTTGCCACGGCAGACCAGTGGACTCATAATCTAACTTTTCTCCACATTCTGTAAAAAAAATTATAATGATGTCCGATGGAGTACCTTAACATGCAGCCCTCCTTCGGACTATAAGAGTTTAATTGAGAAATAAATTGCATAAATAATAAATCGTCTCGGATAGTTATAGATTAAATAACAAAAAAAATTATTCTGTGTAGAGCGACCAGTGATATTTCAATGAAATTGCAGTAAAGTAAACACAATTTTATACATAATAAAAATAATAATAAACTCGGGACTTAATCATGCTCTTTTGTATATTTCAGTTTCCCGATGATGATGCTCAGCTCAGCTCACAAATCCATAGGAGTGCGAGGTGGTGGAGATCTCTTCTGATCATCACGTTGCAAGGCATCCCAGATATACTAATATTCCTGTCTGGGGGTTTAGGTGGTCAACGAAGATATCCAAAGTCAAAAGAGTGTCCCTGGAGCCAGTTTGTAGCTACTCGGGGCATGTGGAGTGTCCCATTGTCCTGCTAGAATTGCCCAAGTCCAGCCGAATGCGCCATGGACATGAATAAGTGCAGGTGATGGGAGAAGATGCTTACATACCTGTCAGAGTCGTCTCTAGACTAATCAGGTGTCACATATCGCTCCAACAGCATATGCCACATATCATCGCAGAGGCTCCACTAAGTTAAACAGTTCCCTGTAGACATGTAGGATCCTTGGATTCATAAGGTTGTCTCCAAACCCTGCTTGTCCATCTGCCCAATACAATTGTAAAGGAGACTCATCAGACCAGGTAACAGTTTCTTGTCATCAACAGTTCAATAGCGATATTGGTGGGCCCAGGCGAATCGTAAATCCTTGTGTCATGTAGTCAACAACGTCATGTGTGGGATTCTGCCTCACATCATTGATGGTTCTTTGAACTGTTTGCACATTGACACTTGTTGATGCCCCAGCATTGAAATTTGTGGTAATTTGTAGAAGTGGTGCACTTCCATCTTGTTTAAGGATTCTCCTTAGTTGTTGATGGTCCCTGTCTTTCAAGGTATTTTCCTAACCGCATCGATTTCTCTGATATTTGATGTTTTACCGTGTAATTGATACACACGGTACAGTTTATTTACCACTTTACGGTTTATTTACCACAGTACGGTTTATTTACCACCTCGGAGATACTATGTCCATCTTTCAAGCGCTGACATAATGCAACGTTCAAAGTCCATTAAATTTTGATAACCTATCATTGTAGCAGCAGGAATGGATCTAAGTCAAATGAGTACACAATTGAAGACTATGCTGCACCAGAACGTGGTTCGTATATGATCTGGATAAGTAACCTGATGCTCCGTTCAAGAAGACTAGAACTTATTACAAGTTTTATTCTAAAAAAACCTTAAATAATCTAGTACATGTTTTATATTTAATTTATGTATAAACAATGTTTCTACTAGGTCTTGCTCTTTAAGAAATCCTTACTTTTAGTTTTCATTTATAAAAACCTTTAATAATTCTTATTTTTCTCTAATAGTAATTTAAAATTCCAGCTTATTTATTACAGCTAACTAGATTTGACTCAATTTCGATATGTTTGTGGTATTAATGGTTTCAAATGTGTTGTTTATTTTTAATTAAGATAGTTTATGCTAATTATCATACAAAATCTTGTTCAGGTTTGATTTTTAATTCATGTATGCAAGTTAAAGTTAGTTCTTATGAAAAATATTAAAGGTGTTTAATAGCTTCTTATTGTATGAAAAGTGTGGGAACCCTGATTAAAAACAATGTTTTTGTGTGCTAAATAAAGTAGACTTTCAAAAGTTTCATTTCTACCCTGCTCGTAATAAACATAAACATGAGCTATCTTTTTCGGTATGTTTGTGGTATTATTGGTTGTCCCTCAGCTTTTTTTAATTATTCTTTATTAAGAATTCCCCTATTTCAACATGAAAAACTTGCCTTTAGTACAAATAACAGTAAAATGACTGCCTCTGAAGGTGACTTTAAATAAATTTTTTTTAAATATATTCTATTTTAAGCTACATGATACCATTGCATAATGAAAGGTTGCTGTAATATGATAAAAAAATATAATCTGCAAAGTAATAAGTTGATTTAGTGCTCAGTTACAGACTTTTAATCAACTAAATGTTTTAAAAGGCCTCATCAGTACTTTTCCGTTAAAGGAGGCCATTGGCAAAATCCAAGTGTGGTACGGATTCTGCGCCAAGATAATTTTTGCCAATAAATGGCAGCAGCTGCCATTTTTTAATAAGTTAACTGCCTATGGTTGCCATGATTTGGCTTGGTTTTACGTAAACAGTTCTTAACGCAGAATCCGTACTGTACTTGGATATTTTTTGCCAATAGCACCCTTTAAGGGAAAAGTACTGTCTCTTCTGTATTAAAAATGTATGTTTATAATATGTTACTTTTTTACAAATATATTTAAACAGAATTTGTTTGATAGTATAATTTAGATACACATGTCCAACAGGGCAAAATATAATGGTATTCTGAAGCTGTGGTTGACTTAACACAAGTTGCGGTGTAGAAAGTGGGATGCTAATTTTACCAACCGTATTGTTATTCATAAAATGTTTTGTAATTACATCTTTTCAGTTTGCTTTTTTGTAATGAGCAATTAATAAAATATTTTGATTTTGTATTTTCATTTATAATGTGAAGCTGCTATTTAAATTTGAATATATATATGAAATTGAGGGTGTCATGTGACTCATTTTTATTGCATTTGAGATCTGATTGAATAAGTAAACAATGTTTTCTTGTTCAAGTATTCTGTGTGAAATATACAGGGCTATAAAAATAGTTTACTAAAATATGAGAATTGTTGATCTGATCATAATTTTAATTATTTAAAAGGGTTATTGTTGGTAACAATAAATAAAGGTATTCAGTTTTTAAATAAGTAGTAATGCTTATTAGAAATATAATTTTTTTTAATTATATTTTCTACTTAATATGTGGATATTTTATTTGTTGAAAAAAAAAATTACTTTAATATTGGTTGTTTCCAAATGGATATATTTTTAATTAATGCATGATTATACTACTTCATTGCCCTAGCTGAAGAACCCATGCAGTTATATCCTCATTGAATGTTGAAATGATAACTATTTTTTATTTATAATACATTAAAATAATTTATATACAAAATATTATTTATAAAACTATATAATATATGAAAAAGTAATAATTTAAAACAAAAAAAATTATTTAATACAAACAATATTTAATTTAAAAATATATATTCTATCCACAGCTATAAAAGGCAGAAAGGGGGGGGGGGGAACGCATTCTTCAACATTTAATGCACCTTTAAGTTGAGGACAGAAATCATAAATATTGATTCATCCTTAACTTCAAAATGCGGTACAAAAAATATAAAAGGGGGTTTAAACTATCACCATAAAATGGTATAACAAAAACGCAAATATTGGTTCAACGTTTCACCATAAAATGGAGTAGCGAAAACACTAATTTTGGTGCAACCATGCACCATAAAATGGGGTAGCGAAAACGGGAATCTTGGTGCAACCATGCACCATAAAATGGAGTAGCGAAAACACTAATTTTGGTGCAACCTATCACCATAATATGGTGTCCGAGGTAGCACCATTATTTCGTGAAACTAAGCACCAAATGTTGGTGGCAGCTAAATGGGCGCCAAATTTTGGTGCAGGTTGGAACCACATTTTTAACAGTGTACACATCGGTGCGGTTGCTAGTACATAATAATTCAAAACTAATGCAATCTTCATACTAGATTTCGTGAACTGTGTTAATGGTATATATGCAGATTTATAGGAAGCTGGTTTCTATTAGAATGCTTTTGTTATGTAGTAGATTTTTTTTATTATTGTGAGACTCTTAAAGATTTAAATAGTTTTTGATAATGAATAACAAAGTGCATTACCACTTTAATAAATTGTGTTGGAATGAAATAAGATGGTCCATCAAAAACTATGATCTCTTATTATTAACTTACAATAATTCTGCTCGAAAATTCATTTAGTGAAAACAAGTTCTTAAACATTAAAAATAGATGACTTATTTTTCCCCCACAATGTAAAAACTTCAAAACATATCTTATAAAAATATAATTAACGAAAGAAAGTATTGAAAAGATACTAGGATGATTGAAAAAATCAGTTATTGTAAGTACATCATTTACTTTCATAACATATGAGAATGTAGTCATTTGTATTTAACTTGAATAGTTAAATAAATATCCGCAAGAAGCTGATTATGAGTTAGTCAAATTTGATCCGGAAACAGATTTCGAGAAACACCTCTTTAGAAAAGGTGGATTATAACAGTCACTGTCACTAAAAGGTCACTTCTGCACACATAGGTATAAACTGGAATATTTTTTTGTAAACAAATGTTATCTAAGTTAGCTTGTTTATTGATATTGAAAACACAAATTCCAATTCGATATCTCTATGTACAGGCAAGATGTGAATTACCCACTGAGTTACCATCAAATCACTCCTATGGTCGAATTTCGAAGCACTTACGGTTGAAATTTATGTTTTTCTATTATTAATATCGATAACTTCAATCACGTCTGTAATATTTATACTTTAAGCAGGAATTACTAATTGATTTCCTTCTGTTTATAATTTTCCGTTGAATTTTGGTATGAGAACTCGTTCTTTTATTTGACCTGTCACAGTAGAATTTGTTGTTTTGTATAAAAATGTTGACTTTGGACAGAAGGACGGACAAGACCTTTATATAAACTTCTTTATACATGAGTGTAGCGTAGAATGATTAAAAATCTGGTCACTAATGGTAATTGATATTTCCCTTTTTTACTATAAAAAGACTCTATATTTATTGTTTTATAACATTTTCCTCAATTTCATGTTTTGTGTTTTGATTTTTCTTCAACTTGAGGTATCATAATTTGCTACAGAGAATTTAAATAATTATTTTACTTAAAATAACAATTTATGGACCTTTCAATTTATTTTAATGATATATTGTTTTTAAGAACAAATACTACATTTTTTTTTTTTTTTTTTTTTTTTTTTTTTTTAACTGGAGCCTTGAACAGACCTTTTTGATGAATATGTAAGTTTAAAATGAAATTTAAAGAAATTTCTTCTATTGTTTAGGAAATTTTTAAATAATTTAGTTTTAAAACTCTTGGAACTATATCTACATGATAAAAGTTTTTCATATGCGAGATTTTTAAAATTCAATTTGTGTAAAATCAAATACCAAAACGTATTTATTTTCAGATATTTTAAGGAAATCCCAAAATTTACCAGGTATTTTATTAGCTTTTAAATAAATTTAAACATTCATAAAGCGATAAAATTATTTTAATAAAGTATTATTATTGACTTTTCTATTTCGTTAATTTCCAATAAACTGGATAAATTTTTTTAATTAATTAGGCATGAAAAAATACTTTTGTTATAACTATCCAAATGTATGGGGACAATAAAAATGTATTCTTAAGGAAAAGTGGCTCTGTAATATAAGGCATCACTCTGTTACATATTTTTCTGTAATTAATTAAAAAAAAATAAGTATAAATGTAAAGATATATGTTTAAATTATTAATTATTTCTTTCACTTCTGACATTACAGGATATTATTAATTTGTGTCCTTATTATTCCAGAAATAAAATAATCTCATAAAAAATAATTATATTTGTATGTAGAGTAAAATTAGAAGAGTGGGTAGATGATAAATTAAAATTACAGTGTTATTAAGAGCAACAGAAAAAAATAGAGATTAAAATCACAAAATATTATAATCTTCATAAAAAGCATTTCTATTTGAATAAGCTTTGTTTTAACTTGAACAGTTTGTATAATTTCAGAATATTGTCAGATTTCTAAGAAATAAACAAAACGTTTATATAAAATACAATTTATTTTACAAAAAAATATCTATACATATAAAATACATGAAAATATACCATGCTTATCCTTTTCATAAAATATATATTTTTGAATTTGCTGTACAAAATAAATAAGGATGTGCATATGTATTACAAAAGTAGCCATGTGAATCAGTAGAGAATAAGTTTGAATTTTATTTGTACACAATTCTTACAGTGTGATTGGCACTCATTGAAAATTTATAAAAAAAATTCTCAAGTCTGCTCTAAAAGGAATTGACGTCTAGTATTGAAATTCAACTGAAATAACATTTCAAAACATGAATGTTATTTCATGATAGGAATTTTATATGTCATGAAAATAAATTTTCAGTCTTTTTCTCGTTATAAAAAAAGGTTTCCCAATTGCTTTGAAACACGCTTATTTATTATACGTGTTCAATGAGTGATCAATGAATTTTGTAAAAAAATTAAAATAAAAAAGTGAATATATGTTGTAATATATTCAAGAAAATAGTAATCAAAGTGTTTCATTTTTATTTGGTTTTTCTGACTAAAAAAAATGTTAGTTTAAAATCGCGACTTACACCACAATTTACATCATACATTTGATAAAAAAAAAACATTTATGAGTGTTAGAATATAGCTGACATCTAAAGGAAATCTAGACAATTTTTCGAATAAAAAATTTCAATTTAGATGTAGGCTATATTCTAACATTCATAATATAATTTTAACATAGTTGTGTTTAAGTATTCAATTTTATATAATTTAAATTCAAAAATTCATTCGCATTTAAGGTACATTAGCAAATATTTTCTGAATAAAATAGCTTTTTACATTTGTTTAAAAAAAGTAGACATAGCAATACGTAACCAAATACACTTTCCTACTTCCCTTCATTCACTTCCCTTACTATAAATGTATGACATTTTTTTAATTATTGTGATAGAATAATTGTTATAAATATATCTGATTTTTGTAGAAACGATATAAAATAAAAATAATTAATAAAAATAATATAACTGCTTTTTACTGAAGTAGTATTTCTTTTTAACTGTTTTCAATTAACTCTTATTCATCTTTTAAGTTAGGAAAAAAAAAGTGAATTTGACGATCTTAGTGTGCATTATAAATATATGATATTATATGAAATGCGCTAAAGATAGGAGGCAATCTGTATATTTTCCCCTTACATAATAACTGTTTTTGTGATAATTCTAAATATTAATACAAAACTATATATACATCCATGAAAGTTCACCTCTTTAAGGCTATTTTTTAATCTAATAAAGAAAATATGTTTTGCTTTAACCAGTCAACAAGGAATTGACACGGACTCATTTATTTTAAAAAATATATAAACAGGCTAATTTGGTCGATCACGTCCTTTGTACTTGAATGTAATAGTGATAGTATGTGTGTTTTTAATTTCTACCTGACTTTAACAAATATAAGTGCTATTAAATACAAATGGAATAAGAACATTTTCTAAAACAAATCAGCTATGTGTGACTATAGTTTCTCAAATTATAAAAGAAAGAATACGCTTCATCTCTTAGCAAAGTAAAAACAGTCATTAGAAGTAAATCATTGATATGTGTGCGATTTTACTACATAATGAGTAAATTATCACAGTTGTTAAGTCTTTAAACTAAAGAGCTTGATATATCTGTATTTTAAATTGCCAAACAAAAAAATTTCCCAGATCAATTCCCAAAACCAATTTTTATGACCTAAAACTATCATTTGAAAGGGATTACAAAAAATTTATTGATTAGTTAAATTCCAATGTTTTTTTTATCATTGCGCTACAGAATATGCCAACAGTACATCTGCGATTTTTGACTATCTACGTGGAAACAGTGCGCTATTTATCCTTTCCAGTCCTAATTGGAATTTTTAGATGAGATCATTAATTCACTTAGAATAGAATGATTTTGAGTTTTGTGGTTCAAAATAGTAATTCCTCTTAATATATTTCATATTCCAATCCCTGAATTCTTACAAACTTTTATATAATATATCATAATAAAAATATACAATATACTATTGCTCCATATTTATAATTCATACAAGATTTATTCGACCCGATATATATTTTTAATATAATTACAAAAATGTATATAAAATACTAATAATACTAATATATTTGTTAAGCAAATGCTACACAAATATATCAGTGATGAAGTAAAAAAGTTTTTACTCAGTAAAGTAATTATTTCATACATACATCAAATTGCAAATTGCACTTGAATATTAAATATACGTTGTATATAAAAGCATAGCATATAAGAGAGTTCATATATTTCTTGTACAAAAAAAGTCATTTTTATCTATAAAAATCTTTTCTGAGTGAGTGAATAAAAATAAGTAAATACCTTGATATGACATAGAAATTTTTTTAAGTCCCGAAATATATCTTGACATTTATAATAAAAGAGTTGTCAAAAAACTTAAGATTTTTTTAACTTTATCCGATTGCTATTACGATTTATGCTTAATGTCATTAAGCAAAACTTTAATGAACCTAAGAGTTTTTAAATATAAAAATATGGAATATAATTAATAAACCCAGGTAGCACAGTGGTATTGGCCAATGTAGGAAACAGGGATTTAAGAAAAACTGGCCAGTCCATGCCGAAACTCGAGCATCGTTCCAAAATACCCGATTTAAAAACAATGAAGATATCAAAAGCATCACAAAACATATATTGTACTTCTCCATACTTTCTTATAACACTATAGTATTTCAATTTTAAAAGTTTGCGTCCACATTTCAAAACTTCCAGTATATTTTACTCAGTACTGGGCAAGATTAGCCAAATCCATTTTAACTGCCAGTCTACAACGGTCCACATCGGGATTGACTATACAAAACTTCAACTTAACTTGACATCACTAGACGGTAGATCGCCGCAGTGCTCATAGGTATTTAATCCATTTTGGCGGAGTGAAAGTATAATGTTCGCCAAACCACAACCCTGTAGAGAACAAAAGGCTATAAGGTTTGGCGAGAATTATGTCTTCACTCAGCTAAAATGGATTAATTACATATGAGCACGGTGAAGATCTATCGTCTAGTGATGTGAAGTTAAGTTGGAGTATCGTCTAGTGATGTCAAGTTAAGTTTAGTATAGTGTCGAGCCGATATTGGCCAGCTGCTTTGTGCTGCTGGGGGCCTTATCTATAACCGATTTCGCATGGCAAGACACAGAGATTTCTGGGTTTGAAATATAAATCAAATAGGAAGATGATGCTTTCAAATAAAATATTTGCGTTTAGTTTTTACAATACAAAATAATACAATTATTGAAATTCCAATTAATGAAAAAAAATCAAAATTTGGAAAGTTCTAATAACATATTCTAGAGGTATCAATGCATAATAATTTTGGTAAAATGATTTCTATAGCAATTTAATTTTTGTATTCTATAAAAGAAATACCTTTATTTGGCAACTTTTCTTTCTCTTTATACATATCACCTTCTGCGAGTACTTGATTTAATTAAAAACCTTTTGCTGGCATATACTAAAGTCAATTGGTATTTCACTTATTCTCAAACCAATTAAAATCCATGCACTACTTTGCAAAAAAAGTCATTTTCAAAACCAGGGGATACACTCGCTTACAAAGTAGGAAAGGCCTTGAAATGTCGGCACAACATTTGTTCGTTGGTGTGTCTTAATATGCTTTTTAAGATGATCTTTCCTCCCAAAGCGTTTGCGGCATAAAATACAGGAATGTGGTCGAACTCCTGTGTGAATTCTCTTATGTCTCGTTAATTCCTCGTTCCTTGTAAATTGTTTCCCGCAACTGGGTTCGTCACAGGCAAATGGTCTTTCACCTTCAGAGAAAAGAACATTTTCAAATTAATATAACTAATAAGTCAACCTACTTAAAAGACAATAGAAATACTAATCAACATATTAAATTAAATCCCATTTAAAATAGAAATTAACAGTGATATAATTTCCAATCCAAATTCAAAATAAATATTTAGCTATTAAAATATCACTCTTGTTCAGTTATTCCAAAAAATTCTTTAAAATAAATTACCCGTTTCAAACTTAGCACCCCAAATAAATCCACATTAAGCATTTTATTCGTGGTCTTAAAGTTTCTTTAATAAAACGTGCAGAATTATTCTTTAGTCCAAGTTATTATTTTTCTACAGCAATAAATCTGAAACTTAAACTCTTGTCTGATTTCTTAATCTATTTTCTATACACAGATCCAAATCCCTTGAAGATCAAATGGACTCATCTGTCTAGATCCGTTTGTTCCGATACAGATGAGACAATTTTGATATCCGAGATTAAAAGAACGACTGTTGTGTCTTTATATTTTTCTAACAACTTTCGAACGGTATAATGGTTAGCGTGCTAGCTTCTAGACCACGAGGTTGCTGGTTCGAGTCCCGTGTTAGGCATGGGTGTTTGTAAATGTATGTTGGCTTGTCTAATGATGAATGTTTCGGCGCATTATAGCCCTCGTGTTGCTGACAGCGCCAGATATCTGAAAACAACCAACCCAACAACTTTCTATTTATAATTCAAATCATTAAATGGAATTTGAAATAGGGCCGACAGTTCTTAGTTTTCAAGTGTAGATAATGAACAATGTTTTCAAGTATCGATAACTTAAAACTAATTATTATCTAACGTATTGTATAGTGCTGTCAATCGAGAATCAAAGATAGAATATTATAATAATTGAGTTGTTTGGCAATAATTAATAAATACAACAACAAACAGCAAATGAAATTACACTTAAGTATAAAACATCGTTCATGGTTGGACTTTTTAGATTATAAAAAATACATCAATAAGTTCGTAAAACTGTCTTAGAAAATACAGAGAAAATTGTAACGTTTTATTGTAAAAGAGATAATTTTTTTCTTATTAACATTTATCAACCATGTTTTCACATTTTTTAAATTTTGTTTTATCAAAATTATACTTTTCGCTTTTTATTCAGCAAATTTACAATAATCCAATAAAACTTTACATTATTCTATGTTTACATACAAAATTACAATACAAATATGTATTTCCCAAACCAAAGTAGTTCATGTTTTGAAGAGAAATTACGTCAATAAATAAAAAATTAAGACACAATTTTTCTTTTTTATTCCATATTATTTGATAAACTAATACACACAAGAGTGATAGTAAAACGCCTTCTTTGTTTTTGATTAGATAGATAAATTTAAAGCACGAAATTCTGAATACATTTCGTACAAAAAAGAAGCAATTATAAACGTTTCTGGGCCTATCTAAATCATACTTTCTTCTCGAAAGACTGCAGATTCGAGTAAAGTCGACATGATTTAAAGTATATATAACTTATATATTTTTAAACATCATATTATCGATGATAAATAACTTCTTCAAATTTGGTACTAAGCCTAAATTAGAAACTAGCACGCCAATATAATTTTCATTCAAAACCATGAAATGATTTAAGACTTCTGTAAATGAGTTATTCTTAGCACTATATAATAATTTTCTTTTGCTTTCACAAGATCCAGAACGAGTCCATATTGGAAACTCAAAAAGCAATATAAATTTCAAGCAAAAGCAGTGAGCAATTTCTTATGCCTTATAACTGAATATTTTGAATACTACTAAATCCCAAGGATATCCTCTCGAAAGAAGTCACTCTTTTAAGTGTGGTTTGGTAAAGAATTGAATCCTGCCATTTAAAGGTTTTCAGTGCATTGAATAGGTAAAGTTATTTGCTGGCCATTTGTGAACCTTCCCAGCTTTCACGCCTATCTGGCCACAAAGCAACTGAAAAGGCCACTCAAATAGCACAGCATGTGGCGAAAGATTCTATTAACCGGTTGAGTTTTGCCCTTGTGGTCAATATGAGTCAATGCGTCAATTCACGAAGAAACCTTTTATCCATTCTAGACGCCCTCTAATCCCTTACAAAGAGGATCTTTAGCAGAGGCTTAAGCCTTCTTTAGTCCTGCACAAAGGAGTTCAGGTCTATTAAGCATGGTTTGTGAAGAGTTGGAGAGATGGGATTGCGTTTGTTATGACTAAACTTTTTGTAAATATCTTCATTGCTCTTAAGATTTGACTTTCTGATTTATGGCTACTTTTTATTGTTCTTAAGTTATTTGGAGACTCATTTCTTCTAGCTTTTCTTAAAAGAGTATATTTGATAATTATGTATAATAGTATTTTGCTATTGTGCCTGTGTGAAAAACTGCACTCCAACTGAGGACTTGTCAAATTACATTAATCTATAAACTAATCAATTTGGTTTAGTATGAAATAAGAGTGATTCGTTACCAGTTTAGTTTTAAATTTATTAATATTAAATAGATTTACTTGCATTAAGTTTTTTCTCAATAACAAAAAATGTCTTGCTTCGACTTTTAGACGCATTTAAAGATTACTACCTCATAAAATAAGTTAAAATTAATGTAGGATTAAAACAATATTGAATACTTTCTAAGCAATAATATTTTAAATTATAAAATAGTTGTTTCATGTTCTATAATAAACATTGATTTCGTTTATTTTATCTGTCCCTTGCAATGTATACACATGAAACGTTTATAAAACTTGAAGATATGATCAGAAAAAAAATATTTTTATTTTCTTATATCTCTATATTTGTAAAACCTTGACGGGTTTCATAATATTAAGGTTAGCATATTAGTTGTCCTTCAGTACTGAAATCTTAAACACTTGTTTTCAATTATCATGTGAAAAGAACTAAAAGCAAAACGATCAAATTATACTGTCAAACCGATTTCATTAGTAAATAATTATTATGTTTTTAAGAACAACATACTATTAATTTTCTAGGTTTTGAAAATATTTTAAATATTTTAATCTATACTATTTCATAGGCCATTTTTTTAAAAACTTTTCAGTGATATTTATCTCATTAAAATAGTCCAAATTATTAAAAACTAAATTAATCTTTATTAAAGAAATTTTTAATAACAAGTATTTTTTAAATTAAAAGGAACATAAATTTTTTGAAATGCTTGTACTTGTCAATTAACAATATTTGTCAATTTTTACAATATTTTTTATAATACTACATTGTTAAAATTTTATTTTAGAAATCTTCTGTTAGTTATAGTTTTAAAGCGTTTTCATTATAAAATAAAGTGCTATTTTTGATGTACTACACTTGGTGAACATTTGAATACAAAATAGATTATTCTTCAGGAAAATCTTAGGTATTGAAAATTAATAATTACATGTTATTTTAATAATAATGTAAATATTTAAATAACACTAGGACAATATTTTCACCATATACAAATGCATAGTTTAATTTCAGTTATTTGTTGTTATATATTTAATAAATATTACAAATTTATTAAATATATAGAAACAAGTTATGATAGAAATATTACTTGCTTTAGAAATAAAATATACAATAAGGAATATTTATTGAATGTAATTAATAAAAGGAAGTTAAGATAGTGATTATCTTACAAAGTAAGTAAGTTATAGACATAATTCTTTGCACGGAAACATAACATACTGCAAACTGTGGAAATATTTTGTAAAGTTTAGTACTAGCCACCAAAACTCTTCATGAAATCTTGTAATTGTTAATTAAATTTTTCATTGCTTTCAATGTATTAATTTTAAATAATATAATCAAAGCACATAATTTTCCAATTATTATTAAGAATTAATAAGTAAGCTAGGATTCAATAAATACATAACCAAGTTTTATTTCGTGATTTAAATGAAGAAAGTTAGCCGAAATGAAACGTTGAATGTTTCTTGAATTAGAGTTATTGTAGGAACGACATTTTGGTTCGTAAATACAGAAGGGAGCGTCAAGAATTCTTAATTTATGCACATTGAAACAAAAAGTCAATGTTTTAATTCAAGAAAATTTTCAAATAAATAAATTTGTATAATGTCTCTATTCTCACGAATGCTTTTTTTCGGGTTGCTAATATGGAAATTTTAGTTATATGATAATTATTTATAGTTGGCATATTTTCAAATTTCCACATTGAGCTTGCACACATAATAGTTTTAATGTATACATGTGTCAATTACTTCTCGATACTTAATAATAATATTAATGCAAAAATCTAATCACTGTCGAAAATACTGAAAAGTTAATAATCTATAATAATAGATGCAATGTGTTTTTTTTTAAAGTCTGAAATAACGAAGCAATGGGTTTGTATTTGATGATAGATAAAGTTTATATTTGTACAATATTATCTTAACATTAAAAATCCTTTTCTTTCTTCATATAAATGTATAAGTTCTTGCTTTTTAATTTACTTACATTTTAAACTGATATCTATCACGTGTTTTAAAGAAGTAAATGAAGTTAAAATACCTAGGCTTATACAAATTGTACCAATTGCGAAAATGCCGTTTTTCCCTCTCAGCATTGATATCTTGTATTACAAAATAATATTTTGCTACTTTTGATGAATTTAAAATGTCAAATTCTAAATGATATATCATGATTAAATTGAAAAATTATAATTAAAGGGATATAATATTAAAAGTAATTTGTTTGAAATACATAAAAGTGGCAATTCAGGAAATAGTAATTTGTTAGAAAAATCAAAAAGCAACTAATAAAGAAATCATACATTTAGGTAAATATATTCAAACGCTTTCCAATGTTTAAATAATATGATACAAAAACATAAATTTTACGGCTAAATATGATCCCATTTCTATTTCAGTTTACCGTACCAATTTTAAATACATCGTAGAAGTTTAATTTTATTACATTACATACATTTGAATATTCTCTTGTTTTTATTATTCAAATATGAACAGAAGGCCTGAGAAGCTAAGGGGCCTAAGTAACTTTTCTTAACTTTTGAAAAAATACTCTTTAAAGTTTCTTATTTATATTGAATTCTATGAAAACTATTGAAATCTTCATTTCAGAGGTTAGTATTTGAACAACAAATAATTTTCATGCAAATTTAATTTAAATAAGAAACTTTAAAGGGTATTTTCTCAAAAGTCGAGAAAAGTCACTTACTCTCCTTTGCTTTTCAGGCCCTCGACTATTTTGTGCTAAAGTTTCTCTGTATGTAGATTTTATTAACATAAACACGTTAAAAAGTTTAAGCAAGGCAGAATCAGTTTGTAACTATAATACCGAAATAAAAGTCTCCAATCGTGTTTGCCCAGTTTCTTTTAAAAATGCCTTGAATAAAGCTATCTGTGACTAATGGTTTCATTAATATATGCCTTCACATTAAATTTATTAATCCCATGTGTATGAAATAACTCAACAAAATATGCTTCAAGTTAGTGGTATTCACACATAGCAACACTTTTTATTATTATTTTATACAATTACAAGGAGAAATGTCTATGCTAACCAGTTTTATCCATGTTTTAAATTAATAAAAAGTAACTTGAGGGAAATTATAAATTAATATGACGAATTTTAATATTAAATAATATTTTATTATATTTTAACTAAACATTTTTTGCAAGCTTAAACTATTCATTGAAATATATCTTTTTTAGTTACGATTAAACAATGCAGCGAAAATATTTCGCACTTTTTCACTAAGTCAACATTCACTCATCAGATTTATTTTTATTATGTTAAAAATGAAATTTTTCTGACAGTACACTAAAGTAAATATTTAAAATTGAAAAGTGCTTCCTAAGTATTGTGAGTGAATAATGATAAAATTTCGCAATTTATTCCTTATTTTAGAAAAGGATAAAAACATGGTAAACAATATTTTTTTTTTTTTTATTATTATTACCAGCTGAAAGTTTAGAACCTATACTTAAATATTATACCTTTTCAGGTTTATTCTGGTGTACTTCGAAAAGTAAAAGATTTATTGCGTCTAGAAAAATATCTTTTTCTTAAACTTTTGTAAGATAACTTTAAAGCGCAAAAATAAATTTTATGCATCAAAAGTAAGAAATATTTACGAATGGGGAATCCTAATATCATTTTGTATTTATTGTATTTGAAAAGTCTTATTATTTCTCCTTAAAAGTATAAATTACCTTGAAAAAACATTTAATTTTAAATGTTAACTAGAGGACGCTTCAATCATAGAATAGATTTTATACCATTTATAGCTTAAGAGGCGGATTTGTTTCGGACTTAGATTAGCATGAGTTACAATAGAAAATAATTAAAATTTTGTGAATAATTTTTAGCTGAGTAATGCATTTTTTTTTTTTTTTTAGATTTCTAGAATTGAATACTTTAATTTAAGAAAGTAGGGCATACAGCACTTATTATTTCACATGACATCTATTTTCAGGAAAATTTTTCTAAGATTAAATATTTTCGTTTATAAAAACTTGCTTTATAAAAGTTATTCTTCAGGATTTGGCAAAGCATTTTCTTAATTTAAGTATCTCTATATCATCGGAGGCCTTCAACATTAGAATATTTGTTTATACCATCACTTTCAATTTTACATTATAAATTTGTACATTTTTTTATTAAATTTAGTAATTTATTATTAACTAGCATTCATTTGCGAAGACCCTACTGTAAGTTTCGCTTTTGTAACGCTCTTCAATCCTTTTTATATATTATAGTTTTTATTATTTTACATTTCCTATATTAAGTTAAATATGAAATAATTTTCCTTACGTATTAATTAAGCTGTTTAATTCATACTATATTTGCTGTTAATTTTTGTACTTGAAATTTGGCAATAATACAATATTTTCATTGTTATTTAGTTAACATATTGTCATATGAAAATTTCTGAATGGCTTTAAAAATAAAAACTTCCTGTAATTTCTTCCCAATTAAAAATTAATTATTAAAAAAAAAATTATAACTCAAATTCGGTTTCTTATAAAATAGAATTTTTCATATATGTATAAAAATCTCTAGGAGAACTATTTTATGAATTAAAACACAAAGAGAGTATTATATATTCATAAAGAAATTTGATACCATACTTTTAGCAAACTTTGCTATCGCTTGATTTTATTTTACTTAAATAAAATTATCGTATAATTATTTGTAAATGATGATATTTTCAAAAAATTTTAAACGTATTTTTGATTTCAGTTATTAATATACACGTTTATAATATATTTTTAATAAAGAAAATTATAAAGAAAATGAAGGGCATTAAAAATCCATTTTATGTACATTTGTATTATTAAATTACTTTACTATATAGAAGCGAATGAATAAAATGGTAATTAAATACTTAAAAGCATGTCACATTGTGACTTGTTTGTGCTTTTCATTGTAAAATTATTTTGGGATATCTCAAGATGATGCTGCGATATCACAAAGCAAAGTCGTCACAGTGTGATGTCGCTACTATATCATATGCAAGTCGGAAAGTGACGTGAACTTTTTCGACATCACTGCTATATCCCATGAGAGTCACAATATTTTTTGGGACAAAAAAAAGTTCGTTATAGTGACGTAACTGTAACAAAATATTTTATTAGGGTTGTTACATTTAAAGAAAAAGTTCTTTGAAATGTGAAAACTTAATTGTAACTATGTATTGTTAGTTTTTCTCAGTTAAAAGAACATTTATTTCAATAGTTTTGGCTATGGATTTACTTCCATTATAATATCCCTAAACGCTCTTCAAATTAATTTCAGTGTTAAGTAATCAAAAGAAATTGTTAATACCTGAATGAATCCTTAAATGACCTTTCAATTGTCCATTGTTTGAAAATGACACTTGGCAATGTGGGCAACGAAATCTCTTTGGCCTCTGCTTTTTGACTCGATATTTTGAAATATTTGGCTGCTCCAGAAGCTGACTAAACTGATGCGTCACTGGGAACGGTATCTCTTGAGGAATAGTCCAACACGGGTGATTGGCATTCATCTCAGGAGGAATCACTATCTCATCACCAATTGGCATTTGTGGCATGTGGTGATGCAAGTCCTGTACCATATTCAACATGGGCAGTGCCCCGATGCTATAGGATGGAGTGTCTATAGGTGGCAAAGGCTGGATAGTTCGTGCCAACAAAGCAGTACTTCGAAAGGCTGAAGGTACCAAGAAACTCTTCTCGGGATCAATCATAGAAGACTGGGTTGGTGCGGGGACTAATTTTGAATCCGATTGTTTTTCAGTTTCTAATTGTATTTGATTGGAATGTGTGCCTTCTGAATGAAGTGGCTGGGAGTCCCCTCCGAAATCCCACGGGCGAAACAGAGAAGCCCTGCTTTTTACCTGCTTAAACGCCATGGCACCTTGGGTCGCGTGACACATCCACTTGAGCCCAAACCACTCCAGCAGTGAGCCCACTTTAGAGAGAGATCTTGTTTCTAAAGACTCTTTAAGAGCAGATGGTGTAACCGAGTGATGCCTATTTCTCGATGCCCATTCATAAACCTATATAATGATGAATGCCGCTCGCTCAACAATGCCACGGGATTTAGATTGGCCATTTGACTCCACGGGCCCTAGTGCTGACTTCCCCTTCCGACCCCTTCGTTTTTCACTCCCCCTCCCTTTTGCCTATGGGAGCGTGATGGATGAGCAAACACCCCCTTATCGTTGGGATGGGGGTGAAGGTTGCCGGTGGGATGAGCTTCACTCGGAACACCGCCAATATCTGCCAATATGAATACGGGGCATAATATATGTTTTAGGAGGGGAATTTTCCTATGCTGCATTAATTTCCATGATATTAATCGACTGATATGAGTTTTTGCACGCAGAAAATCAATGAAATATTCTTTCGAAAATTTTCAAATTAGTCCTTGTTGGATAGTGTAATTTTCTTATTACTGAGATAGAACTTTATCACAAGTGTTAGTCAACTAAATAACACTACAAGATTAATTTATTTTCAAAGTATTTTAATGGATTTACAAAAATTTGAATGGAATATAATTAAGGATAATATAAATTATAATTAAAATCTATGAGTAATCAGTTTTCCCCTCAATATTAGTCAACTGGTGCAATTTTCTCCAAGGGGAATATCCATTACAATACATTTTAAAACTAAACAAATTTGCCCTTGTTGGACCATTGACTTTCATATTGCTAAGGTAGTTAAAAGTTTTAACATAAAATATGTCAGTTCCCTAAGAAAAACTACAAAATAAATTTTCAACCTGATTTAGTTGGATTTTCAAATATTTAAAGGAAATCTAAATAAAATAAATATAAGTGCATCATTTTATTTTAAAATAAAATTAATCAATTTGTAATCAATTTAATTAACTAGTTTTGTAACACAGCAATAAGTTCAATAATTTTCATTAGTCTAACCGAAGTGTTAGAGATATTAAAGGAAATTATTAGTTTGCAACTTAAAAACCAGGTGCCGACTAAAAAGTAAATTCAAACAAACTGGTGACAAAAATTGTTCCATCTCCCCCCCCCCCCCCCTCTCCCCCTTTTAAGTAACTTACCGAGTATGAAATATTCACTCATATATAGTTAATTATATTTCAGTAGTATTAGTTAATATTAAAAGGGGAATTCTAAAAAACGTGTAAATACTTTAATCAAAATATGGGGGGGGGGGAAATAATTTGTGTCAATAAGACGCTATTTTAAAGTAACTTACAATGAATATTACGATATTTAATATTATCTGAATAAATTCCATCAGATAGTCCATGTATGGATCTTAATGCATATGATTTTGTTTATTAACTGTTTCCAATTACAGAATTTTTTTTTTTTTTTTTTTCAAATAATAGATTTTAATAAAATGTTTAACCTAAGTATTTAATAAACTTATAATTTTACAGCCGAATCTTTAGCCTTATGCATTTCTTTTTATGCCAGTCTGTTTCACTTTATGTATTTCTTTTTATGTACGTCATGAGGTTTTATAGTAAAGCTATTGTTTTACTAAAATCACTGCATTTTAAATTATTACGTTATTATAATATGAAAATATGCGAAATAATATGGCTTAACTATACATGAAATTGGATTCCTCTAGCAATAATAGATTTTTTATTTATATTTTTTATTTTTTTGTCGTTTTACAATAATACAATTTAAAACAACTCAAATTTTTATGAAAAAGCACCTTAATATAATTGATACTCATTTTAAAAATGTCAATTATATAAAAGTGTTGTTGTACAAGAATTTAGGTTGTTTAAAATTGTATCATTGTCAGACGACAAAAAAAACCTACAAATATTCATAGAGGAATGTAATTTTATATATAGTTAATCAATATTGTTTCTCATATTTTTATATTTACAATTTGACTGTCATTAAGCTTCTATAACAATAACAGAATATGTATACCACCATTGGCTAAAAATACAATAGTAAAAACTTTCATTGACTATCTTAAAAGTAAAGTAATGTCAAATCATCACCTTAGCATTAAAAAATTTTTAACATTCAGTGTTGTAATAACTTCATTCATTTAATGTAAAAATGTAACATATGAATATCTTTATTTGGTTTTCTAATTTTTCATGTGTATTTTCATATAATTATACTGTTGATTTTCAATCGCAAGTTACAGACTGAAAGCAAGTACCAGTCAATGGCGGATCCAGTCAGGGGGCGCGGGGGGCGCGCGCCCCCTTCTCAGGTGGAGTCTTTTTTTACAATTTACAGAAATAAATAATAATAATAATATTTTTTTTATAAGTTTTTTTCAATAAGTTCACGCAACAATTATATTTTAACCTTCATCTAATCTCAGAAAAAAGAAGAAAAAAAAAATTATTTTTGTACCAAGGTTCTATTTATAGCCTTCTCTCTTCCCATTCAAACGGATGTTGGAAGACTGTACAAGTATTCAAACCTCCATCCTCTTGACCTTGAAGATATCTTGGACCCCTGATACCCGATCCCTTTTCTGTCCAGTAGGAGGAAGAGATTTTGACTCACATGAGTAATGTTCAACGCCAACCAGGGAGAAAAAAAATAATAATGATAGGTTGACTATTTGGGTTACCCCCGGAAATTCCACCCCCATGGTAATTGGCTAAACTTAAAACTTTTGAAAGAAAGGAAGAGGAAGGTTATTTATTAACTGCATAAGAACTCGTCCAGCTCTAATTTCTGCTTCGGCTTGTAAATAAGCGTCATATTTGAATTTTGATTAACAATCCTCTCTTGCACCACACTGGAAAGGTATGCCAATTATTTTTTTTACATAAAATAGACTTATAAACAATTTTGTAAGAAGTATTATCTGTGTAAAGTAGCACTACAGTAGCAGAAATAATTATTAAAAAAAATATCGCTTTCAAACCCTGTACGAAATTAAACGAATGAATTAACAAAATAAATGTGTATGTTTTTTACGATAATTTGAAAAGTTTTGTACAAATATTCACCTGGACATACTTTCAAATTCTTTTTTTTTTTTTTTTTTTTTTCGTTATTGCAGAAGTAATGCAAGAAATGTTGCACTTTATAAGTAATTATAACGCTTACGGCATAATATATATACATACTTTTAGAGAAGGCTAAGATTACTCTAATTTTATTCTAAGCCTATTCTTCCAAAACATATTTTTTATGAGACTTTTGATTCTTATTCAAAAGTTTCGTGAAAGAAGTAAAATGATATTGCATCTCAAAATGAAGTTCTTAAATTTTTTTAAATACAGTGATCCTCCTGCAATCTCTTTCTTCCAGTTATATTTGAAGAATTGGAACAAAATATTTCAGTATGCGATGTTTTTTTAATTTGTCACGGATTGACATAATTTACCTATTTTATTTTCATTATTTAAAAAAAAATTCCCAGTTTGGCGATTATTCTAAAAAAACGCCGCTGAAACGGTGAAAATTGTGATATATTTTTCAATAAACACTGCATTATTCTTTCTTTTAAGTGCAACAGAGCAGAAACAGTCGTTGATGGGCGTTCGCATTATCTCATTTCTACGGAGGTGGGAATGATTAGAACACCTTTAAAGGCATTTTTATAGCGATTTTAATCAAAATCGTTAAAACCATTTTTTGGTAATCGCTGAAAAACGTAATTTTTTCAATATCAGCTACTTAATGCATTTGTGCAATTTTGACGAAAACCGTAATACCAAGTCCCATGGCCATCAATAACCTGTGCATGAAAATTGAACGTCTCAGGTCAATCCGTTTTTGGAGTTATGCTGATAACTAACAGGTACAGAAATTTTTTTGAACTCATCACGTTCCAAAACGTGTAGAAATGCAATAAAATATGGATGTATAAAATCGCACCAAATATATTAGTGCTGGTAAAATAGTACCTAAGACCATAAGAAAAACAAAAAAATTGGTTCGTTGATCAAACTTGGCAAAAATGTTCTATATTTGTCATGAAAATGAATATTCAATTGAGTCCATAAAAATATCTACCAAAGAAGGGTTTTTTTTGGGCCAGGGGGTTTTGTGGCAGAAAAATTAATTTTGGAGCAATCTAGGTATGTGACACATGTTTTTAGAGTACTTTTTTTTATGCTGAATCGAATGAAAAAAAGCAAAACGATTTAACTAATCTATAAAAAGTTACAATTCTTTTTTATAAGCGAAAACACATGTAAAATCCAAGGAAAGGTAAAATACGACATTAAAAAATAAAAAATTGGTCCGTTCATGAAACTTTGCAAAAACGTTTTATATGTCATGAGCATAAAGAAACAAAGGAGTTCATAAAAATATCTAGCATAGAAAAGTTTTTTTTTAGGAGTGGGAGGGGGAGTTTTTTTGTTTTTTTAATTGAAAAGCAATTTTGGTATAACCTGGGCATTTTACCTTACGCTAAGATAGCGAGTCAGAAATGTGACGAAAAAGGGGGAGGGGGGGGGTCAATCAATGGATACGGATTATCTTGAAGTATATTTCTAGAACACTGCATAGATTTTTTTTTTTTTTTTTTTTTTTTTTTTTAATATTCGATTTCATCCTGGCTAAGCCACAGGAGTTGCGCCCCCCCCCCCCCTCAGGAAAATCCTAGATCCGCCACTGGTACCAGTACTGTCTATTTATGTTGAAAGTAAATATTGTGTTTTGCATAAAAATGAAAATATTATGCTCAAAGTTGTAATCAAACAAATTTTTAATGTATGTTAAGAAATTATTATTCTAAAGAGAGATTTGTCGTGGTTATATTTAATTTTAATTAATAAAAATATGTGTTTTGTTACAATTAGCAAATATTCGTTAACTTAATATCAAACTTAAAAGAATTAGCGTCCTTTCTTTTACATTTAAATATAGCAAAAAAAGAATTGATAGCCTATACGGCATACATTTAAAGTTACTAAATAGAAAGTAATTAACACAGAAATAATCTAAAATAAATTTACTTGCTTATACATTTAATTTATATTTGCATAATTGTATATTAACACAAATATTTTCATTTAGATATTTGAAGAAGTCAACTTAGAATTTCCAAAACAAGTAACTTGCTAAAAAGCTTGTCTCCCAAACATGGTAATTTTCCAACTTTTCACTCCAACTACTGAAGAATAATTAATTGAATATACCTTTGCAGACCCCAAGAGAAAACATACGAAGAATAATTGTCAACTACTTCATTTAATAATGATTAAGCAAGCTTATATTTCAATGAAATCTTGTTGACAATAACGGCCCATGTTAATATAATCGCTTGATAGAGGATATATTAACTGCATTTAGTTAAGCCTATTCTGATAATCTCTACGGTTGTTAATGACTAAAGTTAAAGTGCAATTTTCTTTGGATGATGTAGCTTTAATATTAAATATCATATCAGTTATTTGAATAAAATATAAGGTATAAATTTTTTTTATGCCATCAGTAAATTATTCTTGGAGAATAATTAAACTCGCATGATACTAGAATACTTAAATTTGGCTACTAGTCCATAATTATAGATAAATCGTGAATACATTAATTTTAAATGAGATAATAGCCGTTGTAAGTCTTGAGATTGCAAACTTCCTCAAATTTAATAGAAATGTAATTGCATACATTCTAAACTTATAAATAATAAATAAATTATTCAAAATTAAGAAACAAGAAAAGGCCCATGGGAAAAGCATATTATTGCATGAATACGATATTAGCATAGAAATGACCTAGGATTTAAAATAATAATAATAATAATAATTTCAATCATTTGCCACTCAACACTAAATTCTAAACAATAATTCAATTTTAAATAATAATAAACTTTAATACTGGATTTCTACTGAACATGCTTCAAAAGTAAAAGATGATACACTTACTAGAACTCAAACCATCATAGACTTTCAGCATTGAAGTATTGCATTCAATCTTAAAATGCCATTAAACAGCAGCAAATTTCTTCTACCTTGACTTATCCTAAAAGTTCCGGCAATTATTACCCCAGTAACACAAATCGGCTCGACACTGGCCAATCCCGCTGTGGACAATTGTAGACTGGCCATTGCTACGTATCTTGGTCAATCTCGCCAGTGCAGGGTAAAATATACTAGAAGTTGTGAAATGCTGATGCAGAGTTTTACAATTGTAATATAGTGTTATAAGAAAAAAAACGGAGAGGTAAAATATATGTTTGGTTTGGTTTTGACATGTTTATTTTTAACATTTTTTGTGTATTTTGGAGCGATGGTCGAGATCAACATTGATTGGCCGATCTTTAGCACCCATGTTTTCGACATTGTCCAATATCGCTGTGATACTTCTGGGGCGTTAAGCTTCCAGTTTTACAAATTTCTCCATGGGAAGCAAACTGAAAGTGAAAATAAGTGTGGAATTTGATGAATATGAGTGGATACCAATACAAATAATAAGTCTTATACGACGTAAAGGTAATTAAAATTCAAGGTATTCGAACAAATTGTTGTGGCCTTATGTCACTAATCTACCTCAACTTAAAATGAATAGCTGATCATGAAGAAGTAATAGAATTAATCAATAGAAATAATGTAGCTGATCATGATGAAATAATAGAATTAATTAATAGAAATAATGTAGCTGATCATGAAGAAACAATAGAAATTAATAGAATCGATTAAATGAACCGTGGTATTTATCGGGGGGATGTATTGTTTTTGTTTCTTTTTAGCATTCATGTTAGTGTTCTAAATTATAAGTGTCTTGATAGAGGAAAGGTAGGGTTATAATCAAGTAAATTGGTGATTAAAAAAATATGCTTTTCAAAATTAATAGAATTATCCAACTATTTTATTTATTTTCTCGTACACAGTATTAGAATAAAAGGTATTTTTTTCCAAATAAATTTTAACAAGAAAAATATATCAAGTCCTATTTCATGTTGCCTTATGCTCTCCTACATCAAATAATTCAATTAGATTTGGAAATTATATTCTCCGATATCCTTATACAGAGATTTTCAACAACACTACAACTTGATTTTCATCACCCAACTTTACTATTTCCAATAGTCCTTTTATCTTATTTCTGTATTATCTTCATTTAAAATACTTTGATACAGCGAAATTAGGCTCATATCACCAGAATGTGACTTTCTTTTATGACTGATAGTATCAGGCACACGTATTGGGTGCAATTATTAAAAAGCTATGGAAATGAACAATCGACATTCAAAATACATACTCATTGATGATTATATAGATTTTTTATTATCGGGCACTAAAGGAAAATGAATTAGCTTTAATTTACTACAGTGTTAAAATTGCCAAAGACATTTTATTTTTGAATATTTACTGATTGGTAACTGAAGCGAAAATTATTACTGTGGTGAACAGTTCTATATGATCCAAATTAAATGGGATTCAAACAATAATAATTTGAAGTTTCACTTTTATGTCACATTACTCTTCAGTCAAGGCATATGCGTGTATCTTATATGGTAACTGTACCACAACTGGTCACTTATCTCTTTAAATATTTGAAAATAAAAGAATTGTTTTAAAAAAAAAAAAAAAAAAAAAAAAAAAAAAAAAAAAAGATTAAAACTGCTAATTCTGAGTTCAAGTTATGATACGTGAACAAAAATGTAATGCCTGTTTCATTTTTTCATTAACGGGAACCAGATAGCTTGAAACATAAAAAACATATCTAGAAACGAAAACCTTATTTCTCCATCATTATCTTATTTAAAAGAGACTTGAAACATATAATTATTTTTTTAATTATGAAACAAAAAACTTTTAAGGCAAAATCTATATTTAGCCATTATTTTTGATTTTTCAATCTTGTTTTTTTTTTTTTTTTTTTTTTCTTCTTTATAGATTTTTTATTTTTACCGCAACTAAATCATCTGAAAATAATCTTAAATTACAGACATATCTAACCGCTTAAATGTAATTACATATAATAAACTCAAACTGTCAAAAATTCATTCAATCGCAAAGTGCTCTCAATAAACATTTTCATCCAAATTCCGCCATCCAGAAGTGTTCCACTGTTTCACTATCAAAAAATTTCCCTCATCAATCTATGTCCAGGCTTTTCATAATCACCTTCTTAATCAAATAGGGGACTTTCCGTTCCGAAAGACGGTTCATCTGATTAAAAAAATCCCGCCAACTAGATTAAAAAGTCGAAGCGAATGAGTGCAAAAGTCAATTTATCTCCTGATCATTTCTATTTCTACATTTAAGAACCTCCCCCCTATCACCCCTACCTTCATTGCATTACCCTCCGATGAAGGGGGGCTGTTAGAATTTAAAGGGGGGCCACGCCCCACATGGGGACCAACTCCACCTCCCAGCCCTCCGTTCTATTCACGCCTCGGTCTGCGCCCCGTCATTGGTTTGAGACCGAGGCTTCCGAGGCACCCCATCCGAGCCCTCTTTTCGGAACCCCCCCCCCTACCCCAGCATGGGAGTCATCGCTCTGTTTGGCGTTACAATCATATTGGCGCACACGATAATGATACGATGAATCATGCAAAAAGTGACGACAAGTCAATGCTCGGATGAGTCGGCGTGTTTTTATATCAATGAGAAATGGATGGACACTTTTTGTGGGGTGATTTATAAAGTATCAAGGCATGAGCACGTGAGTTAACACAAGCAATCAAGTTGGTCTTGGATACACTGTTAAATTAAATTATAAAAGAAAAGTAATTGCACTGAAAATCAATATAATTTTTATCATTTCCATCGATTTCGTTCTTTACGAAATAAACTTGTTTCGTGTTTAGGAAGAAGATCGTAATGGATAATTTTATCTAATTTTTTCCGTTTGTCAAGTTAGCCATCGTTGTCATGGTTTCAGTGCTAGTGCTCATGCGCCCCGGCAGATAATTTTCAAGGGGGTAACGCATGGCCCACAAAGGTGTGAAAGGCAGTATTTTTTTGTTTGTTTTAACCTTGATTCTTCATTTAATTATCTTATATGGATGCTTATGTATCAAATTCCTTATTCATTGAATATTTAAAAACCTATATCATACTTCTATATCGTATATTCATGCCCCTTTTCTGCCGACCAAACGGTATAGTGGTTAGCATGCTAGCTTCTGGACCGCGAGATTGCGGGTTCGAGTCCCGTGTTAGGCATGGGTGTTTGTAAATGTATGTTGGTTTGTCTAATGACGAATGTTTCGGCGCATTATAGCCCTCGTGTTGCTGACGGCGCCAGATAATCTGAAAACAACAACCAACCATGCCCCTTTTCTCCGCATTATTTTTTTATTTTCTAAATCGAGGATATGCAAGTCCTTGCACCTTTATGGTAGTACCCAATGGGTACTATCCATGCAGTATCTTCTTTGAAATATTATCTCTATGCACTTAGATTATTATTCTGGCAATTTATGACAGTATGATAAAGAAGAAAAAAAAAACGGGAAAAAAAACCCAAAACATGTCTGTTTGATTTTTAAAATAAGAAGCTCATTAAAAAAATATTTTCTCTTCACAACGCAACTCAAAAGATGCTAGTACGCTCTAGAAAAGTGTTCTATGCAAAGCAAATATTTTAAGAGGAAAGCGAATAGAAGATTATAGTAGAAGTGATTCTTTACCATTTACTGATATTTTAGAGAGTAAAGTTAATGAATAATAAAGAAAATTGTTATTTTAATGCAACCAAAAATCAGAATGTAGTGCAGAAAAGTTATATTCTTCGTTTGATTACATAAGTTGTCACTAAATCCCGAGTGGTCTACAAAAGGTTAAAAGTGATGTCCGTGAAGCTGCACCAGATTTAATTTAGATTCAAACTATGTCTTAGGCATCAGCCTGAGCATTCAATTTCATTTTTTCTCCTTGTGCATCAAACATATTACAAAACTTAAATAACCTTATCCATTTCTTTCGAATTGAGCTGTATACTAGTTGTTCAATATCCAATTGACAAATTTAAAAGTTTGGAAATTTTCTTGTGGAAGTTAATCCTTTATTCATCCTAATAATGGCAGATCGTTTGGTATGCAGAATAATTAGTATATTTTTTAACGTAACTATTCAGATGTTCATGAAGAATATTAGTTTTACAACATGGTGCATTTGGAAATTAATTAATCTTTTAATTGTATCTAAATATCTTCTTATAGCAGTGATGTCGATGAGATAACAAACTTGTAAATGGTTAAGTGTTTACGATTGTAATGATACGAAACGGTTTAAAGAAACAACTTTATTAGATAATAAGCCATTCTCCAAACTCAAAACTGCTATCTTCAAATCTATAGAACACAACTGCCAAGGTAAAGCGCGAGGATATCTAGTTGTGACGGCACGAGGACATATTCATCCAGCTAGAAATGCACGAGAATATATTTATTCCGCTACATTCTAACTTTCCTTAGGGTGTTTCTTTAAATTAAAAAACCCTAACTGTATGCTTTTAATTTAAACTATAATTTATTATCTGAGTAAAATTTTAAATATTTTTCCTAAAAAAGTAATGCTGAATTTGAAATTTTTTATTTCTATAAAAATTTCATAGTAAATATTTTATACTATTTTTCAGAATGTCATTCTTTTAGATGTCAAGAGAGAAAAAAGAAAAGTGTAACACATGCACAAATAAATCCTCTACGCTAAAAAACAATAATAAACAGTTACTGGTGAATTATGGAGGTTTCATTATTCTACTAGTGAAACTATACTTGGAGTCTGCACTTCTTCAGCTAACTAAAAATCTTCAACTATCATAAAAATATAAAATTGACTTCAATTAGAAATGCCATCAGACATTCTAAAGTTTTCACTCATTCTAGATATGAATTGAATAAAAACAGAAATAAAATAAAATTAAAATGTATTGCGATGAAATATTTCAAAGATATCGGAATAATTTTATATAAAAATTAAATAAAACTTTCTGAATAAAATATATGTGTGTAACATATTTTGATTTTATTTTTATTGACCTACGGATGGAGCAAATGTTTAAAGAGCTAATTAAAAACCCTCCTTACCACCATCCATTCGATCTGAAATTTGGCAGATAGACACTGTGTTAATGACAATACACTTTATCTCGTTTTTGAAGCTTTTAAAAAATTACTCATGAGAAAATGATGATTAACAAGTTCATTATAACTGCAAGTAAAAGTTGGCAATGCCTTTAGATAATTTATAAAAAATATATTTTTTTTTTTACTGGTTGATGTTTAGATTTTTATATATTAACGATGCGTGATTATGTTTAATGCTAAATTATAAAACTGTGATAATTTTTAATTTTGTATTTTAAATTTCCAAATGTTTAAAAATGTTAAAATGCTAGTATTTTTTATTTATAAACTATAAAGGATTTTGTTGTAATCAATCTAACCAATAGTAGCGAACAGAACTGAATGCGTAATAATATACGAATATCTATTTTTCAAATCCGAACATGTCAAAAGCTGCTTCATGGAAGATTTTCGCCAAACCAATCTTCCACAATAAACCTAACTCAAATTCATCATTATTCCACAATTTTTAATACAAATATTTGCAAAGGGTATGTCTAGTTATTAAATAATTTATATAATTTATCACTATAATTCAAAAAGAAATGCCTATACCCTTTTTCATAAAGCAACATCGCATTTTTTTTTATTGTCCTTGTAATTCTGCTTCAAATACTAAAAGATACATAGGATTACATCAGTGTAGTACAAATAATAATACGTAACTCCATTTAACTGAATTTGAAGCTTTTAAACTATTATGTTTATAAATATAAAATTTTAAAATATTTTTAAAAAGGATTCTTTTCAAGTTAAAACCATACTTTCACTATAGTTGCCAATATCAATATCAATTCAGATCCATAATGAGTAATTAAACAACTGTTTATTTTACAATTAATGACTTAATTAACTGTCTATAAATAAATCATTATAAATATGCTTTATGTGTACATAAAATTGTAGTGACATGTAAGAAACCCGATGATTATAGAAAATTAGAATGATTCTAATGGCACTAGTTAAGTGTGTATGCTCAAAAGTCCAGTTATCGTTTACGGAACTTTCGGCACAAACTTATTGAATTTTTAAGAATATTTAAAAACACACATTTCCAACTAGAATTCTTAAAAAAATGTATTTAAGAAAAGTTACAAAGCATTCCCCGTCAAAAAAATAACTATTTAAAATGGGTGTCAAGTTTTATATCTTTTAGTGTTACCATAATCAGAGTAAGATCCATTAAGGGCCAAGTTCGACATGATCAAAAAAAAATAATTAGATATTGTTTTTATCTTCTTTAAAAAATATAAACCTATCTTAAATAAAGCAAACCTATGTACCTAGGGCCACCTTTTTTCAAATCACAATAACATAGCATAACATAGCAACTGACCCGTTTAAAATTGTGAAATTGATATGCACACATCGTTATACTAATTACTTCCTATAGGGATTAGAATAAACACTTAAAATAATAGATTCTGACGAATAGAAGGCTTTTTGTAAGAAACTTCACAAATGACCCTAGGTACAAGACCTCGTAGTATCTAGGGCCAGTAGTCAAAGTACCTAGGGTTTTTCTCTTAAAGTTAGGTTTCACTCCGTAATTAATAGAAAACATGCATAGATAATTTTTATAAAATAAACAAAATCAGGTAATTCATTTATCAGTCATTAGTTTATCATACAGTAACTATTTAAATAGCAATGCTCCAAATTATTAGTGAATTACAAGTATTTTCATACATTATTCAACATTATAATTTAAAAAATTGATTTCAAAAGTAAGCTGCCTGCATTGTCATTTTGAAGCATCTTCAGATTTTGGTTTTGTTAATTTGAACACAATATTTTTGTTCTCAATTTCATAAACAACATCTATTTCATAGAGAAACTTATTTGGAAATGTAATTTTTTACTCAAGTATTTAACGCTATATTGTTTCTCTTTAACATCTATTATTTCTGCAACATAAAAATGTTTAGTTTTTTTTTTGCCTTGTAATTTTGCTAAACAGAAATCCTAATTTTCAGTTGTATTACTTATATCATCTACTGCAGAACTTGCATGATCTGCGGAATCAGAAGAACTTACCATGTCTGATAGTTCTTTGGATGAAGTTGTCTCAATTTCAAACACAGATTTTTTCACGATTTTTCTTTGTTTCTACTAGAAGTGCCTAACTCGAATCCCGTGTTAGGCTGTTCGTTATGATTCGGAATCATCGTTTCAAGCTGTAAATTGTGCATAAAAATGGTCGTTAAGCATACAAATTAATCAACTCATGTTTTTATAGACAACAACAATAATAATAATAATTGGAAACATTATTTTTATAAGTCAAGCACATTGAAAGTTCTAGAGCAAAAAATACATCCCGCCCATTTAAATAACATCCAATTAAAAAAAACTTGACTGAATCAAAAGAGTTCAGATATTTAAGGCCATTTTTGTGCCTCCATTTATTAGAAAACTTTTTCAATAAAATAAAAACTAAATTTTTCAATAAAGTAAACATATTACTGCAGTTGTACCTAGGGCCATGGACCTAGGTACAAGACTTGGCTATTAATACAAAATGTCTTCTACTGAAAAATGCACTTGGGGAAGTCACTTATTTAAATATCTCATTTAATACTTAATATTACAAACAAAATTATTTCCTAGAATTCAAAGAAAAGTATTTGACTTACCTTTGTAAAACAATAAAGAGATGAGCTGCAAAATGTTAGTTCAGACCATATAAAAGCTATTTCCTTTCATAACTTGCCACAGCTTTCTACTCTGAGATTTCAAAATGAATACAAAAACGCAATTGGTGTTGCCACTCATCTAGCTGAATAATAAAACTTAAAACCAAATAGTATTCAATAAAAGTGGGGTGGCCCTAGGTACATATCATGGCCCTGGGTAAAAAGGTCTTCCCTATATACCTATAAGTAGGCTTTGAATAGTAGGTCTTAAAATATATACCTATAAGTAGGCTTTGAATAAACTGAAAATCTATCCTAAACTTATTAAAATAAATCAATTTCTTCATGTAATATGTAAAAAATTATATGTTTAGAATTGTGTAAATGTGTAGTCAATTTAAAGAGAATTTACTTATATAAGCAGGAGTTTCTTAAATATTCTTAATCTTTTTAGTTCCTTAGTACCCATTACATCGAACATTACTTATATTATTAATATTGGTACTTTAATATTGCCTTGCCAGTACATAATACATGCCAATCTATTCAAAGAGGGAAATTAAAGTCTTTTTTAATTTTTTTAAAAAAGAGGCTCGTTAGCTTTCTCATGCGACTTCGTAGGACGAACTACAAAATCAATTCAGTCAGCATCATATTTTATCATACATTTTCATGAACGATGGTACTTTTCAGTGACTTATTCAGATAATTTTTTTTTATTTTTATTATTATTATTATTAATGGTAAGTATCCCAAGTTTGTTATTATTAATAGTGTTAATTTCTCGACAAATGTAAATTACCCAACAATGAAAATTGGCATTTTTAATTAATAACTTTCTATTAGAATTTAATTCTGTTACAATATACTCAAGATTATGATGAAGAAATGCATGTTTTTTTTTGTTTTTTTTTAAAGAAAATTTGTCCTAGTGGAGAGATAATATGAATGATTAGTCACCTTGAGTGGATATGGATAGTAATTTTCTAGAAAGTAATCAGTACTTTTAACAATCATAATAGTCATTCATTTACAAAAAAACTAAATTGAAATAAATAACTGATTTTACTGAGTGTTAGAGAAAGCAAAATTCAAATACTGTATGAAACCAAGTTGCACAACGATATTGGCCAATGTCGGAAGCAAAGGTTTTGTGAAGATTGATCTGTCCACGCCGATCTTCCAAAACACATGATTTAAAAAAAAAAAAAAAAACGTCAAAACCATCACAAAACATACATTTTACACCTCTGTTCTTTCATATAACTCTATATTTCAATTTTAAAATTCTGTGTCAACATTACAAAACTTTCAGTATATTTTACCCAGATTAGGCGAGATGGTCTAAGATACGTAACAGCGGTCTGTCTTCAACGGCCCACATAGGGAATAGCCAGTACCGAGCCGATATTGGCCAGCGGATTTGTGCTACAAGGAAAATCTTTTGACAATAACTAGGCTAATAAATAAAAAAATAAAGTTGTATTTGTTGAAGTACAAAAATACTCCTGTCATTTGTTAAAACGGTCTTTAAAAATTTTTGCTAATTTTTAAACATTAAATGAACAAAAATCTGCATATTCTCAACGTCCCATCCATTCAAAGCTAACTGACTCCTTCCAAAGAAAGGCAAAAAAAAAAGACCTCTCAAGCTGCCTCCTTTCAATCGAAATCCGGTCAACAAGTCTTTCCCAGCTCGATCTTGGGGGAGTCAAATCTGCGATTTCGTCTCTGTGGAAAACCGGAGGTAAAATATTAACGGTGCATAAAAGCTCAATTCTATTTGAGAGAGAAGGCACTTGAAGTTTGAAGAGCAGTCCCTTTAAAAGAACACTTTCTTACATTACACGTTTGTGGGGGCTATTGTTGGCTCGATGACAGGCCGGCCCGCTCTGCCTCCCTCCCCCTTTTGTGCGAGGGTTGGAATGGAGTTTTGTATGGTGGCCCTTTGCCACCTCACCACGGGTGCTGAAAAGCGCGGTACTTTTACAATGCGTCTCCCTTCCACAAGTTGATTTATGAAATCAACCCTCGTTATTCTTTTATTGGATGTCTTTTCAACGGGAATGGGTGGCACTTTTTGAAGGGGCTGCCACGCCAGTAGTAGTGCTGATCACAGAGACGGTTAGGGAGAAGACCATAAAAAAATCTTATATTCATGTAGAAATAAATCGACGAGTATATTTCTACCAACACCTTTCTGTATCCCAAGTTTGTTTTGGACGGTCTAGACCCTTAAGGGTCTAGACCATGAAAGTTGTAATTAAAATGCCAATTATTTGGTATCAACCTTCTGTATCCCAAGTCTGTTTTGGACGGTCTAGACCCTGAAGGGTCTAGATCATGAAAATTGTAATTAAAATGCCAATTATTTGGTACCAACCTTATGTATCCTAAGTCTGTTTTGAACGGTCTATACCCTGAAAGGTCTAGGCCATGATAGTTGTAATTAAAATTCTAATTATTTGATACCAACCTTCTGTATCCTAAGTCTGTTTTGGATGGTCTAGTGACCATGAAGTTTGTAATTAAAATCGAATTATTTAGTATTAACCAGCAATAGATGTTAACTTTCTTGAATAACTTTCAAAACTATAATATTTCTTCTTCCTACAACCAATCATTCTAGGTAAATTTTAAACCATAGTTTTACGGATATTGATGTTGCCAATGGTGTTACTGATCGCAAAAACGATTAGAACCATTCAAATTATTGCATTCCCTTAGAAAGACATCGTGCATGTTTTCACAAACCACCTTCTGTACAAGTCTGCTTTGGAAGAATTACGGGGGTACATACACGCAGCGGCGCTGAAAACGCGCTAAAAAAAGAAACCGTTTTTGGCAAAGATAGTAATAGATATTAATAAAATAAAACATTACACATTGTTTACTGGTATTTCAACTTTATATATTTTTTCCCTTCAAAAATTACAATATGAAAAACCACGTGACCCGAAGCACCATGAAAAAAAAGTAGTTCCATGGTCTACATCATTTTTTCTTCAAATGTGGATGGATCTGAAAAATGAAAAAAAATTCTTGTAAAATGAAGATGTAGTTATAATCTGTCGGGGCTAGATTTTTGAATTTCGAAAATGTTTCAAAATTACATCAGTTTGAAAAATAGCGTGCGTTTTTTGTCAAAAATTTCGCACTTAAATTGCTTATAAAAAATTAAAAATCCGGCTCGACAGACTATAGCGGCATCAATTACGAACATTTAAAAGAACAATCCCATCTAAAAATATTAAAAACTCTAGGAGTTATCGTGTCGACCTGTCCTGGAAAAAGTAGTTTCGAGAAAAACGCTTTTAAAGTTTTAAGTCCGTTTCGCTCGAAGTAGCGCGCAGCTACCGCAAGAACTTTATGAATTTGTTTATTTATTTTGTTAACTTACGTCTATTCTCCCATTCCAGCTTCATATTGTACACCTTCCACGTCAGTAAACAGTTGTTGTAACAATTGTAAATTGTAACAATGGTAAATTGTAACAATCGTCTCCGAAATAGAAAATAGCGGCCAGCTGACTCAACGGACAAGCTACGCGGCAAACTGGTCGGGCATTCACATTTTCAATCATAACTTTGGATCTATGGGCAATTTTTAGAATCGATTTTCACAGAAACACGCCTACAACTATCGAGAATAATAATCCGTTTTAAAAAAAAAAAATCGATTTTTTGAAAGTCCTGGGTGTATGTACCACCTTAATAAATTTTACATTTGACCATGTAGGATAATTTAAGATTTCAACCTTCATGGTCAAGTGTCGACCTTATTAATTCGACCAAAACAAACTTAGGATACATTAGGGTGTTTATGTAAACTGATAAATATTTGGTACCAAGTAGATGTTTACTTTCCTGGAGAACTTTCAAGCTAGAATATTTCTTAACCACAGCTTTACGGATATGCCAATTTTTACGGTTTTACGTGCCACAGTTTACGGTTTTACGGATATACCAATGATGCTACTGATCACAGAGACGATTTGAGATAGTAGTATTAAGAAACCTTATATTCCTGTAGAAAGATATCGATGTGTATTCTGTATCCTAAGTCTATTTTGGAAGAATTAATAAGGTCTACATTTGAAGGGTGTAGACCATGAAGGTTTTAATTTTAAAAAATTGTTAATTATTCAGTATCAACCAGCATTAGATGTTTATTTTCCTACCAAACATTCAAGCAACTGTATTTCTAAATCACAGTTTTACAGATGTTAGTGATACCGTAGGTGCAATTTACTACAGAGACGGTTATGAAAAATTGAAGGACCATTAAAAATAAAAAATTTCAGTTAAAAAAAAATCAACGTGTATATTTTCACAAGCATCCTTCTATATCCTTTGACAGTTTTGAAAGAATGAAGTTTATATTTGATTGGTCTAGGTCATAAAGATGTTAGTATAAAAAAAAAAAAAATTACTTGATATTTTTCGTCTTTAGATGTAAGCTTGATTCCAGCTGTCTACTTGATTTCTCTTTTTCATATTTGACACAAGAATTGGTTGGTTTTAAATGTTTTTTGAAAATATTATAATCCTCGACATATTTTTGTTACGCGCAAATCGGATTACTATCACAACTACTGGTGACAGGACTAGTTGAAGTTCTAGAAAAACAATTGATTATTAAATAAAACATTTTAAAACATTCAATTGATTTCGAAGTTGGCTAACACGTAACAATACAAATTTCGACTTTTTGAAAGAGATTTCAAATTAAATATAAAATTTTAAACGAAATAGATATTACCTGCATAATAACTCTTCAATAATAGTGTTATTATAAATCAATACAAATTTCCATTATTATATTGAAATTATTTATCCAATTATTTGCATGCATAATATCTCCTGCACCAGGAAAACTATGTCTCCTTATACTTTAGATAGTCTTGGAAACTATCAGAAATTATGGAAAGTCAATACAGAAGTCAATATGGAAATTTTAAGAAGTTGAGACACGCACTTCTCTTCAATATTAGATTTTTTTTTTGTGCCAAATCAAAGTAAAATTTTTTTTATCAAATTCGAGATTGAATATTTTTTATTTCAAATATTTAAACATTTAATTCCATGTTCCGGGCAACCTGAAAAACTTTATGTGGCATTTTCATTACAAAAATTATTGTTTTAAAATTAAAATTTAAAAAATTTAGGTTTTTGTTTTCGAAGAAATTGTTCATTGTAATTTTACCGGAAGTTTTAGAAAAACGTTTTAAATAAATAATTTTCTTTTATTAAAAAGTTGGGAGTTTGAAAAAAAAAATCGTTCAAGCCTTTGCTATACTTAAATAAATAATTGTTCTTTTCACATTTTATAAGATTAGGCTAAAGTTGGAAGAGAAAATCTTATTTCTTTCTTGTAATTTGGAGGCATGCTTTTACTTAAAAAGTTTTTTAGAGAATTTGAAAAGGACACTATTAAAGATATAAATGAGCTAAAAAAATAGTTCTATTGAAAATGGATTACTTAGAACTTATATACATATAGAAACCCAACAAAACAATGAAATTGGAGAATTGTGAAATAAATATAAAACAGAATGAATCATCGAGAATTCCAATAAGAATACAAAACAAATGTAAATTGACTTTTCTGTTGGTTTTGACTAGACACTTTAAGTAATTACATATAAAAAAAGGAAATGAATTCTAATGTATTGTACAGACGGCACATTCTGAGAATACTAGTTTGTTGTAAAATCAAATTATAAAGTTTTCTAGGATCCACAAAACAATAGTTAGTTCCATTATAGTTTTCATTTTACTGAATAACTTTTAGTGTAACGTTATAAATAATATAAATAAACCATAAGAATTATTAAGTATTTTTCACTTTTTGAATAATTACCTATTTTCTCCCATTGTGCGAAAAAAAAAGATATACAAATTCGATGACGAAATCGACAGCCCTTGAAAAAACGACTTAATTAAGATTCGAAAACAGTTAAAACAGATTATTCTGTTTTAGAAGGATTGAAGGACTTAAGGAAGAACTTCACTCAGACTCAACTGACAAAAACATTTTATTGGAACCATGTAAAATCAGTCTAGAACACTGGCTGATTCTTTTGTCAGTAGAGACAAATTAACCTTATTTTTGTTCTGTACTATGCATATGATACGACTGGGATAACAGTTATCCGTGTCATCTCATATACATTACACAAAACATACAGATATATATTGTACAGATCCACGTGATCTCATACATATTGTACATATTAAACTTCATTTTGTTCTGCACAATGTATTTGAAACTACTCGGATAACAGTTAGAGTATGTCTCCAACTTTTAAACACATTTGAACTTACACTTTTCAAGAAAACAATCACATTTTTTGAATTTTTTTTTCTTCAAATTTTAGACACACGCTGACAACATAAAAGGCGCTATGTTAATGAATATAAATATTACAATGCATATAAAGGATTTATAATAAAAACATTGTTTATAAGGTTTATATTATTACTATCTAGTAATCCATTTATATCTGTATTAACCTAAAAAAGATGTGACCCAAAATAATACATTTATTTCAAGCAACTCAATATACACTTTGTGAGTGTCACTATATGAACTTTTGTGTAACATAATCAACATACTTAAAAGTTGAAATTTTTTCAAGGGAAATACTTTGCATTTCAAGAATCGAATAGGAGATACTTTAAAAACTGAGAATTCTTACTTATAACATATAATTACTGTTTTGTAATTATTTTTGAAAGTAAAAAATACGTATCATTGATGCTGGGAAATGAACACATGTACACATGCTAAGCGCGTGTGCTGCCTCTGATCCAATAGTTTGGTTTCGTTGGATAGAATATATTAAGGAACGAATTTGATGAATGCTATCAAAACTTCCTGGTTTTAAAACATATAGGACATTTTAGTATTATTTTGGACTACCTGAATCTACTAGTGAAAAGCATAAAATGCTTTTACCTATGCTCCCAATAGTTTGAAAAGATAAAATAAATACTTAAAAATTATTACACTAAAATTATTTTTATTTCAATTAAACTTTTAACTAATTCCGCATGTAATCAGTATACAGTAAGCTATGTAATAAGCCTTTTTAAATTTGTGCTAAAATATTGAGAACCAAACATCAAAATGGGAAGAAAAAAAAAATCTGACCTGGGGGGGGGGGGGGCGACAAATTATAAATTTAGTGAAAAAAAAAAGCATTTTTCTATTACAAAAATGTTAAAAACTGTTTTAATTAATTAACAATTAATTATTAAAAAAATGTTTAATCGAAAAGTTACATGCGATTTATATTTGGTCTTTAAAAAAATCGCTTGAAACAAAGAAATACTAAAATATATCGATTATTTAACAACTTATGGCTAAAAAAAAAAAACAATTTTTCAACATTATTTTGTCATTTCTTGCCATTATTTAAATTATTAACTGCTTATTGGGAAACTATGAAATTTGGTATTTTTCTGGGTTTTTTTTTAATGCTATATTATGAGATTGCCGGTGAAATTTTTAAAGTTTCTTTTGGTTTTAATATGAAGATGACATCACAGGAAAAGCTGTATACAACTATTAAAAACCTTTTACGAATTAAAACGGGACTTTTCTTTTTTTATTTATCAATTAAAACACAAGATATAACCATCATTCGGATAATTATTAGCATACTGTAAAATACATTAAGTTAGTACTTGGAGACTTCATCTGTTTATACCGTATCAAACATTAACAAATGGAATTTTGGCTGATTTATTAATTAATAGTTAACAATTAAGTAAGTAAAAGGAAGTCAAACATTAATTGTACTTTAACTTATGCATAAATATACAAATAAGTCAAATAAATTATTGTTATAATAATATTCACAATTCAAATCAATATGAAAGACAAAGAACTAATAGAAAGCCGTATTTACACAAGCAGTTTAACACAACTCAATTGTAAACTTCAGATGTTTCTGCCTGCATACACTAACTAGGGGTGTTCTATTGTATGCAGGACAATCGCACAACTTTCAATTACACTATAATACTGATAATTTTTAAATTTTACGTGGAATAGTGTTATTAACATTTCTATGTTTTCATTCATTTGAAAAAATGGTCACTTTGGCAATATATTTGGCAATAATTCTTACAAAATGGGCAAAAATAAATAAAAAATTGGCGAATTCGGTGATATACATTTTGATAATTCTTACATTATCCTTTCTTGTAAGTGAAATAGAGGAGAGGATAAAAACAGTCATTGATCAGCAATGCTCAAGAGAAGAGAATTATGTAATAAAGACACTCGTTTTTGAACTTTTAACGCCTTTATAACATTTTTACAAGAATTTCAGGTGGGGTTTTTTAAAACATCTTAAGAGGCATTACCATATATATTTTAATGAAAATCGTTCGAGTCAATTGCTGAAAAACATGATTTTTTCATGTTTTACGCATGGTCATTATTGAAGAAAACCTTAATGACAGATCCCATGGCCACCACTAACATTTACACTAAATTTGAACATCCTAAGTCAGTTCGTTTGGGAGTATGCTGACCACTTACACGAAGACACACAGACACACATTTTTTCTAGTCCACTTTTTAAAAGCCGAGATATTCCAAAACGTAGAAAAAAGAAGAAAAAATCGAAAACTTTTTTCACCGAAAACTATACTTTCAAACCCTACTTTAACATGTGGGTTAATTTAAAGTAAAAGTATGATGGGTTTTGTAAAGCCTATTTTTTCACAGATAAATTTTATTTTATATAGCTTAATTGTTTATTTACCTGTGGCGCCTTCAAGTTATGCCAAAAATTGAACTTGTTTTTACAAAACACGATTTTTTGTTTAATATAAATTTGTAAACTAATTTTGTTCCTTGCAATTGTCTTCCGAGATAATATTACGGAACCCAGTATATTGGTATAAGAATTTTTGTAAGTCACTATAACGTATACCAGCACACATATTTGTCATAAAATAAATTTATGCAAAAAAGAATATAGTGTAAAAATATCATTTTGTTGAATTATATGCTACTAATTCACTAAAGGCATCGACTTGTGAAATTGACATTGCGAAATAAAACTTAATTTAAATACTAAAACATGGGGTAAAAAATTATAGTTAACGCTTACATACTTCCATTTAACAATATAACCCATAAAAATAAAGTTTTCAATATAAATCCTTTTTATGCATTGCCAATTTTTACGAGCAATTGCAACTTCTTGAGCTCAAATCGAGTTTTCATAGTGTTTGACAACTAAAAACAAAAGACCCATTCCTAACTATTTACTGACTTCTTCATTAAAAGAAACTTGATTGAATGCATTGTTATCTACAAAGAGCAAGCGATCTACGTTAGCTGATAAGTCTGACTTAAGATAGTAAAAACACATACTTTTTATTTATTTTGATTAAAAAAATTTTGGTAACAGGCAAGAGTTTCAACAATGATCAGTTAAAATTATTTCACTAATAGCGTTCCTACGTGACGCAAAGTTGAATTGACTGGACTTCCTTCCATAATGAGTTTAGGCATTTACGTTTAATTACCTTTTATTTATTTTGATTAAAACAATTTTGGTTACAGGAAAGAGTTTCAACAATGATCAGTTAAAATTATTTCACTAATAGCGTCCCTACGTGACGCAAAGTGGAATTGACTGGATTTCCCTCCATAATGAGTTTATGCATTCACATTCAATCATCTATATATTTAATAGGCAATACGTTTTTTGGGGTTAGTCCGTCCGCCTAAACTACTCAACCAATTTCAATGATCAAGGTGTCATTTTAAAGGAAATAAGCTGTAGATTTGCCAAAACGTGTCAAAATAATTTATTAACACTTTATTAATTAGTTAAATTTCAATATTTTTCCTTATTAAGCTACTACAAAGCCTCAATGATTTTGAATATAAGAATGGCAACATCCTTAAGTAAACAAACCCGCTGCTCGGGGGTTCAACCAACCGTTGCTAATTTTAAAGCTATCCTTACATATGTAAACAACAAACCAGTTGCTAATTTTAAAGCTCTTTTTAAACTCTTCGTTTCAAAGTAGATTTTTTCTGTTTTTCTGAAGCATTTTTGTATTAGAGTAATTATTATTTTGAAGTATTTCTATCCAGAAAATGCCTCGCGTTGGACGTCGTTCTCTAACGGGGCGACTTATCAGAATAAATAAAAGATATTGCGACTTCAATGTAAGGGCATAACTAATGAAGTTTTAAGTCAGAATGTTGGCGGATAGTATATTTAACTTTCTATTATGAAACTTGCAATTTGGGTGTTTTCTCTATTAGACCTTACATTAAAGTTATAAAAATTTGGTTACATTTTTTATGGCTGGCAAACCTATTCGAGCGCAGCAAGATGTTTTAACCACAAATTCGAGAGGCAAAGCCGCTCAATCCGAGCGCAGCGAGGTGTTTGGGGGTTGGCGAGCGTTAGCGAGCAGGGGGCGAAGCCCCCTAGTCTTTATTTATTTTGATTAAAACAATTTTGGTTACAGGAAAGAGTTTCAACAATGATCAGTTAAAATTATTTCACTAATAGCGTTCCTACTTGACGCAAAGTGGAATTGACTGGACTTCCCTCCATAAAGAGTTTAGGCATTTACGTTCAATTACCTTTTATTTAATTTGATTAAAACAATTTTGGCATCAGGAAAGAGTGATCGGTGAGTGATCGATCAACAAATAATCGGTTAAATGAGATTTATTAGTATTCCGAAGCAATTATAGAAGCGTGTGTAAAAGCGACCTTTTTGCGAGAGTGGTAGCCCCAAAATTTGATAGAATGCATTGTCACATCGAATCTATCTGCCAAGTTTGAGACCGATTGGATGACGGCAAGGGGGTTAATTAGGCCTCCGCATATATGCCCCCTATCGACAAACACAGAAAATCGAAGTTAATATAAAGGATTTAAATAAATAATACCAGTTAGTTAACACAATTTAAATAATTCAACTTGAAGTGGCACCATGTCAATGATTCATATATCTTTCCGTTCGCAACACTTAAAAGGCATAAACACACACACGATTTTATTTCAACAAGTTTCCGACTTTATTGCACATACTCTCCCCTCTGGAGAAAGAGACCCCCCTTCCACAATGGCTCAGCAGTGGGAATCAGGGTTCAAAATAGGGCGTCGATTGTGGATGAAAAGATTCAGAGAGGCAGAAATACTTCTTTCCGGTCTGAGGCATCCCCGGCTTGTAATCTGTAGGCGTTGGCATAGAAAGCCCTGCTAAACGTCGTTTGTAGATGGGAGGCTTGGAGCTAGTCGGAAAATAGGCTCGTCTCTTAGTGCAAACGGGAAAATCGAAGGTGGCAGAAGAATTGATTTTTGATTTTTTTTTTACTCTAGATTGATAAGTAAGCTGGCTATTTCAATTGATTGGAATGTAAAATCTTCATATTTACGTTAGTAAAACAAAAAGGACATTTTTTTAACGCAACTTAAGTGGAATTGTCAACCTGTTCCTGTGACATCTTCAAGAAGGACCTCACCGACTGATATAAAGCTTGGCGTCCACTATCGTTAAGCAGAGCAGGTCAGAGCGGAGTGGATTAGAGCCAATTACAAGGCTGCCAATGTCTACTATAGCACGAGCCTCGAGCTACAATGGACGTTGACAGCCATATAATTAGCTCTAATCCACTCCGCTCTGAGCTGCTCTGCTCTGCTTAGCGATAGTGGATGCCAAGCTTTACTTTTTCCAAGCTTGCTAGAAACAAGCAATTGCGTTGTTTTGTCTCTTGACTCAATTTTCAGTTGTCACGAGGATCGTAAGAAACAGCCGACACTTTACGATTTTATGAGTTTCGATCAGCAAGATTTTCCATTCAGCAGTCGGCCATTATGTCAGTTAGAAAGGGCCCCACTATCCAGGTGGTTAGAGTAACGAGCCAATGATCGGAAGATTGTGAGTTCGGTCCTGGGTGGGCCCAAAAGACCCGTGTGTTCCAAATGAGGGCTGGTGTGCATTAAACCTATTGCGGCATCAGCGTCCTCTCGTTGGTGTGGCGGAGTTGGAGAGAGGGTTTGCAGTAGAAGCTTTTGATCTCGCATTCTTTAAGATTCTCGATATCACGAGACGTTTGACGTATGTTTAGTACTTTATAAGTGGCAGAAATAGACAGTCGGATCTTCCAAAACCAAACCACACAATAGTTTCATTACGCTTATACATTGCTTACACACGTTTACATTTTTAACAAAATCATACAGACAACTAATTACACAGATATAAGTTTTAAAAAAAAAAAATTGAAACCATACCACCTGTTAACTAGAATATAAAAAGCATTAAATTACTCAACTAATAGTAACGAAAAAAATAAAAATAATTGGAAAAAAAGAGCTGAATACCTACTGTAATAGAAATCAACCAGATCATTATTTGACGTCAAACGAGTTTCACCGAGACTCTATTGAATCTTGAACAATATCTTCTTCAAGATCAGGTCCTCAAACTCCCCATGACATTTCAATTTTATCCTTTTAACTTAATTCGTCACAGATAAGGGTCAATAAGAACTCGCAATTTGTCACAGAATACTTAAGGGCGATACACTGGTTCATACAACATCCCTATTTAGTCACGGAGTCGGTCCCTACTCTGTCGGAACTCTGTTCGAACAAGAACACGGGAAGACACAATAAAGTACCAACAAGTAAGTATTGTATAAGAACTCTACTAAGGTTGGCGACGTCGTTGTTATGTGTGCCTGCTTCTTAGGTTTTGGACAAAGGTTGCTTTTTGGAAAAGTGTATAAAAGTGTCAGTCACGGGTGTGGTCCATAGGTGCGTCGAAGATTGTACCTTATCGCACAATACGTCGCGCAATGGACAATTCCCGCATTTTAAAAAAAATAGTGAAAGTAGTTTATATTTATGAAGAATTTCTTTCTGATTCCAAATATTTAAACAAAAGTTTTTTTAAAAAGAAATTAGTTATTTAAATACTAAGAAAAGAAAATGCCCCAAAACCGAGCCGAAACCAGTCCGATCAAAACACTCAACAAAATTTGTGACGTCAAGAATTCCTTCCGTTTACATGGTTATCGTGAGGTTTCTGTCAAATAGTTGGCGTTGATTTGGTAGACCATTGCCATATCCCGTACAGGTTGGAGCGATTAGCGATAAACTTGCATAACTGGTTTCCGCTGCTGCATTTCAAGTCAAGATGTTTGGGATCTCTTGAAGTCACATTAAATTCGAGCCGAATGAATCGTTTTATCGCCAATTTATAAAAGGGGAACTTTGAATGCACATTTTTTTTTTTTTTTTTTTTTTTTTTTTTTTTTAAGTGCATTGAGCAGAAATTTTTGTTTTTATATCTTTTTTGAAACGTTTAGAATTGAATAAAAATAATTTAAAAAATTGTGGTAACTGTCCATTGTAATTTGATGTGTTGATGTAAACCCCTCATTCACTCACTGTCGCAACATCAATGAACAATTCCCGCATTTTTTTAGAAACGAGTGAAATTAGTTCATACTTATGAAATATTTCTTTTTGATTCCAAATATTCAAATAAAAGTTCTTTAAAAATTTAGTTTTTTAAATACTAAGAAAAGGAAATGACTCCAAACCCTGTTCCATCAAAACGATAGACTATTAGCAGTGACGTCACGATAGCCTTCCGTTCAGTGACGCAATCCTTCGCTCTGTCTTGTTCTCTATGGTTATTGTGAGGTTTCTGCTAAGTAGTTGATGTGTGTGTGGAAGACAGTTACTACCACATCCTTTGGCGCGATCCGGTTGGAGCGATTTGCGAGAAACTTAGAAAACTGGTTTCCTCTGCTGCATTTCACGCCAACTTGTTTCAGATGAAGTGAAGTCAATATTCGTTTCGAGCCGAATGTATCGTTTTCTCTCCAAAATTTAACATTCGAACTTAGGTTACAAATTAACAACAGCAACAAAAAAAGTGTATAAAGCAGAAATTTTTGTGCTTATGGTCTTTTCGAATAATTTAGAATTGAATAAAAAAAAACAAAAATTTAAAAAGTGCGGGAATTGTCCATTCCAAAATAGTTACAACTTTGAAATTTTGCATAAATGTCAACAAGGGAAGTTATAGAAAAATTAAACTATTCCAATCTCGATTAACTAGTTTTAAGATGTAAAAAACTAGATCAAACTTTCCGAATGTAGGATATCCCAATTTTCCATAAAGTCAGGAGGTTGAAAACAAATAATCACGTAGCTAAACGTAGTAGAAAAAAATCAGCATGATTTTGAATCACCACTTATTCGAATTGAACATGAATCAAACGTTCCAAATGTGGAATATCCCAGTGTCTTATTTCTCATTGAGCCAGGACGCTGATAATAGGTAAACACGTTTCTGAATACATCGTTTAAAATTACGAGGACTAAATTGCAGATGTTGAAAAAAAGTTACGTCGCAGAATAGCCATCGTGTTGCCCTTGCACAAAAAAATAATTTCTAAGCAAAATATAATTTAAGTAGATTCACCTAAACAAGTCATTTCAAGTGAAATACCATGAAAATAAACTTAGATTGTAAAACTTAAGGTACTTGCCTACGTTCGGAGTACTTTTTTAAAAAAAACTTTATGTACGAATATTTTAAGTGCCTTTTTATATTTAGTACTACTATAGATTAATAATACAGTGAAAAAAATTCAAATTTATTATTATTATTTTTCAAAAATTGCAATTTCGCATTAAATTTTGATGAAATATTTCAAAAACTTAAAATAAGATAAATAAACTATATGCTTATATCCAAGGCATATACTACATTAAGAAAAATATATTCATTAAAACTTTTTATATGGATAGTCGAAAATAAGTTCATGATTTTTTAACAATTTCACCTTGTATTCAAACTAAAGGTGGAATTTCATAAAATAACCGTCCAATCTCAATTTGTATAGCAGATGCACTAGAAAACAATCAACAAGAGAAGTAAAAAATTTTTATAATGATTCATGAATAATTTTTTGAATTATGACATTTCAAACTAGCAATATTTGTGTGAAAATAAATTCCGAGAAAAATGCATCTAAACTTTAATACACTCAATTTCTATATAAACCATATTACTTACACACTTAAAATGCACCTTCTTTTTCAATTTTTTTATTTATTAAAAAGAAGAAAATATTAATATTTAGAAGGAAATCACTTTTTAATCGGCAACTTTTGGTTTTGATATGCTATTTCCTGTTATAGTTTACAGATTTAGATCAGTTTCAAATTGTCATAACTTTTGTTCAAATCAACACAGAGATAAAAAGTAGACAGTTTTAGAAACTTAAAGATTTGGGCTTAATTATATTCACGGATAATATATATATATATATATTTCAAATTTTATCAAAATCGACCTTTTTAACGTAGGCAAGTACCTTAAGGTTAAAATTTTAAATAATTAAAGATTATTTTTAATTAAAGATTATTTTTAATTAAAGATTATTTTTAATTAAAGATTAATTTTAATTAAAAATTTTAAATTTTGATTTCCATTTATTAATATAAATCAGAATACTTTAAACTTCCCAACTTTTTTAACGATCTGTTTTGAAATTTATTGATATATCCCTATTGTGTTTTGGAGATGACTGATAATATGTGTGATAATATCATGTTATGCTAGGGGAAGGGAGGACTGAAGCCCCGTCTGCCCTGCCTGTGTACATTGGCAGTGATTGGAATTCAAAAATTGCCAAAATCGAAAATGAAAATTATTGGTGATATTACCGTCGAAAATAATAAAACATAAAAAGTGTAGTGGCACCCACCTCCCTCTCCTCTCCCCACACTTCCCCTCCGTGGCGTCCGGCATTTCATACAAATACAAATACAACAAATACAAATTTTAAGACCAACAATAGGCTCAAGGCCCAACAGGGTTGGTAGAGTAAATATATATATACACGTATATAGAAATAGAAAATAATTTGCATACGATAGTTACACGATCATACATACAATTTAGCTTAGTTACAGGATCATACACACAATATAAAATAGTTACAGGATTATACAATACAATATATATAATGCAATACAATATACACAATACAATATAATGTACATAATACAAAGCAATATACAAAGTTGACACAGCGTTTGAGAATCATACTGGAAAAATGCAATAATAATGCAAGCAATATATACAAGCTGACACAATATACAATAGTTACAGGATTATACAATACAATATACATAATACAATAAAATATTCATAATACAATGCAGTATACATAATACAATACACAAAGTTGACACAGCGTTTGACAATCATACTGGAAAAATGCAATACATTGGAGAATTTGACGTATTAACTTCATCCCCCCCCCCCCCTGGAATTAAAAATTCTTCCTCTTCATAAGAAAAGGCTGGGTGCAAAGCTAAATTCAGAAAATCAGATGTTAAGGTTCATGCTAGAATGATTAAACCTTTTTAAAGTGACTAGATTAGAAAATTATGAGGTACCTATTTGTGAAATTTGTAAATAAAAAAATGGGTCGTATTTTCGATACCTCTACAAAATCTAAATTACTAGTGCACAGTTGTAGCAGTGATGAAACGGGAATTGACGTAGATTCGGCTGGATTGAATTGCTACTTCTAAATCGACAAACAGCATAACTATGCAGCGCCATCTAGTAAAGTATTAACAAACTATAATTAAACTAGCGAAAGTGAAACCCGAACCAGTGTTTTATTAAAAAATTATTGATAAAGAATACATATTAATTTCTTAATTTATACGATAGGTTTTAGGGACAATATTTACAATAGAAGACAATATCCAGTTTTGAAAATTCTAATATTTAGTACCAACCTGATGGCTGTGGGGTTAGCTCTCTGGCCTCGCATGCCAAAGGTGCCGGGTTCGAATTCGGGGTTAGGCATGGATGCTCGTTGTGTTTCGCAATCCGCGTTAAGCTGTATGTCTCGGTCAGATTAGCCGTAATTGTGCACAAAAATAGATCGTTGTGCGTACAAACAAACCGATCTAATATTTAGTATTCCATACGCCAATGGTAATATAGGAACAAGAAATTAATGCATAACTATTAATTAATATTTCAGTAGATAATACATATACCATTTTTGGGGAAGAGAAAAATAAGATTTTAATTCAAAAAGTTGCCATGGTATAGTGGTTAGCTTGCTAGCTTCTAGACCGCGAGGTTGCGGGTTCGAGTCCCGTGTAGGCATGGGTGTTTGTAAATGTATGTTGGCTTGTCTAATGACGAATGTTTTGGCGCATTATAGCCCTCGTGTTGCTGACGGCGCCAGATAATCTGAAAACAACCAACCAAAAAGTTTCCGCCTTGAACATTCCTTGTTCCTTGAATGCAATCTGCAACTTACTATAAATTGAACTGAAATAGCAGAGGTGAGCCAGAAATTACGACTCAACGACTACGACTCGTCTTCAACCACCTGAGATTACGCGAAAACAGTCTTCGTTCGGACTTGTTGTACACACAGCATTTTGAACCAAATTTTCACTGTTCGTTTCAAATCATAATTCCTATGACATTTGCATTTTAAGCTCGATTATTATCGTATATTATTTGTTCGAATTTAAAACTTTCGGTAATTTATTTACTATAAAGTTGAATACATTGCTACTGCTGTATTTGGCCAAAATGTAATTGGTTTTAATCAATATTTCAGTAGATTTTGTGTTTTAAAAAGTTATATTAGATTTATGGGAGGGAGGATTAACGACCAGTTCTAAGATTCTCAAAACTTAATAAGTAATTCATAACATAAGTGCTTAAATTAAGAGATAATCTAAATAATTTATAAATCAACTAGTTGACTTAGTAAGTTGGTTTCCCAAATAGTTTGGAAGGCCGATATGGCTCTGAACATTCCACTGGAATACCTCAGCTGCGCGTCGGACCGGGCATCCGTCCGTATCGACAATTTCTAGGTACTAATGGAATCCGTTTGAAAACTTTTTGCCTCGCTAACTGTCGACGGCATAAAATGTAAGCACCGGCGAAACTGTAATGAAAAGACTTTTGTGATAATCGTTTTGAAGTTGACGTAGATCTTGATAAGAGATTTTAATGTATCCAGTATACTTCATGAATATGCATAAAAATAGTAATTTGATATCTTCCCACATTTCGTTGTTAAATTGGTAAAAAAAATTATTAATTGCTCTGGGTCGACACAAAATAAACTCTCAGCCTATCGTATGCATTCTTATAAGTCAACATTCTATTTAAAATTCGGCGGGAAGGGGGGGGGGGTAAACTGATGAAGCGGCCAAGGACTGTAGCATTGATGTAAAAACACCGTAGGAAATGTAAAAGAATTTAAAATAAAACTGAAAAGTAAAGTGTATACTACAAATCCAAATTCATTCCAAAATTGGCGCATTTGCGTTGCCCGAACTGAGTTCGGGCGTCACCGGCAAGGGGTTAAGGCAGCGTTAGCCACTACGAGGCCCGAGGTCCAGATTTGGCCGGCGACAGATTTTTCTGCAGGCCGCCGGCTTCATAGTACAATTTTATTGTTTTTTACATAATTGTAATTTATTCGAAATAATATGTATTAACTATGTAGAACTGAGTTTTCCACTACTTGCCCGAAGACACTATATGAAGAAGCTTTCAGAGCAAGGTGGTTTTCATCAAGAATAAATACAGAAATAACTTAACTGAATCTAATTTGGACAATTTATTCAGATTGGCTGCAATAAATACTGCGACAAACATCGACTCTATTTTAAAATAAACTGAATTAGCTGACATCACACAATTTTAAACTGATTTTGACATCTCACAATTGAGATCGACTAAAACGTAGTAATCTGGAAATACAGTTTAAATACTTTTATTAAAAGTTAGGTCGAGTTGCACTGTCACATTGAAACAAAAGAATCACTTATTTTTTTAGAATTTGATTTGCTAATAATAAAAATTATTATTTTTCAATTATTTGAAAAAAATAATTAAACGTTAATTGTAATTTTATTTAGATAAAAAAATTAATATTTTTTTTTCACTTTAGTAATAGTTAAAGATACGTATATTGGTGTATCCGGCCCGCGAAAGCTCAAACAGAAGTCCTACGGCCCGCCTCTAAAAGTTTGTGGCTAACGCTGAGTTAAGGGGTATTTTTAAAACTAACTTTTTAACTAAAGCAAAATACATTTTTTGACAAAATTAAAAACTACAACACTAACAGTGATACACGATTACGATTTCGTGTATCAGAGCGGAAATGTGCTTTTTAAAAGCTTACTAAAATCACTTGATTATTATAAACCTTAAATTAACTATTAACACTATGCCGTCAGGTGATACCATGTTGGTGTGCCACGAAAACTATCGGGAAAATGTCGACGACATCTCGAAAACTATTGTTGGAAAATAAACAAAATGTTTGAATTTTTTTGGGAAAAGGACGCTAGTGTGAAAGAAAAAGGGAAGAAAGGAAGCTCAGCTCTTCGAAAAACGGCTATATGATGTCAGATTTTCTAAAATGAAAGATTATTTTTTCAAAATTTAACCATGATTGCCGATGAGGGAATTCACACATGAGGTTAATTCTATGGGAATGAAATTGATTTTCAATGCGCGTTCACACAGATTTCACGCACTTTGGCGAACTCTGTATGGTGCATAGAGTTAAGTATTTGTCTCATTATAAGATTACATTTATTACATAATTTTATGAATCATTTTCACTGTAGTGTAAATCACTGATTTTTTTTTTTTTTTTTTTTTTTTTTTACTATAACTGGTTTTCGTTTGATTTTCTTTAAGCTTCAGTTTTAAAATATTGTTAAATTTTAAACTGAACTATTGGGTCCTCTTTTCAATGTAATAAACATGATTCTAATATGATACGTTATTTTATATTGTATTTAATAAAGATGGCAAGGAATACAAAAATATACAATTCACTAAGGGACGTATTTGTATAAGATACACATTTTCGAAATACTGGTGCTTGGCTCTTAAATGAAACACTTTTTAATGATTCTTTTACTTATCCTTTTCCTCAATCGAAAACGAAGTGAAATGCTTGGCCTCAGTGCAATTTCCGTTGAAGGTTCGAGCTTGTCTCTTGGATCCAGAGACTCCATCATGAAATTTCTTAAAAGAGCCGATAAAATTACTTTTATTTCCAGCATTGCAAAAGTCTTTCCTATAAAAACAAAATTGGAAACAAAACTAGTTTTTATTATATTCGAAGCTTAAGATTCAGAACTTAAAAGAAAGATATATAGTAACTTAAACTGATATAATTAAATAATTTCAAAATTAAAAAAATATGTTTAACCCATTGGGTACGGATTTATTTGGGGAAATTCTTGCGTTTTGAACGGTTGGCTCAAAACAATAAAGGAACTTTAAAGGAATACAGCCAAACAAATTATTTTTTTAAAGTATAGGTAAACCAACCGATGTTTGACTTAACCAATCATGGCTCTTGTGACATTAAAATCTATCCAATCAAACTAGTTTGAATGACGAATTAAGTTCGTCATTATTAACAGGCAAAACAAGTGCATGACGAATCTCAGCCGTCAAATGTACCCAAAGGATTTTTGGTTTGACGTCTTAGACACGTCATCCGCTCCTAGGGGAAAAAAGTGAATGACGTGTCTCAGATGTCAAATGTACTCAAGGGGTTAACTTGTTTTATAAAAGATTGTTTGATAGAACATACAACTAATTAAATTGTATGACATGATATACAATAAACACAAATTAATGTTCTCTAAGGAATATATGGGAGGCTCCATACTTTGTTATTTGTTAAACTATTCGGTATTGAAAATTGTATATTTTTCTTTTACATCGATGGCACCTATCAATTTGTATTTTTATACTGAAAATTGAATTTGGGATACTTCTGTAATTAATAAAAAACTGCTCATCAGTCTTCTTAAAAGATTTACCTATGCATCCCCTAGGACCTGCGGAAAAGGGAACTTAAGCAAAAGGATGTCTTTCAGCAGAATTTTCAGGAAAAAATCGAGTTGGATCAAATTTTTCCAGGTCGGGAAACAATATTTCTAGATCACGAGGCAGAACATTTAGAACTATAATACAAATGGCTCCTTCTGGTAATCTGTAACCACCTGAAAAATACAGTTTTCTACATAGTTTAGGAGGGGGGAAAAACAATTTTACAATTAATTAGAATAATGTAACAAATAAATGGAATTTCATAAGTGATCCTTACATTTAACTTTACTCCTTGCCATACGTACAAGACTACAATTTTTCTTTCTTTCATTTTCAGATTTGACCGCCATTAAATATCTCAACAAAATAACTAGGACACATGTGCATGGGCAAGATTTTTTAAAGGAACATTCAGAGCATTTACAGAGGTTGGAGTGGAGCAGGACATCTTATTCAAAAAATGTTACATATTACCTATGCATTAATTTTCTGTTATAATGCATACTAAAAAGTCTACATTAAATGAAATACAATTTATTTTCTTCTGATATTTTTTTTTTCTTTTTCTTTTCCCTATACTTTTCTCGAATTCTTTGAGTTTACAAAAGTCCACGATAGCACTGAAACAGTTTTATTGTTAAAATGGCTCTTCATACATTTTCAATAGTTTCAAGGTTGGTTGTTTTCAGATTATCCGGCGCTGTCAGCAACACGAGGGCTATAATGCGCCGAAACATTCACATACTTTAGGGGGGAAAAAACAATTTTACAATTAATTAGAAAATGTTACAAATAAATGGAATTTCAAAGTGATCCTTACATTTAACTTTACTCCTTGCCATACGTACAAGACTACAATTTTTCTTTCTTTCATTTTTAGATTTGACCGCCATTAAATATCTCAACAAAATAACTAGGACACATGTGCATGGGCAAGACTTTTTAAAGGAACATTCAGAGCATTTACAGAGATTGTAGTGGAACAAGACATCTTATTCAAAAAATGTTAAATATTAACTATGCATTAATTTTCTGCTATAATGCATACTAAAAAGTCTACATTAAATGAAATAAAATTTATTTTCTTTCTAATATCTCCCCCCCCCCCCCTTTTCTCGAATTCTTTGAGTTTACAAAAGTCTACGATAGGACTGAAACAGTTTTATTGTTAAAATGACTCTTCATACATTTTCAATAGTTTCAAGGTTGGTTGTTTTCAGATTATCTGGCACCGTCAGCAACACGTGGGCTATAATGCGCCGAAACATTCGTCATTAGACAAGCCAACATACATTTACAAACACCCATGCCTTACACGGGACTCGAACCCGCAACCTCGTGGTCTAGAAGCTAGCACGCTAACTACTATACCGCTTGATCGGCAAATAGTTTCAAGGTAATTTACTAATTGAAAAAAGGCAGATTTGCAAAAATTCGCATAATAGCTAGACATTTCAAGATATGGAAAGAAAAGATTTCTTCGATCATATCTCCAAGTCGCTTTCACGATGGAAAGTTTTAATTTTTAAAACAGTTTTATTGGTTGGTTGTTTTTCAGATTATCTGGTGACGTCAGCAACGCGAGGGCTATAATGCGCCGAAACATTCGTCATTAGACAAGCCAACGTCCATTTACAAACACCCATGCCTAACACGGGACTCGAACCCGCAACCTCACAGTCTAGAAGCTAGCACGCTAACCACTGTACCGTTTGATCGGCAAAACAGTTTTATAGGTGGGATGAGAAATTTAACCACTACAATTTATAAAGAACTTTTACTATGCATGAGAAGGAAATGCAAAGTAAACACTGATGACAGAGGAGATCATATCTCCCCCTAAAACGCAATTCTTTGAATTGAGAGATTTTTAATATTGATGTATTTGTAAAACTACACATTAATCGTATTACATTCTTTTGCATATGCCCCCACTTTACAGTTTGCATTTCATTTTGCAATTATGTTGTTTTACTTATCTTTATGCCGTATAAAAGTATCTCTTTAACATACATTTTACGCATCTGCGCTGCTCGAGTGAAAAGTTATTAAAGAAAAACTGATTATCTCCTAATTTTTTTGTGCATTGTAAAGTTACCAAATTTTTAATACGCTCTAAATATTCAACAGATTGACCAATATACTTAAAAAACTTCTAAAATTAAAAAAATAATTTTGAACATTTTATATTCGGTTTAAATTAAAGCAACTATTTTTAACAACCCAATTAATTTTACTGCCTATCGAGATACTGTTAAGTGATTGGTGCTGTAGGATATGTCTGATAAAAATATAACGAAAATGTATTATTTAACTTCAACAATAACTTACATACAGTTTTCCCCGCGGGAGAGCCGACCAAACGGTATAGTGGTTAGCGAGCTTCTGGATCGCGAAGTTGCGGGTTCGAGTCCCGTGTTAGGCATGGGTGTTTGTAAATGTATGTTGGCTTGTCTAATGACGAATGTTTCGGCGCATTATAGCCCACGTGTTGCTGACGGCGCCAGATAATCTGAAAAACAACCAACCAACCTAAGTTAAAAATCAAAACAAACTTATGAATATCATACTAAAAAATAGTACATAGTGTATATGATCGTAAACTGTTTAGAGCTTACTTAACATCCTCACTTCCAGTGTCTTGAACATGAGAGTCAGTCAGAAGCCAACTTTCTTTTTTGTTGTTTATTTGTTTAAAAAGGATGGGATTCAAATGTTATTAATTAAGTACCATTTGCATATATAAGGTAATTAAAATAAAAAAAATAAGAAATAAAAAATATCATTCACCGGCGCGAGACCGGCACTGCGAATGGAATTATCTCTATCAGTGCCGATTCTCGCGCCGGTGCGAGATCATGATTTTACAGACTTTAATTTACATAAATCGTTTATTATTTATATAACTAAAAACCAATAGTTCGCCAACGAAGTTAGAACGTTCAAGCTCAGTGCAGACACGTTAGCATGTTACTTCGCGCAATGCCGGCGCCGTACTGGCTCATAAAAGTTGGTCGGTAGGCATCTCGCGCCGGCGCGAGACAGGCAGATAAGTTGTTAACGGTCTATCATTTTTGCTTCTAAAACCAACTTGGGTACAACTGCAGTAAAATAGCTTCTAAAAGGTGGTGAAAGAAAGACTAGGGCTTATATGTTTTCCGTAATTATTATTTTTTTTTTCTTTTTCTTTTCTTTTACTTAAAGAATGAAATTAATAGACAGGGAATGAATAAATAAATATGGTTGTTAAAATAATTGAAATGTTCTTGCTATAATATTTTGGTGTTGTTCATTAATAGAGTGATTTCAAAGTTTCTTAATTACAATATACGGTTTTTTAATTTTTTTCCCCCAATTTTTTTGTTTAAAGGGAAATTGAAAAATTAGTACTACACTTTCTACGATTTCTATTTCATATAAAATTTTCTGAGTTGACCTTTTTGAGTGTTTTCTTTTAGGGCAAGATCAATAGGGAAGCAGGGAGTAATATTCTGTAGAGAAATAAATAGAAATCGTAAGCTATTGAAAAAAATATCAAAATTGGGGAAAGAGTTATTGTAAAATAAACTTATGAGGTAAAAAAAATTGGTATTCTTAAAACATATGTTTCAACTTATTCCAGAACCATTTTGACAGTCTTCTGTGCAATAAGTACGCACTGTTAGCCATGTAATATTTGGCTAACTAGAGGTTACTTTTATTTTATTAGAAAAAAAGAACATTTAGAAGTGAAGATTCTTTAATCATTCTTCGCCGACCAAACGGTATAGTGGTTAGCGTGCTAACTTCTAGACCACGAGGTTGCGGGCTCGAGTCCCGTGTTAGGCATGGGTGTTTGTAAATGTATGTTGGCTTGTCTAATGACGAAAGTTTCGGCGCATTATAGCCCTCGTGTTGCTGACGGCGCCAGGTAATCTGAATACAACCAAACTTTAATCATTCTTCATAAGGCAAAAAAGTAGGGACTAAGCATAATATAACTCATTCAACCACACATATATGTTTAAGGAAAGTGATGAAAACGGAGATTTGATCAAATCCCTAAAGTATACGATCAATTCACGGAAGATGTTAAAACTACAACCCTGTGGGGTGATTTTTCTAAAGAGAGTAAGTGATTCTATCAAATCCCTTAACTGTTCAACCCTAAGGAACGCGTAACCGACCTGAGAGGTCTATCATGTATTTTACAGTGGAAACATACCATTTTTTATTTATCTTTGGTTAAGGAATTCCAAAACACTTGAATTAAGGAGGTATCAAACATTTCTTTATTTCTAAGGCAGGCAAAGATGGGCCTCCCTACTCGGCTGATACAATGGCATCTTACCAGGATAAGCGGTACGTAATTTGACCTCTCAGGAAGTGCGTTCCGCAGGGTTAAGGCCGACCAAACGGTATAGCGGTTAGCGTGCTAGCCTCTAGACCGCGAGGTTGCGGGTTCGAGTCCCGTGTTGGCATGGGTGTTTGTAAATGTATGTTGGCTTGTCTAATGACGAATGTTTCGGCGCATTATAGCCCGGGTATTGCTGACGGCGCCAGATAATCTGAATACAACCAACCAACCGTAGGGTTAAGCTAATTGAATACTTCTCCCATAATGCAGTGTAATGAATTTGCCCATGGTTACAAACATATTCTATCTAATTTTGCGAGGGATGTTGCCACTAATCTCAAACTATAACTTCTGGATGGTTTATAAACGGTTTCTGCTCTGCAAGCAGATGAAGTCAATTGAATACTTCTCCTATAATTGTATGATATAGATTGCCATGGTTACATCCGCATTGTAACTAGTTTGGGGAGAAGTTGCTAGTATAGATCACTATGGGGGTTGTTAAACCTTCCTCGGCTTCAAGTTAATAACCAAGCATGCACAATCTAGAAATTGCACTTAAGGGTCAATTACACGGGGCGAGTTTACTAGCTACTAGCCAGCAAGTTTAGTCGCCAGCGAGTCGGCGAGTGCGCTAGTTGACGATGTCACTAAAAGCTTCCCAGACGCTCATTAGCTTGTGAGTAAAAATCACGTGATGTTCTTTGCTTTTGTTCTTTGTCAACGACTTGCAGCTTTTGCACTAGCGACTCTGATGACACACTGCTAATTCACTAGCTAGTTCGCTCAAACACAGGGATTAGTGAGTACAGTAGCTCAGCTTTCAACTCCCCCCCCCCCGCTTTTTCACTAGCAGCTAGCCATGCTAGTGATTGGACAACAAGGATCTATTTTACTATCAACTAGTAAACTATCCGGCTAGTATCTAGTAAACTCGCCCCGTGTAATTGACCCTTTAGAGATCAGTGAACAGAAACCGTTTGTAAGTCATTTAAAAGTAACAGTTTAAGCGGAGGGCATTTGAACAGATGATTAAACTTGCTAACAGTTTCAATACATCTGGCATCAGCTGTAAATCACGATATTAGTCTACTGCACAGAAATAAAAGCTTAAAATGTATCCCCCCCTTCAATTCAGCAGCTCGTTTAGTTTAGTCTTCTCAACGAATGACCATGCTGTTTGACTTTAAATGCTTAATTTTTAATGCTCGACTTTAAATGCTTAATTTTTAATGCTCGACTTTCCCTGCTTGAATTTAAATTCTCGACTTTGCCTGCTTGAATTTTAAAACAAGACAGACGTCCTTCAGTAAGTTTTACTTTACTTATTTAAGAAATATATCTTGTATGTTAACTGTGAATATCTATTGGTGCTTTTGCGTTTTCATCATACGACGTTCTACTGCTGTTATTCATTTTCTCGAAAGTTGTAAAACAATTGTCGTATTAACATATTCTGTGCTCCATAACTTTGTAGCATGTCTCCTATTCAGTTGGTTGGTTGAATTGAACTATTTTTGGCCGATCAAATGGTATAGTGGTTAGCGTGCTAGCTTCTAGACCATGAGGTTGCGTGTTCAAGTCCAGTGTAAGGCATGGGTGTTTGTAAATGTTTATTGGCTTGTCAAATGACGAATGTTTCGGCGCATTATAGCCCTCGTGTTGCTGACGGCACCAGATAATCTGAAAATAACCAAATTGAACTATTTTTGTGCAAGTCTTTTTCTGTTAATCGAGTAGTAAAACACTTCAAACAATTTTTGAATTGTCTGGAGTGTTTCACTAATCGGTTTGGCTCTTAGAGTCAGGAATTTTACCTGCTTGTTCTGGAAAGTGTAGTTAAACATTAATGCAAAACAATTTTAACTCGGCGCGTTTGAGTTTTGAATTGATAGGCTAAATATTCTATAAGTTATTTTAGGCATTGTTGTACAGACGCTTTGGATTGTGTTGCATGATAACTCCATATAATAATTTTCAATCAGTGCTTTGAATTGCTTTAGGATTAAGAAATTTTAAAATCCGTAACTTTATAGAAAAATACTTAATGGGATTTTTTTTCTGAAGCAATTTGGATCAACTGAATCTTAACTTAGAAAAAAACCTAAAGCTGCATGAAATCTTATTGCGCAAGATATTAGATTTTTTCGTATACTACAAAATCAACTTTATACAACTAATTTTTTATTCGGTATTGGTATTAGCATTACTCTATTATTAAATATGCTACATGTATTCGAATGTATGGTTGTATTTTTAAATCTCTCTATACATATGACAAAGCCCTCATTCATCGCTAATTCTTTCACTTCCCACATGGTCATAACTCTGAAAATTGGTACAAATATCAACAATGGTAAACATAGAAAAGTAAGCTATTCCGAAATCGATTAACCCACTTTAAAGAGCTGGGAAGGGGCTAAATGTTCCAAATGAGGAATATTCGAATGTCGCCCTTCCCTTATGGTCGCAACTCTGAAAATTGGTGCAAATGTCAACTAAGAGAAACATAAAAAAACTTAGCTATTCTGATCTCGATTAACCCACTTTAAGGGGGTGGGAAAAGGGTTAAACTTCCCAAACCAGATATATTCAAATGGTCCACTTCCCATATGATCACAATTTTTAAAATTGGTACAAATATCAACGATGGTAAACATAGAAAAATAAGCTATTCCGATCTCGATTATCTAAATTTAAAGGTTCAAAAAGGGGTAAAACATTCCAATCGAGGGATATCCAAATGACCCTCTGCCGACTAGACGGTCTAGTGGTTAGCGTGCTAGCTTCTAGACCGCGAGGTTGCGGGTTCGAGTGCCGTATTAGGCATGGGTGTTTCTAAATAATCAATCTGGCTTGTCTAATGACGAATGTTTCGGCGCAATATCGCCCTCGTGTTGCTGACGGCGCCAGATAATCTGAAAACAACCAACCAAATGAGCCTCTTACAATGCTGTCACAATTCTGATATTTGGTGCAAATGTTAAAAAGGGCAAATATAGAAAAAAGTTATTTCAATATCGATTAAGGAATTTTTAAAGGATAAAAAGTGAGCGGAATACTGAAACTATGCGAGGAATATCCTAATGTCTCTTTTCCAATACAGTTATAACTTTGAAATTTAGAACTAAAAGCAAACTTAAACACAAACTATTGCAATCTTGATTAACTAATTAAAAAGGGTCCAAAGGGGATTAAACGTTCGAAACGATGACTATTCAAATGTCTCATTTCCAATATAATCGCAATTATAAATTTTGGAAAAAATGTCAACAAAGGAAAGTTCCTATTTCGATAAATCAATGGGTCGGGATCGAAATGGAAGCAAGCGATCCGAAGTATAGAATACATGAATGTCTTTTTGATTGCTAACATCTGCGTGGTAAAAATTCGTAGCGCAACAAGGGTATTCAAGTAAGTCCTTTATATTAACTTCGATTTTGTATGTTTGTCGATGGAGGGCAAATCTGCTGAGGCCTAAATAACCCCCTTGCCCTCATCCAATTGGGCTGAAACTTGGCAGATAGATTTGATGTCAATGACAATGCATTCTATCACATTTTGGAGGCTGCCATTGTCGCTAAAATGTCGCTTTTACAGAATACTAATAAACCAATTTGGGTAAGGCTGTAGTATAGTACATTAATTTGGCGCGATTTTATTTGAAATTTTTTTTTCCACGTATAAATGTTGCGTCTTCGCGTTTTATTGTAAGTTATATTCTATTTTAATTTATTAAAGTAGTGATATTTTAATTTTATTTTAGTCCCTGGTGTTTTTAATTTTGGTGAAATTTCTAATTCGTTAAACAAAAATGAAAATTGTCGGATGTCCTCTACTACACTTGTTCCACTACTTGTCATCCAATCTATCTAAAATAGCATTTAACGGATCATTGAGCAACTCTTTCCTGTTGCAAAAATTGTTTTAATAAACTATAAAATTGTTTCAATCAGGAATAAATAATAGAATTTGGATGTTAATCTATAAATTCACATTCCTTTTTAATGAAATTTTGAAAAGTAGTTCCCGCCTATTTTTCTAATAAAGATGATTGAAATTAGATGCAAATTTCAAGCACACGCTGACAACAGAAACTGCGCTATGTTAATAAATATAAAAATTGGCTATGCGTATAAAGGATTAATATTAAAAAGCTTTGTTTTTAATGGTAAATATTATGTTTCTGTTTGTCGATTGTATTAGGAGTTCATCCTCTTACAATCTTTATCCTAATTTGATAATACGTTGCAAACTGGACATTTTTAACTATCGCCAATAACCACAACAAAATAACACCAAACTTAATGCGTTATTTAGTCTTTGGTTCACTTGGAATGATCAATGCTGTAAATAATACTATGACAAAACTAAGAATTTAAATAATTTCTCCTCCACCCTCCCCCCTCCCCATCTCCTCGCAAAAAAAAGAAAAAGATCAATCCTCGAATCGTGTAACGTTTTCCCTAATATTCTAATGTTAATTTTTTGGTTGGTTATTAGTTTTATGGAATTTTTCGGCTACGGCTATGCTTGAATTCAGTATCAGAAATGAACAAGTTGCAACTACGGGATAAATTTCATTGTATAAGAGTATAGAAATGTCATTAAAATATTTAATACTAGCTGCGTGGCCCCGAGTTGCGGTGACCCGTCATTGTGTCCCCGTTGTTAAACCTTCACGAACAGGCTCACTGAAAGGTTCATTGCTGCACAAGCTCTCTTTTTTCGCTAAAAGGTTAATTGCTCCGTAAACCCCCTTGGATGTGGAGAAGGAAAAAAATTCCCCGTTAATACAATAATTATAATACCCTCCCCTTCCCCCCCCCCCTCTCCACTCCTCTGAGAATATTCTAACATTGTGTTTGTGAAAAGCAAAATTAGAAGGCAAGAACTATCTTAGTTTAAAACTTTAGTCATACGCTTATTGGAAGTTACATTGCACAGAAACATTAAGAAATTAATAAAAAATAATAATAATTAAGAAAACTAAAATTTTAACAATCTGGAAATCAAAATCAAAGTTATAGGGCTGAAATTATTTGTGCCAAAATTTGCAGAGCTCTACTCCTACTCGAAAACACTTTAAAAAGAACACTTTATAAAAGTTTTATAATTATGTTTGTCAAAAGCACAATTAAAAGGCCATAAGCACTTACGCATAAAATTCCAGTGTTACGCATATTGGAAGTCACTTTCTATAAAACCGCAAGGATAGAGCCCTCACAGACTGTTTTATTATTATAGATATCTAGAACTAATTCAAACCTGTTATTAAATATTACAGGTTCTTATAAAAATCTGTTATTAAATAACGGGTTATCATTTCATCATTGCAAGTCACTTTTCCGCCTCCGCTAGATATCGAAGGTAAAGTTCGTTTTACAGAAATTGCTGAAGGGTGCGGAAATATCTAGTAAGCTTTAGCAGCTGCGGATAGTTTCTTTTTATTAACGATCCATTACAGTCAATCAGGGTAACATTGAACCACATTTTCAGTATTTTCCTCTTCCCCACTTATGTTTTTATAGTATTTTCAGACTAAATGGCATAAAATGGAAGAATAAACCCTAAATTATATTTTAATTTACACAAATTAGTAAATGTTTATGATGAAAGCACCAAATAATAGGAAAATAACCAGGTGCAAAGTTACCCTGGCATTTAGGGTAACTTTGAACCACAATCAGAAGTTTCATATAAAATACCTTTTTTATTCAATCTAGGACTATTCAATATTTGAACTAATGAAATTAATTTCTAAATATTTGAAACATCATCAGCTGCAGTTTTCAACATCCTCAAGTTTGTATAATTTAAATAACACCGCAATGAAAATATTAAGTAGGAACAGTGGATGATGAATCACATGAATATATTGCAAAAAAAACCCTATTTATTGTTCAGTTTAAACATACAAATATAGTGAAAAAACAATCTTCAGTTCATTCACTTAAATATAAACTCGCTTTATCGATTAAAAACTGAAAAGATAAATAGAAAGTATTAAAACTGATAGGCCACCCTTATGCTATTAGTTAAGTACTATGATGTTTGCAAGTCACAATGTGGCACAAATACAAATATTCTATTAATGTTAGAAATAGTATAGCAATATAAAAACAAAGTTCAAACTTCATAAAATTTTACTTTGGCATTCTTCAGATTGATAGTTTTGCATCAAAGAAAGAATTATTGATCTGGAAAACATCTCGTCTTCTAGCTGGAATAATTTCTGGAGATAATTTTTTTAAACACGCCTAATTTTTCATACCACAGATCACCATTGATATTGGGCCATTTCCAATATGCACCAGAGTTCTTCATGAACTACCAAATATCACGTTGTCTTTTAACCTTTAACTGCTGTGGTTTGAAGTTTTTGGCGCAAGAGCTACACATGGTCCATACAGCGCCAAATAAATTGGTGAACATAGGTTTAAAGTTTAAGAAACAAAGTATCAGAAGAATTAAGATAAAAGTCAAAGATGCGATATTTTAGGGGGTGGAAGCATTCCACAAAAAATGACTCGAGGTCTGTCGGACCGCTTACAGCAGTTAAAGGTTAAGTCAATTTGGTCTGGGTACATTTCTCCATCGTATTGAATAATTACGTGGTCTTAAACTTTGCATATGCCATAACCAAAATCTAAAACACTTGCATGCTCTGTGTATACAATTCCCTTCTCATTGATGTGTTCAACAGCCACCACTTGAACAATCTCTGATTTTTCAGTAACATTCTCCACAACAATTTCAGCAGTATAAACCTCTATCGTGTCCTTATTGTCCAACTTTCATCTTCTCCGAAAATTATAGTGTTACACATACACTGTCATCTGCATCATCTAGTTCAGGTTGGTTGGTGTATACGTTCAACGACCAACAGCTTAACGTGGATTCCGAACTACAAAGAACTTCCATGACTAACCCGGGATTCGAACCCGGCACCTTTGGCATGCGGGGCCTGAGCTCTAGCCACACAGCCATCAAGTGGATTATCTGGTTTAGGACTTATACTCTTGCTGTCTACCAGGAGTTCATATGCACTGTAAATGCTGGTGTCTTAAATTTAGACACAAAATGTCTGAAAAATTCATTTCAGACACATTAAGTGACTTAATTGGCGTAGCATTGATCCATTTCAGACATAACACGTGTCTGATTCTTTCTGAAATCACATTTAGACACACTTGGTGTCTTAAATGTAGACAGAAAACACCATATTAAGACATTTTGGGATTCAGACACCTAACATAATAAGACAACTAACGTCTAAGACACCAAACACGATTTAAGACATCATGTTTGGTGTCGTCGACGTTTTCATCAGGAATTCATGATGGGGATATTTTTCCGATTCAATTATACGATTTCAGGCAAAGGAAACACTGTAAATAAACAATGGAATAGATAAACGTGATTGCAATATGCAAAATAATTTATTTTAAGAATTTTATTTGTATTTTAAGATTTTTTTTATTTGTATTTTAAGAATATATCACCAAAAGCGACTTAAACACTCAAAGGAATGGTCAAAATAAGACATTTGGATTTTAAGACAGGAAGTAATAAAACTTCTGAAATGTACGACTATATAGCGAAACTTCAAAATGTTCTTTAACCAATGAAATAAGAGAAGGGCTTTTCGAAGAGCATTTGGCGCATGCGCTGTGTAAAGAATCTTGCTTCATTTAAACGTAATACTGTTTGTATTTTTCGCGTCTCGTCTCGTATTCGGCGTTCGTGTAGTGTTCGATTACAAACAAAATGGTTGTAAACTATTCTAAAATGGTTGCTTTCCTTCTTTTTAAGTGGCAGAAATAGACAGTCGGTAGTTCCAAAAAACAAATACTTTCCTATTTTATCTTTAATGTTAATATCCTTTAATCTTGTGCTTTTGTTTAACTGTGCTTAAGAATTCTTTTGGAAGCGTTCCTTTATTAAATCAACATGGAGCATTTCTTGAGTTGAAGCAGTTGCCTTACAAGAAACTATTGCGAACCCCTTTTTGAACTATTTAGATTGGCTTTATATTTAATAGGTCAATGAATTAGTGAAAAATGGGGTACCGTGTTACAGTAAGTGTTATTCAATAATACACTTATTTTCAGTGTTTTTCTAATACATTTTAATTGATCTAGTATTTCTAAATGACACCTACAGAATTCTAAGTTTTCTGTTTTTACATTCAGTTATATTTTTATTGGTTTTGTTGCATATTACAAGTACTAATAGGAATATATTTGGCATGGGATTTGGTATAATCTGAATAACATTTATTCTTGGTTCTCGATGGCAGCAATAAAATTATGAAAATCAACGCTACAAAATTTGTGAAACATTTAATATTTGTCAAAATGAATTTTTTTCTACATATGTTGTTCAAACATTTTTAAATAATATTTTAGCAAAAAAGCTCATAATAATAGGCTAATAAATTACTTATAATCACTTATATAAAACTCGGTTAAATAAAATTTTCCGCAGTGAGTTGAATTGTGGTAGCTCATAAAAAATCTTATAATGCAAAAAAACTTTATTTTAGTTTTATTTCTAACAAATGTCTATATACTGCATTAAATATCAGATTTCACAAAATAATAAAAATAAGTTTTTTATGCGTTAGTTTGTTGAACGTATGAAAATTTGCATTTTTTTTAAGTAATAATCTAATTAAAAATTGAATTGCATAGATTTTAATATTTTTGTTTTGTATGTACTTTATGTTATGTAATTGACGTGAAAAATTTCAATTCTACATCTTTAATTGTTTTTTAAACGAAGCATAAAATTTTTGGAAAAATCAACGTTTTGAGAAAACTATAGAAATTTTAATAACTTGCATGTTTTTCAAATTTAATGTGCTCTACCTCTGTATTTTGAAGCAGCCATCTTTATTCTAATGCCTTTTTTTTATATTAAATTTTTTCAAGTTTTTTAAATGCCCTCTCTAGTCTTCTCGGCGATTAACGGGTTGAAATGCGTTGTACGCCCCCCACTTTGGTGACTTTGTAAAATGCCGCCAAGTTGTATTGACACTTCCACTGAATTGAACTTAAGGTTTGCCAAAATGGGTGCAAGTTGTAATGGAACCATATAGGCACCAGGTTACCATATTTGACGCAAAATCACTAAAAAAAAGGAGATGGGGCTTATAACGCATTTTAACCGATTAACAAAGTGTCGCAGTGACAGGGAAAACTGTTGTAAAAAGGTTCTATCCTCAAAATTACAGGAATTAAGAGCATACCAAAATTTGGGAAACCAACTTTTTCAGAAACACAAAAAAAAATTGTGTGGAACTTGCATACTTTTCAAATTTAATATGCTCCACCTCTATATTTTGAAGTATCTCCTTACATACTTCTAATGTCTTCTGTTTTACTTGTTTATTTTTATGCATCTTTTGAGGTATTTTTTAAATGCCCTGTATCTGCTTCAGCTATTCGACAATAATTGAAGCGTCAGTGTTATAATCACTGCTGTTGGGTAGTGTTATTATAGGGGAATGTTATAACCAGGTAAAATTCTCAAATGTGGAATAATTAGATTACAACTGCTTCATCCATCATTAACATATATTTATGTTGCCACATAATGTATCCCAAGCATTTTTAGACTTGCCAGTGCAACGCATAGTACTATAAACCAGGTGCATGCTTACATTACGCTTGTTATTTGTCCTTTAAGTTGACATGAAAAAAGCAACTGAAAACTATGATACAATCTTAGAAGCCAAAACTTTTCTATTTGAGATTCAGCCCCAATACAATGTCTACTATACCAATGCATATATTTTACAATTAGTCCCTGTTACTATCTCTTACTTGGATATATTAATAGTTGTTGTTTTACAATCTCATGCTTACATTTACCAGAAAAGTGTAACATAGTCAACCAAAAGTTATGAACAACATGGTAGTAATACAGTAATTTTTACTTTTTTTTAAATAAAACTTTTTAATATTAAATTTGAATTGGTTTGTGTAAAAATTTGTCCAACATCTGAAAGGTACCATAAACAACCTATTCAGACACATCAACTGTCTGAAAACACCCCATTTTAAGACGCTTCATGTGTCTTAAAGATTAAGACGCCATTTTTCGTCTTAAAACAGTGCCACTTGTTTAAGATACTTTTGTGTCTTATTTTAAGACATTTCAATTTGCTGTGTGGTAGAGGACTTTGGACGATCCCCTCGTGTCCTCGCTATACATATTTCTTTACCATTTATTTTATTTTTTCTGCATGGAAATTTTTCATCACAGGTAGGCAGATTTTTTTTTAGTTCCGTGAATGACTGCTAGATCGTTATTTCTAATATTATTAGGTACTTCTTGAATTCACTCAATATTTTCGTTTTGTCGGATTTCGCATACAAGGGAAGATTCCATAAATTAAATTGCATTTGGATGTATATAAATATATTCAAAACCAAAAATAAATTGGAATAAAATGGATTATATGAGCAGTGTATACATTACACACTGTCATCAGCCTAACTTTGAACTGGCTCAAAGTTACACTGAATATGTGGTAAAGTGATAGTGCCTTAGTTTTTTGCTTTTTACCAAATGTTAGTAATAAAATAACCATCAGCTACTAACAATTCTACTATTTTCAGAAAATTATAAAACTGATAAAGTGGTAAGTTGATGCTTACTTGCATAAATTAGTTGATTTACATCAACTTCAAATAAGCATTAAAATGGAATTTGCAAACAGTACTTCAGAAAACCAATTGAATGGCCAGATAAATTATGAACTATTTTGCCAATTCATTTTCTAAACTATAGAGCAAAAATCCAATTTCACAATCCCTTCAGGGGGTTTACTTTCTATAAGTAAATACGGGCTTCACAACCCCGGGGTGCCCCAGTGATCTATCCCTCCTTCTGTTTTACCTTCTCGTTTGGATTTTGTATTTATCGTTCGACTTCTTTCTTCCCTCGTTGTGGTTACCTCTTCAGAGGTGAGGGCTCCCCTTGAGAAGCTTTGTGCCGCTCTGTTGTCATCAGCTCCTCTTGGGGATTAAATCACCCACGTGTTTGCCGTGCGTGGAGACCCGAGTCTCTGGAAAGGTGGATCCTGGTAGTTGAGGGGCGACATACTGTCCCAATACACTACTTTGGCCCTTGATTCAAATAAACGGGAGGTACACATTGGTCCCATGTGTATCAATCGGCTGGTCGTTCGACTTCCTCGGCGGCTAGGGATCAAGAGTCCGGTTCGTCTGCTGGGAATCTCGTTAAGGGTGAAGACTTCTACAGGGACGAGTCGGTCGCGTATAAGCACTGGATAACCCGTTAGTGACTTACCGTGCGTAACTTTTTAGTTGTGATTTTTTTTTTATTTTCATTATTTTAGTTGCTTGCCTGTATTCACTAACCCCGAGGTCGAGGACTCCATGGTGGGTGAGACTCTAGTTCCCGAATAAAATAAAAAAAAACTTAAATCTCCTCTTTCTTTAAGCCCGACGGGAGGCCAAAATTCAACTAAATCTGCTAAACATACAATAGAGGTTTACAGTGATTTAATACAGAAAAAACAAGCTTCCCAACTGAATGAACACACTTTCTTAGTTGTTCAATTCGAATCCGGTGAATTGGGAAAAATGTCCCCATTTTTCATCCAAAAGGGCAAAAAGGGTATCTGTGGCAACGAGCCAAAAAACAAAGGCTAAAATTGGGTGACTTTCTTATTCAAACAAGACTCAAGACAATCGCAATACTTACTAGCAGCATTGACAATGGGAAACATCAAAATCAACGTAACACCACATAAAGGTTTGAACTCGCCCCAAGGCGTCATTTCAGAATCGGATCTTCAACACGTTGAAGATATCGAAATTCTGAAAGAACTTTCTCAGCAAGGGTAACAAATGTACTCCGAATCACTATCAAAAGGGATGGCAACATAATAAAGACCAAGCATATCATTTTGACCTTCAACTCCCCAACCTTACCTAGCAAAATTACAGCAGAATATCTATGTTGCCCAGTTCGACCATATATTCCCAACCCATTGCGATGCTTTAAATACCAAAAGTTCGGGCATTCTAGGAACATATGTAGGAGTGACCAAGAAGTTTGCGCAGTGTGCGGCAGCACTGAACACCAAAGCGAAGGCTGCCAAGCTGAGCCCACCTGCGTAAACTGCTCTGGAAACCATCCATCGTTTTCCAGAAAGTGCCGTACATATGATAAAGAAAAGTAAATCCAAGAAATAAAAACCCACAGTTACCTCTCATATCCGGAAGTCCGAACTATTTATGAAACCACAATTGGAAACTCTATGGCCAAAACAATAGCCAAAGCAATTGCCGCCAAATCAACACAAGTAAAATCAATAGCCCCCACACAAACAGATATTCATGTACCCAATTCTCAAATATCACTCGAACAACTGCTTAAATGTTTTTCCCCGCTCGTCAAACACGGTACCTCTTCATCTCAGACAATCCCAATTCCCGAAAATTCGAATTCTAATAAAAATCCCCCAAAACTACTGTAAAACCTCTAAAAAACAAAAAGCAATCTGAAACTAAACAAACCAGTAAACCCGGAGAAGCTCTAAAAACTAAAATCCAGTCAAATAAACAACAAAAAGTAAAAACAAAGAAAGAGAAATCGGAATCATCGGAAACATCCACCGATGATGAAACCGATGTCATCTTGGGTCTGGAACCAGGTGACATGGAGGTCGACCCAGGCCTCGAGACTCCTGCTCTTCATCCGAGGAGCAAGTCACTAGACCGGCGGATCGGCAATTCTTCCAAGTAACATTCAATATGTTATCTTGGAACTGTCACGGTTTCCACCACAATTCGGTAGATATAAAACATCTTGTAGATTTACACAAACCTGTCTGTTTCTGCTTGCAGGAGACGCTCTTGAAGCCTTTCCAGAGCTCCCTTGTTAGGGGATATAATCCTCTACGTAAGGACTACCTCAACGGCGACAGAGCTAGCGGTGGTGTTGCTATATTCACATCTAATAGCAGTCCATCCACCCCGCTGTCGCTCACGACCACCTTACAAGCTGTTGTCGTTAGAGTCGCTGTGAAAAATCTCTTGGTAACAGTTTGCTCAATCTATCTCCCCCCCCCCCAATCGAAACATACGACAATCAGAATTAGACAGGCTTTGTGACCAGCTTCCTCCCCCTATTATTTTAATGGGGGGATTTCAATGGTCACAGTCCTCTTTGGGGTAGCCCAGACATAAATCAACGTGGAAAACAAGTTGAAAAGTTATTAGACGACTATAATCTTTGTGTACTTAATAACGGGCAACCCACACATTTCCACACGCCATCGATCTTACCTTGTGTTCACCATCTCTCCTACATCTATGGTCTTTTCATGTCGGACGGGATCCTTACCATAGTGATACCTCCACCCTATCCGACTGGAGATGTTAGGAGTCGATGCTGTTCCCTCTGTTCGTATACCTCGTTTCAAAATAGACTCGGCAGATTGGAAACAGTTTTCTTCCGTCGTCCATTTTTCAGACGAGATAGTGAACCAAGATGACATCGATGATGCAGTAAATTCTGTCACCCAGGCCATCTTGGAAGCTGCTCGCTTTTCCATACCGGTGACATCTACCAATCTACCGAAAATAGCAAAACCGTGGTGGAACCACGAATGTATAATTGATCACAAAAAGCAGAGGAAGGCCTGGGGTATCTTTCGCCGATACCCCACTGAAGCCAACCTCATTGCTTTTACATGCTCTCGAGCTGAAGCTCGTAGGATCCACCGACGTATCCAGAAGGACTCTTGGATGCTTTGTGTTAGCACCATAACATCTAATTCCTCTTCTTAAAGGGCCTGGAATAAAGTTAATAAAATCAAGGGCCAATATCCTAGACACTCTACTTCTATCTTAGAGACTAATCTAGGAATTATTTCAGATCCTAAAGGTATTGCTGACACTCTGGCTGATTCCTTTTCTAAAATATCTAGCAATTCGAATTACCAAGAGCCGTTTGCCTCTATTAAACACAAAGCTCAAAAGACTAAATTGACATGGGACCAGGGACATGTCGGAGCTGCTGCAGTTCATGACAATAACATGTCTCGCGAACTACAAATTAGCAGCTCTGTCTTTTCAGCTGAGTCTCTGGCTATACTCTTGGCTTTACTATACATCCTAGAGCAAGAACACTGTCGGTGGATTGTTTATACAGACTCGAAGAGCTGTTTGAATGGCTTAAATAATCCACTGAGCCAGACCCATCCTTTTATCTTAGACATTTTAAAAACACACATTTAACTTTTAGAGAGAAATTTTAAAGTTCTTTTTTGTTGGATCCCAGGTCATGTGGGGATCATGGGTAACGAGCGCGCAGACACAATTGCTCGATCTGCAAGTGGACCTAGGAGCACTTGGCTCTGCCCTGACGACGCAATAAAAGCTTGTGGCACTGCTCTGTCTCTCACTTGGCAGGCCATGTGGGAAGCACAGACGGCTAACAAGCTACGTTCGTTTCAGCCCCTGATATCCGGATTTGCCCCCATACAGCAATCCCGGAAAAGGGAAGTGCTTCTTACTGGTCTTAGAATAGGCCACACTCGTTCTACCCATGTGCATCTTCTGCTGGCAGATGATGTCCCCACATGTAATTCCTGTGGAGTTGTTTTGTCTGTTTTACATATTTTATCAGTGTCCTTTTAATCTGACAAGGCAACGCCTTTTTAATTCATGTCATCTTTCATTATCCTCGCTTTTAAGTTCACCCCCGCATGTAAATCTTTTTAAATTCTTGCAAGAAATTGGATTTTACTACCTCATTTTGTGTATTAATTGAAATGTTTTTATAATCATTTTTTAAATAACGTTTATTGTTAATGCTTTTATGGTTTCGGCGCAGTGTACCCTAGATGTTGCTCTTGCGCCAGTAAACCCAAAAAAAAAACAATTTCACAATCTTGCCAGCATTCTGCAGCAGTGGAGCATTAGCGCATTAGCAGCTCTTTAAAACCAAAAATACTTAAAACTAGGGGGTGGCGCAAAGTTATACCCTATTGCTCAAAGTTACCCTGAATGACTGTACTGTTGCCGTTTCCCAAGTGTTTTCAGAGACTTTGAATTATTCTTGAAATGAAATAAACCCTCTGGCTGCGTAATTTTTTATCAAAGTAGGTTAAAAAATTGCGTACTTTTTTAATTGCATATTTCAAATCTACATATATTTTAGAGTTAAAATATACAAAAAAAAAGTTTGCAAAAGAGGTTTTTTTTAAATATAAAATTAGATCATAAAAAAAGTTGACGAAATATTGGAATTGAAGAATAATCATATAAAAGCAAAGTTTTGAAAATTAATCTTGGTTAAATTATGATTTTTTTTTTTTTTTTATGAAATACAAAGTTAAAACGCATACTAATGAAAATATGCAAAATACTTACAAAACATTTATTAAAAATAAATTTTACTACGAAAATTTTTGAAAGAAGGCTCGAAGCAAAGTCCTAACTCGTAATCTTTGCACCAAATTGGCGTTTCTTTGCGAATTTTTTTTTAACTTTCAGGTTTCTTTTAGCAATTGTTAACCCAGATTTTAATGAACAATTAATTAAACATTACAGAAAAACTAAAATGAAACCATGAAGGTAAAAAAAAAAAACTGGTTGAACAATTAAATAGACTGCAAAAATGCATCCCTGCGGAAATCGCAGGATGCCCAAATTTTGCTACTTCTACGTTGCCCGCCGAAATCGTGGGATACGCAGCGAGCAGGTTAAGCTATCTGACCATTAAAACATTAGTTCAGATATCTTCAAATTGATAGATACTGAAGGTCATTCATCCGTTTTTACAAGACTTATTCGGAAGCTTGTTTCGGATCCACTAATTTTATGAATGCTCAACATGGCGTGATAGGGAAACTCATGGCTGGGAGGTTAATTAATGCACTATGCTTGCTTGAGTCGTGAATTTGAATCGGTGCTTAAATGGTTTAGATTAATACAATCTCAGGTGGGTGATGCCAAAATTAAAATTAGGAAATCAATCTAAATATTTTTTTAGATAAATTGTTGGTTTTGTAAGTTATCTTAAGTGTGCAATTATCAAAATGTGTAAACTCTAACTTGTATCCCTCTTTCCCAATGCAATGAGCCGACCAAACGGTATAGTGGTTAGCGTGCTGGCTTCTACACAGCGAGGTTGCGGGTTCGAGTCCCGTGTTAAGCATGGGTGTTTGTAAATGTAAGTTGGCTTGTCTAATGACGAATGTTTCGGCGCATTATAGCCCTCGTGTTGCTGAAGACGCCAGATAATCTGAAAACAACCAACAACCAACCCAATGCAATGAAAATTGTGGTAGATATGAACTTATCCACAAAGAGTATAGAACATTACTGCAAAAACAAAAACCATAAAGAGGAATTAATTTTGTATTTGTTTTTGCAATAAAATATATTTTATTTTGAATGAATGACTTTTTGAAGAAAACCCACGAATCCATAGCGCAACGCGTGTTTACTTTACGGCCGCAAGCAATTTAGGATAATCAACATTGGAACAGTAAATTCATTTAATTTTCAAGTTACTGTCTAACAACGCTTGTTTTGCCCTCTAGATGGCGCTCCAATCATAACTTTCAACTAAACGATAGCAATGGCTTTTTATTGAAATTCACTATCGTGGATATAAAAGTCCATAGTATTCAATTAATAAATTAAAATCAGTTGGTTAAACATTTCCTTAGAAAATTGTATTTTTTGGGCTTAATAGATTGCAAATAAGGTTTTAGTTACTAAGAACTAATTGCAAAAATGTCCGAACAATGAATGCCGAAAAGTTTTTTATAAATGTTTGCTGAACACAGATAGTTGAATATCAATTACCTTTACAATAAATTACTAGTTCAGAAATGCGACAGAACTTTAGTACGAGCACCTGCTTAGCCTCTGCCCTTTTTCTTGGTCTTTGTTCTGGCACGCTCTCAGAACCTCCTGATTATCTTTTACTTTTTTGCTTCCCCCTGGAAACTAACTGCTATTTAGTGTAATAATAGTCTCTCATAACCCCTCAGGCATGCAGTACATAGTTTAACACGTTGACTGCCATAACAGTTGCATTCAACTAGCACCTTTTGTGTCCAAGCGGTTTCGTGAGTTAAATATAACTTCTTTCACACTCCTTCGAATTTATTCTGTGAGTTGTCTATACTCCACAAATACCATGTTATTCCAATGAAGGCACATTTTGTGTGGCCTCGGAGACAAAAACTGAACTTAGCCTGGATTTTTCTTCAAAAGGTAACTTTTTGTACGTTTTGGAACAGAGACAAATCTTCATGTGAAATAAACTCTTTTTTTTTTTATTAGAAAAATAACATGTGCTCAATGTGGCTAGGGACGTTACATTAGACTTGATGCTTCTTGAGTTACTTACAACTCAAGCCCCAAAGTCACAGATTTTTTTTTTCTTTCAAATTTTCACAAATTTTGATAAGTTCGTAATTTTAAAAGCAAATAAAAAAAATTTTAAAAATGTGACATACGGACAAAATTTGTTTTTATTTTTGTGGCTGTCAACGTGTTCATTACGATCTCGATAACGTTCCCATTTCAATCTCCGAGCCTGTAAGTCGATCTAATGGTGACAATTTTTGCTACAAAAACATTAACTAACACCTAGTGATTATGACTGAAAATTTGTTATGATGGTTGGGAAAAAAATTAAATATAAAATGAATGCCAGTTTATGTATAGTTGTATAGCGTAATCTTGATTTAATCTATTTAAGTATTGTAAGGTGTATTTAATCTAAAGGAATGATTGTAGGAAAGTTGGGGAATACAATGTAAAATTCATTCATTGCTCTAACATAGCGATTTTAAAAATTGTTTTGTAATTTATTTTTTTCCATTCTGAATTTGAATGATTTGCTTACAAAATTTAGAATTAAGTTCGTAAGGAAAAAAATACTGGAATTTAATGGATATCTATCGGAATGGTGTTTATGACATTATATTCAAATTATTCCCATTACATGTTAAATTTGATCAAGTACCTCAAATAAAAAAAAATTAATCTTACTTTCAGACTCCATTGTTGATATTTGAATCAAGAATGATACTATTGTTAGAATTGAAAATACTTTCTGGAAGACTAATCAATTTTTTCCTTTGAATGTTCGAATATTCCCAACATAACTAAATTCTTAAAATGTTTATCGGTTGCTTTGTAGCACGTTCTTTCATTTGTTTTTATCAAGCTGATTTCACGTCAACTAAAAAAGCATTGTAAAGCTGTGTGACTTTTTGACAGTCATCATAATGTTTAGGTTTTATTACAATATAGCTAATTTTCCAATGCATTTGCGCGATAAACTGTAAAATGACGTTCTTCTTAAATAAGGCAGATGTTACAATTACAGCTTTCCGGGTATACCTGTAACTCATACTTTAAACTTGTATTTTCAGGCACATCTTGGAATCGAATCGCAGTGTGAAAAATATAAAGGAAATCCGTTGGAAAAGTTAATCGGTTCCAATCCGAACAGAATTCTATCTTTTAAAAAATAACTTTGTATGAACTAAAAGTATATTAAGGAAATAAATGATATGGATTACACTTTAAGACCGTCGCTTGAGTACATAGCTCTTATTAAAATCATTGCATTGTTATGGAATCATCCAGATATTAGGGCTCTAATATTGTGGTTCCCGTTTTTTAGTAGTGAAAAATTACAAAAATGGCAGGAGATTGAAGACGTAGTGTTACAAAAAGCATCGCATCTTTCACTGTCGGAAACTTTAAGAAAATGCGTTTTAAGTGGCATTAAGCCAATAGGAATGCAAATATTCAGTTGGTTAGAAAGCCATAAAAACCTCTATTTTGGTATTTTACATTTGCCAAATAAGCTATATTTTACAGTGCAAGGCTTGTTGGATAGCAAAAAAACAGCAGAAGCTTTAATCCAAGATGAGAGTTTGCATATTGTCATACGATACAGACTGGCTTGTGCTAACTGTTTGCAGAATTTCATTCCAGAATTATGGAATGAAATTCCTGAAAATCTTAAAAAACTAGTTTTGCACTACAGGTATTCAGAAAATTTTGAAAAACATAATTTCTTAGCAGTTCTTTGGGCGCATAAGATCACTGGGAAATGTATTACATTTGGCGATGTTAATAGATCAAGATTTTGGCCGGGGGTCTATTGGTTGGAACCGACGACATCTCTCCACCAATGTGCATTCAAATTTGCAGTACGCGCCCTTAACAAAACAGCAACTGAATTCTTCTTGCAAAATTTAACACCCAGGGAAAGAAAAGAATATTTAGTCTGGTGTGCGGAATATGTGGCAGACATTCGTCCATCAACTATCAAAAGATATTCTGACGTTCTGTGTTTTTTACTATCTCAAATGAACGACGAACAGCAATTCCGAGTATTCGTAAGCAATCCCCGTACTATTTTAGAATGTTTACTAGATTGGTCTTGGCAAGACTTCTTCATTGAAACGTCGGATCGTGTGTGGGACTTTCTTTCTGCGGAAGACTATGATTGCGTATTAAACAAAATAGTTCTGAAGATAGCAGATGGCTATCAGGATTGGAACTATTCGCAACTTTTTGGCCAATTTTGGAAAAAAGGTATGGGTCCGCATAAGAGATTTGTTTTAGATAATTGTATTTGCGGGCCTCTTTTAACCAATCTGTTAAAGGTTAAAGATATGGCGAGTATGTTATTGCTTTTTCAAGATGCCACTGTTGTGGAAAAAGAAGAAATAGTGTACTACCGAGAGGATGTAATTTTATTATTAATTTACGGAGATGGTTGGAACCTACTCAATATTCTTGTTAAACATCGTTTGTCAGCCGATGAGATTGTCAGTAAATTTCAACAAGAATTTCTAGCAAAGAAAGATATTGATGAAGAAAATCCTCTTCTGATTACTTTTATAAAGTCCCTAAACGATCTTATTGATGAACCATCCCCTATTGACTGGTGTAAAGCAGAGGTGTTATAATCTTAGGATAAAGATCAAAGTAACAAAGAATAAATGCGGAAATCTAATTATGTTATTTAGAAATGGCAATAAGGTATGAAGAAAGTTATTCTGACCCCAAAGAGTCGTGTTAAAATAAGAAGCACATTAAATATTATTCTTACTGTCTTTTTAGAAATTTGGATTTTAATAAAATGTCTACTAGTTACAATTTAAAATTTGAAGTTAAACAGTCTCGGTGATTTTTAGAATTGTATTTGTTCATTGCAATAAAAACACATATTTCCTTGTTTTTTTAATTTTATTTATTAGCAAACTTAAGTCTTAAAACAAAATTTAACCGAAACCTACTTAAAGATTTCAAGCTAGCAGATTTTCAATTACCACATGCTAAAATGAATATTTTTTATGCGAAAATTTTAAAATTTACTTGATGGGCTACTTTTGTTACTAAATGTTACATGAGGTATATCCGTTAAACTGGGATTGAAAATCATTGTAGCTTACCGCCAACCTGAATCCACATAAAGCTGTAGATTCCGGCCAAATTAGCCGTCATTGTGCATAAATATAGATCGTTGAGCGTACAAACCAATAAACCAAACATTGTAGCTTACCAGTACTTTGCAGACTACAGGATTTATCGCAATCCTAGTTCCGTTCACCAGTTGCAAAAGTGACCACAAATGTAACAGTCTCCGCTTTGCGATCAGCTTTAGTTTCCTTGGTTGTTTATCGCTGACCACTTGTATCATGGTCCTGTACCATTCTTACTTCACTCTCTGATTAATTTTAAGTTGTAACAATAATGTACGTATGTGCAAAAAAAGAAGCTGTTTACGTTGTAAACGGTAGAGTCTATCTGGTCAAAGGTACAACAGGTTTCTTTGGGTATGATTGTACTAGGTGTGTAAATTAAGTAATGATAATTTTTTATTGAAAAATTACAAATTTACAATGCCTCCTTCAAAGTCGTGGGAAGCTACACAGCTCTGGAAACGATTCTTCCATTCCTAATAACAGTGCTGGAACTCGGATACTGGAATAACCTTCAGTTGGGTGGTTACGACTGTTTGAATTTTCTCCAATGTCCTAAAATGACGTCCTTTGAGGCGATTTTTCAATCTTGAGAACAGAAAAAGTCGCATGGACTCTAGTCGGGTGAATAAAGAAGCTGAGGATCCACAGAAATATTTTTACTGACCAAAAACTCGTTGATGGAAATCACAGTGAGACAAGGAGCATTGTCGTAGTGCAACACCCACATGTTTTTGATGGTTGATCTCGCACGCAAGACCCTTTTCGAAGTCTCTCGAACTTGATTCTCTTCCTTCTGAAAATGCCTTAAGCACCTAAGAACCTGGGCTCTCGACAAAACACCGTCTCCATAGGCCTGACACAGTTTTGCAAATGTTTCCTTTGCATTGTGTCCAAGTCAGAAGCAGAACCTGATAGCATAACGTTATTCGAAATTGATGTCGCTCATTTTTAGAACGCACTAAAAAAAAAATTCACTATGGACAGCGCAACAACTCTAACGTGTTCAAACTTATACAGGAAGCTTATCAGATGTTTACCTGCCTACCCTCTACGTGCTAAGTCCTCGTATCCCATCAAAAACATCGTTGTAAAAAAGGAGCCAAGTTTTTCTTGTAACAGAGTGGCCACAGAGCCTGGAAATCATGGAAACGTCAGGAAATAATTTTTTTTTTAAATTTCACAAAAAAAAATTCTTTGTTTTAAAGGCACGCTTCCCCGTCCATCCATATTTTGGCGACATTTTCCCGGAAAATTGTGGTGGCAATCGTAAGAAGATAGAATAATTAAACTTTTCATTACCATCAAAACGATTTTTTAAAAAAATGGCATGTTATCCCTTTAACATGCATGTTCTATTGGATCACGTTGTCTACAAGTTGAGGAAATTTGAAAAAGTTCGTCGTAAAATCAGGAATATTTTTAGAATTCTATCGGGGAACTTTTTTTTCCTGAATTTTGTGACCACCAGGGACGACGCGAACGGGGGGCGTAGGGGGCGTCTCGCCCCCCCCAAAGTTTTAGAAAGTTGAACAGTCGGCAAATTTTCGAAATTTTACTGAGCTCTTTTTTTTTAAAGTAGATCCACAACAAAATCGAATTGAATAAAATAATATGAAGAAAAAAAAAAGTCGAACAAAAATATTAAAAATACCGACCCGACATTAACGAATCGGCATTTTTACACTAGAAGTCTATTATAAGGGAGTCGGTGTCTTTTCCACCGCCTACATATAATAGGTATCTTGCGAACACAAATCATAGATATCTTCATTATCTCACCCCGCAAAGTTTTTAGAAAAGAAAGACTGCACTCGGCAAATTTCTAAAATTTCATCTATTCCTTTAAAAGTGCCAAGTGATGGATGTTTTAAAACACATTGAATAGAAGAAAAAAAATTAAATAATTAAAATCGTCAATAGTATTTAAAAATCCTGATCACAATTCAGCCCAAGTTGGGTGTCGGCAATTTTAAATTGGAGTAAGTATATCCTTTTTTTGCAGGAACATTTAAGTTGATATCGTCACTAACAGCTTCTAAATAAATTAAATATGAACATAACTTCCGTACCCCGTACTGTTGCACAAGTATCAATTTCCACAAATTCTCTTCAGAATGAATAATTTTCCTTCAAGTTCAAATCGGAACAGTTAATTGTATAAATCTTCAAGTCGACTGTCATAAGTTTTTTAATTCAGTCACCTGATAAGTACATACTATATCCTCAGGAAGAAACTGACAATTACTTATTCTTCCAATTAATAGATAACTCTGTGTTACAGTTGGTGACATATTTTTAGTTCGTCAGGTAACGCCTCAAAAACCATGATATGCCTATTAAACGTCATTTACATAAAGTATGTATTGTACGTCATATGAATTGAAAGTCTTACAGAAAATTTCAAAACATCTAAATTTTAACATCCAGAAAATGAGCCCTCTTTTATCAAATACATACCTTACGTACATCACTGGTCTGGCGAGAAGTTTCAATTTCGAATAAAACTTGCTTATTTTTAGATAAAGATAAAAATAAAAATACATTTTATAAGGTTATTCAACGAGGTTTATTACTTTCAATTACCCATATGTATATATACATAGAGTAATGAAAGTATAGCATTCGGTAAAAAAAAAATTAAAAAAAAAATTCACGTTTTGGAACATCCTGATTTCAAAAAAGTGATCTAGAAAAATGTATGTCTGTGGTCAGCATAACTCCCGAACAAATTGACCTACGATGTTCAAATTTGGTATGAGGGTTAGTGGCGACCATGGGACTTACCATTAAGGTTTTCGTCAAAATCGCTCATGCGCATAAGGTAGCTGCCACTATCAAAAATCACTGATACTATCATGATGTGATGATGATGATGCCACTATCATTGAAAAATCATGTTTTTCAATGATTGCAAAAAAAAACGGCCCTAACAATTTTGATAAAAATTGACGTGGTAATGCCTCTTAAGGTGTTCCAAACATCCCCACCTCCGAAATTCCCATAAAAATGTTTTAATATCGAAAAAGTTGGAAAATGAATGCCTTCAACACAGAGCTCTCTTTCCTTGAGCATACCTCATCAACGATAGTTTTTTCTTCTCCTCTCAGCACTATTATTTTAGACCCGTACAAGAATTACCTCCAAACTGGTCATTTATTCTAAATGCATGATGAAAATATAAATACTGTAGATGACACAAATCCACGTCAGTATTATAGTGCAATTGAAAGTTGTGCGATGTTCCACACCCCTAGTTTTTACTTATTGCCAACGAGAAGTTGAGTGAAATGAAAGTAGCGTACAATTCTGTTGAAATATATTTCTATTACATTTTGCCAAATTATTGCAATTAATGTCAAGTAGAACTCTATAAATGATGTTTTATAGTACTTCATCTATTAAAAATGTGTAACGGTGTGTGGTAATGGAGAGTCGAACATGGGACTCCTAAATCAGAAGACAGTCGCGCTAACTACTAGGCAAAAGTGATCACTAGTGCCTAGGTGTTGTATCTGTCATTTGTACACGAGACCACCACATAGCCCCTTCCCAGTGAGTTGCGAAGGGGGGAACGATTGAGTTGAGTGATTGAGTTTAGTGTATGTTGAATGCGTTGCGTATGACAGTGAGTTGCCAGAGATGCTGAGGTGGTAGTGCGGAGGTCGTGCAGTAGATGGCGCCACTGATATGTTCGAATATTCGGTGCGCTAACGGGGAATCGAATCCTGGACTCTTTAGATCAGAAGACAGGCGGGCTAACCACTAGGCAAAAGTGACAATTAGTGCCTAGGTGTTGTATCTGTCACTTGTATACGAGACAACAACAAATGTATTACTGAAATAATACATGCCATGTAAATTGGAAGGCAATGTCGCATTTATTGCAATAGAATAACCATTGGAAAAGTGTTGAAAGGTTTGTTATAATACTATCTAAATTTCTTGATGTTTCCTGTAGTCAAATAGCTGCGGCCTGACGTTGTCCGACTTACAACCAGGTTTTGGTCTATTAGAAGTAATGAGTACCCTTTCACACCTATCCTCGATTTCACCACTTTATACATTAAACATCGGAAAGACATTGTGTTTCAGATAAGTTAGATTGGTCAAAATAACTTTAAAAATATTTTAAATTGGATCAGTAGATCTCACATTAGGATCATAACCTTTAAAGGTGGGAAAGGGAAATGTGGGAGGTTTTTTTTAGTAATATCATGGTGACTGTGACGTTTCTTTTCTTTAGAAGATCATATGCGCAACTTCTCCTTCCTCAAGACAAAAGTAATACATTTCATTTTTAGTCCTGCTTAGAGAAAATTAGCATTATACTTTCCTTCTGGAACAAATAATTATTATTATTAATAAAACGAGTAATATTTGCAGAAATTATTGCTGAAAAACCTAAAAAAAAAATCATTAAATTCAGTCCAGCAGTTTTGGTAAAAAATATGAACACGTAGTAACTATTTTTAAGAAGTAAATTTTTGTGTTAAATTGCTAAAAGAAATTAAGTTTTACTATTAATATACTTTTCCAGAAAAAGTAAAATCCTCTTTTATTTTTTTGGTTAGGAAAATATTTTAAAAAGTACTTAAAAATTAATTAACAAAACGTTTTTAATAATTATTGTATTTTGAAGTGCAATTATAATGTCCATGAGCGCCGACAGGATAGTTTGCAGGGAGATATAAGGTGGCAAAAGTCTTTGTTTAATGCTAGATTTTTCAAAAATGGGAATTGGACTCCCTAATTTGATGTTAGCTAATAGCTGTACATAATTTTTTGCTCGAATTGATAATTTACTACCTATATATTTTGTTCTTGTGAATTACTTCTTCCACATTACTTTATTTTTCGAAAGGCAGGAGGGAGTGTAAGTGCATGTCCCTGACATTGTCTCTATTATAAAAATCGCAGTATTTCGCGAAGGTAATTTTTTGTAATTTAGCAATAATCTGCCAGGATTTTACAATGAATAATTTTTCCAGAATTTGTTTGATTAACTTTTTTTACAATTCTAAATTAGAGTTACCTATGGGATAAATATTTTTCATTTATTTAATTCTGTGTTGTAGTGCGATTTCCATCCTCTTTTACAAGTTTAATTAATTTCTTCGAAACTGCAATTTGAAAATTAAAAAATAATTGCATTGAAATGGAGCCTTTGTACTGCTCATTGGTTCAAGATTGTGAGAACGCACTATTTCTGCAAATGATAAATGCCTCCCCCACCATAAAAAAAAGCACTTCGAAAAATTAACCCTTTTGTTCGGGAAAGAAAGGATTATTAAACAAAAATGAATTGAATTTGATGAAACTTTAAATAAAATGTGATGAGAATTTACTTAAAATGTGACATTAATTACGTATTAATAAAATGTCATAAAATATTAAAAACACTAATTAAAATTAATTACACCTTGAATAAAATAATTCGTAATTAAATAAAAAAAATTAACGATTAGTTATTAACTCATTAAGGATTAATCACGCATTATTTAACAAATAATTATATATTAATTAAAAAAAATTATGCGTTAATTTTGCATTAAAAAAATTTAATTAATAATAGATTAACACCTTAATGGATATTTTCTACATTTACACCGTACTTGTCTTAATTTTAGTCGGCAAAATTGTCTAACGCCCCCCCCCCCCCTTCCCCCAAACGAAATTCTTAGCGACGGCCCTGGTGACCACCCTGTATAATAACTGTGGCCGTGAAAAGTTTAACTCTGATGTAAATTAGGGGCAATGAAAACGTAAAATGTTCTTCCATTCACCTTCGTAGGCCTAAGTATTAGGCCGGGCCGAAAAAGACGAAGTGTATCATCTTTGTAAAGATAGAGCGGAAAAGTTGTGGACTCTCATTATTACAAAGTATGTAAAATCTTAAAACTCTGAATTGATTTCTTCCGTCACTCAATGGGTCGAAAGTTGTGAAAATGGAACTACAGATGCTTAAATTTCAAAAATTAATAATCAGATTTCGTTGGTAATTTTGCGGTAATTCTTAAGTTACTGCTTTTTATCTACCGTAGTAACATGTAAACACTTGTTACACTTTCCTCATTGGAATACGAAAATAAACTTTATTTCAACTTTCAGACTAACAAATTACAAAAGCATTATTGATTGTAATCTTTTTGGTCTGTTTTTCTGGTGATGGTTTTTTTTTTTTGCTAAAAAATCTAGCTTGTAGTTCTGGATTTTTGGCCCGGCCTACTAAATATCCAGCTACGAAAATACTTGTGCAACTATGCCATTACACGTCACAATCCCAACACAGCCAGCAACTGATCGAGAATACGCTATGGACAAGTGTCTCAAGCATTTTTGTAGCTGGATATTTCGGCCTACGAAGGGGAATTTTGACTTTGAGAAGAAAATCTTACTAATTTACATTGTCCGTAATTTACGACAACGTTAAACTTAACTCTACTTTAGATCGCAATACTTTTCACGGCCATAGGTATTGCATGAAGAACTTACGCTTTTTTACAGAGAGGTTTTTGATGGGATTTCACTTTTTTTTTTTTAAATTATATTACCATAAAATGGGGTGTATTGGAACACTTTTCAATTTTCAAAGTAAAATTCCGGTGTAATAAGATCGTTAAAGAAGATATTTTTGACATTGGAGCTTGGGTCTTACCTTCTTTGCGGATCAACCCCAAATATGTTGAAAAAACTAGTACTTTAATTTATTTTGGAATTTTTTCATGGTGTTCCGATTCACCCCACAGAAAGGGGTGAATCGGAACACTTGTTACAACTTATGCCTGATCTTATTCAAAAGTTTACAGGATGATAAAAAAAAAAAAGTAATGCATTGTGTAGAATAGAACCATAAAATTAGCATAAAAAATCCTTTGATATGACGGATATTAAATGTGTTTGTCAATTATTATCAAAACAAACCATATGTTTGGAAGTGTGTCGACTGCAAATTCCTTAAAATATATCGAGGAAGGAGAAAAGTATCTTTATTTCGGAAAATCTCTTCATTCATAGGCGCTTTTTGTAAAACACGCTTATAGTCATAATCTTGTGGGTGTAAAACTTCGTTTACATAGTCTTCATACATGTAGATTGCGTTTTTCTATATTCCTTAATGCTAACAAAATCGCCTAGAGAAAAACCACTGTAACAACTAGATTTTCTGCCATGAGGAAACTACACTGTTAAAAAATTTCGTTCCACCCTGCACCAAAATTTGGTGCCCATTTAGCTGCCACCAACATTTGGTGCTTAGTTTCACGAAATAATGGTGCTACCTCGGACACCATATTATGGTGATAGGTTGCACCAAAATTCGCGTTTTCGCTACACCATTTTATGGTGCATGGTTGCACCAAGATTCCCGTTTTCGCTACCCCATTTTATGGTGCATGGTTGCACCAAAATTAGTGTTTTCGCTACTCCATTTTATGCTGAAACGTTGAACCAATATTTGCGTTTTTGTTATACCATTTTATGGTGATATTTTAAACCCCCTTTTATATTTTTTGTACCGCATTTTGAAGTTAAGGATGAATCAATATTTATGATTTCTGTCCTCAACTTAAAGGTGCATTAAATGTTGAATAATGCGTTTTTCCCCCTCCCCCCCTGCTTGTTATAGCTGTGGATAGAATATATATTTTTAAATTAAATAATGTTTGTATTAAATAATTTTTTTTTTGTTTTAAATTATTACTTTTTCATATATTATATAGTTTTATAAATATTTTGTATATAAATTATTTTAATGTATTATAAATAAAAAATAGTTATCATTTCAACATTCAATGAGGATATAACTGCATGGGTTCTTCAGCTAGGGCAATGAAGTAGTATAATCATGCATTAATTAAAAATATATCCATTTGGAAACAACCAATATTAAAGTAATTTTTTTTTCAACAAATAAAATATCCACATATTAAGTAGAAAATATAATTTAAAAAAATTATATTTCTAATAAGCATTACTATTTAAAAACTGAATACCTTTATTTATTGTTACCAACAATAACCCTTTTAAATAATTAAAATTATGATCAGATCAACAATTCTCATATTTTAGCAAACTATTTTTATAGCCCTGTATATTTCACACAGAATACTTGAACAGGAAAACATTGTTTACTTATTCAATCAGATCTCAAATGCAATAAAAATGAGTCGTATGACACCCTCAATTTCATATATATATTCAAATTTAAATAGCAGCTCACGCGCTTGTATATAAAGACTGGAGAACGGGAAAGTTTTCAGATTGACTTCGGAGTTCGTTGAAAGCTGATCGCTTTGTTTACCTATTGGAGTGAGCTTGTATAATCGCTGAATTCGAAGTTATTTTTGTTGAAGCTTGAGAGTAATTAAACTGTTGCCTGTGAATAAATTTTGTGAGTTTTCTGATGAGAGAATAAATATTTTTAAACCGTGAAAACTGTGCCATCATTGCCTCAGTGGAAAAATTCATAACAGTGGTGTCAGAAGTGGGATCTCGTAATTTTGAATGCCGACAACTAGAGGAATGATGGAAGACCAAATGAAGCAGTTGATGGAAATGATTGCTGGAATGAAGGCCCAACAAGAATCCACTGCCGCCGAAATAAAATCCGAAATGAAAGCCTGCCAAGAAACCACCGCAGCCGAAATGAAAGCCTGCCAAGAAACCACCGCAGCCGAAATGAAAGCCGAACTTTTCGCTACGATTGCCGCCGGACAAGCCCGTCAAGAAACGACAAATGCCGAACTCGCCGCCTCAATTGCCGCCAGTCAAGAAGCGACATCATCAGACATTAAAGCTTTACAAGAAGCGACATCATCAGATTTTAAAGCTTTGCAAAATGCAACGTCATCTGACATGAAAGCTTTGGCCGATAAGTGCGAGTCCACATCCGCAGCCGTAATCAAGATCAGGGAAGAAATGAAAACCGAGCTAGCGTCAATGGTAGAATCTACTATTATGGAGACAACATCATCGGTCCTGCAATCCGTGAAGGAAGACGTTCTCACTGCTGTAAGAGATGAAATGGAAGAAAAGGTTTCCACTATCAAAGAAGAGCAGGGAAAATTCATGGATGCTGTAGAAGAAAGGCTACGGAAAATAGAAACTCGCGAAGCTGTGACCATTGCAACGCCTAATTGGGATAACGTTTCCACTCCCTTTATTGCGCCACGTTCCAGCATCAAAGTGGCCACTTTTGATGGGAGGTCGTCTTGGCTCGTTTATCAAACGCAGTTTGAAATGATTGCTTCTGCGAATGGCTGGGACGATACTTCGAAAGCATTCCATCTCGCGGCATCTCTTCGAGGTGAAGCTGCTGACATTTTACAAACACTACCTGAAGAGAAGCGGGGAGAATTCGTGGCGCTGGCAAGTGCGTTGGAATTGAGGTTTGGGGAACAACATCTAAAGGATTATAACAGACTGCAACTGAAAGTGAGACAGCAGAAGGCCAATGAAACTCTTCAAGAATTGGCATCGGATATAGAAAGACTGTCGCTCCTCGCTTTCCCAGACTATCCCTCGGACGTACGAGATAACCTGTCTCTTCAGTATTTCGTGGATGCCATCAAAGATCCCGACATACAGCAAGCTACCAGGATGTCAGACAGCAAAGATCTAAAGTCCACCCTCGTCTATGCCATGAGAGTAGAAGCCGCACAGCAAGCTTCTAGAAAAGATCGGCGTTTCGTACGTGGAACATTGGCAGACGATTCCTCTGAACTTTTCACGAAGAAGTTTCAAGAACTGGAAAACAAGATGGAGCGAATTATGAAAAATATTCCTGGTTCGAAGGATCGAAAAACCAGAGTGGTTTGTTGGCTCTGCAACCGGGAAGGACATTTCAGACGTGATTGCCCTGAATTGGACAGGAGAGGGGACAGACCCTCGTCCGAGCCTCAGCAGTTAGCCGCTCTTTAGTTTATCTCGTGAGGCGGAGGTCGCCGTGTAGAGCAGGTGGTGCCCCACTCAGCCTCTATCACATCTCATCCCTTCAAGGAGGAAACCATGGTTTATTCGTGGAGGGCAAGATCAATGGAACTCCCTGTCGTCTAATAGTTGACTCAGGGGCAAATGTAACCATCTTACGGACGGATGTAGCCCGGCGCCTGGACAGCCAACCTCTTTACACGGCGCCTTCAGTTTCACTACAGACTGTGACTGGTGACAAAATTTCTGTGCATGGGAAATTAAATGTCAACATCTCTTTTGGATTTCACACCTACGCTCACACAGTTTACGTCGCTGAAATTATTGACCCATGTATTCTTGGATTGGACTTTTTAAAGAAAAATGGAATTACTTTGAATTTCGAGAAAGGCGAGCATCAAACGGGGAAAGAAGTTCCATTGTTCGGTTTGGACTCGGAAGAGCCGTGTGCATATCGAATAGTAGCTCTTGAAGACATCACCATCCCCTCCATGACAGATTTGGTTGTAAAAGGTTCAACAGAGCTCCCGAAGGCCTTCCGATTTGGAGTAACGGACTTCCCATCATCGAATAGCGTCCCGAAAGGAGTGGTAGTAGGAGCGACGCTTGTGGATCTCTCAAGAGGTGGTGCATGTGAGAATGGCCAACATCGGTGATGCTACAAGAATTATCAAGAAAGGAGAAGAAATTGCCACTTGCACACCTGTTACAAGCATCGAACGAGGATCGGAGGAGCTTCCGACTGCACCATCCGCGGATTTAGTGAGCCAGCTTCTCGAGGACTCCCGGTTGGAAAGAAGTCAAGAGAAGATTGTCGGAAACCTTATAAAAGAATTTCAAGACATTTTCTCCATGTCATCGAAAGATGTAGGAAGAACAAAGCTTACTCAACATCGAATCGATACTGGGACCCATTTACCTATTAAACGTCCTCCAAGACTTCCTTTCGCAAAACAAGAGGAGGTCGGGAAACTGTTACATGAAATGGAAGATAATAGAGTTATCGAACCCTCCTCAAGTCCATGGGCCTCTCCAATCGTACTCGTTCGAAAGAAGGATGGTTCCACCAGGTTTTGTGTGGATTACCGGAAACTGAACGAAATTACGAAAAAGGACAGCTACCCTCTGCCAAGAATCGATGACACTTTGGACACTCTATCGGGGAACCAGTGGTTTTCGACTTTGGATTTGAAGAGTGGATACTGGCAAGTGGAGATACATCCCGACGATCGTGAGAAGACTGCCTTCACTACCGGCCAAGGATTATGGCAGTTTCAAGTTATGCCGTTTGGCTTGTGTAATGCACCGGCTACGTTCGAGCGACTAATGGAGACTGTGCTTAGAGGACTTTCCTACGAGACCTGTCTGGTATATTTGGACGATATCATTATCACCGGGCGGAGTTTTGATCAGCACTTGCAAAACGTAAAGAACGTGTTCTTGAAGCTTAGGGAAGCCCACTTGAAACTTAGCCCATCAAAATGTAAGCTCTTTAGGCGGAAAGTCAGTTATCTCGGACACATCATCTCATCCGATGGAGTAAGCACAGATCCAGCCAAGATCCATGCTGTGCAAATTTGGTCCCGACCACAAGACGTTCATCAATTGCGAAGCTTCCTAGGACTGTGCACGTATTACCGTAGATTCGTGAAAGGTTTCTCCAAGATCGCCAGACCCTTGCATCGACTAACAGAGCAAGCAGAAGTTCCTATGGACTGCCGACTGTGACGACTCCTTCAATCAACTGAAGAACGCTTTAACATCCGCGCCTGTTTTGGCTTTTCCCGATGTTAACAAGGACTTCATTTTGGATACAGATGCCAGCAATGAGGGAGTGGGCGCCGTTCTTTCCCAGGAAATTGAAGGACAGGAGAAAGTCATCGCTTATTTTAGTAAGAGCCTGTCAAGATCCGAACGGAACTACTGCGTCACAAGAAAGGAGTTACTGGCAATAGTAAAGGCCGTTGAACACTTTCATCATTACTTGTACGGCCGAAAATTCCTTTTAAGAACTGATCATGCGTCTCTGACTTGGTTGCTGAATTTCAAGAATACAGAGGGACAAATAGCAAGGTGGATTCAGCGCCTGCAGGAATACGACATGGATATCCATCACAGAAAAGGAACGTTCCATGGGAATGCAGACGCTCTTTCTAGAAGACCATGTCCGGAGAACTGTCGATTTTGTTCCAATGCCGAGTCTAAGTTTGGGGTTAACACATCGGCCGTTCGGAAAATAACTTCCAAGTCAACTACTTCAGACGTGGATCCTTGGAGTGATCAGAATGTCCGCAAAAGTCAGGTCGAAGATCAGGACTTGAAACCTCTCATTGAATTCATGGAAGCAGCTACCGGAAAAACCAGTTGGCAGGAAATTGCATGCTATAGCCCAATAATGAAGAGATATTGGGCTATGTGGGACTCTTTGCACTTGAAGAATGGAGTACTCTACCGTCGATGGGAGTCCGATGATGGCAAAAGCTTCCGGTGGCAATTAATCCTTCCAAGTTCTAGAGTTACCAACGTTCTAGAAGAACTTCACAGCAGTTCTACTGGAGGACATTTTGGTGTCACGAAAACTCTTCAGAAAGTCAGGGAGAGATTCTTCTGGGACAAAGCAAAATCCGACGTGGAGAAGTGGCGCAAGTCCTGTGATGCATGCAATTCACGAAAGGGACCGAAGACCCGAACTCGTGGAAAGTTGCAACGTTACAACGTAGGAGCACCATTCGAAATAATTGCTTTGGACGTCTTAGGCCCCCTACCTCACACAACTAATGGCAACAAATACATCCTAGTTGTCATGGACTACTTTAGCAAGTGGCCAGAAGCATACGCGATTCCGGACCAGGAAGCCACAACCCTAGCAGAAGTCCTCGTACGGAATTTTATCTCCCGATTTGGCGTACCCCTGCTGATACATTCCGATCAGGGGACGAACTTCAACTCTGCCGTCTTCACTGGGCTGTGTGACTTGCTCGACATGGAAAAGACTCGTACAACTCCCCTGCACCCACAATCCGATGGAATGGTTGAACGATTTAATAGAACGATTCTGAATCATCTCTCCTTGTTTGTTTCCAAGAACCAGCAAGATTGGGATCAGAAACTTCCATTGTTCCTTTTGGCCTACAGAAGTGCTACTCACGAGACCACCGGATATACACCATCTCAAATGATTTTCGGAAGAGACCTTAGACTACCCTGCGACCTCCTCTTTGGACGACCACCGGACACCCCTTCCTCGCCTGTCCAGTATCTAGATGATCTCCAGGCACGTTTGGAAGCTGTACATCAGTTCGCCAGAGAAAGAATCAATTTCATGACGGAGCGCATGAAGGTCCGCTACGATGCCAAGGCCACGGAACGTTCATTCCAGGAAGGTGACAAGGTGTGGTTATGGAATCCTAAACGTCGGAAAGGACTCTCTCCTAAGCTCCAGACGAACTGAGAAGGGCCGTATGTGGTCCTTAAGAAGATCAACGACGTCGTGGTAAGGATTCAACGGACACCCTCCTGTAAACCTAGAGTTGTACATAACAATAGACTAGCCCCATATTATAGTAGAAGGGATTGAATTGCCTTTCCTCTTAAGGACTTCACTGCCCGGGACGTGCAGTCTTTAAGAAGGGGGAAATGTTGCACAAATTGTCTGTATATATTGTAAATAGTGACGTATTATTTCAAAATTCTATTGTAATTTATTTTTATCTTATTTTATTTATTAATTAATAGCGATTATACAAGTTAGAAAAAGGTGGCAACACCTAAAGCAGTCGAGAAGTTTCGAGATATTTCTTTTCTATGAATTGGCTGGAAATTTCGAGAATGTCTCACGCACTTGTATATAAAAGACTGGAGAACGGGAATGTTTTCAGATTGACTTCGGACTTCGTTGAAAGCTGATCGCTTTGTTTACCTATTGGAGTGAGCTTGTATAATCGCTGAATTCGAAGTTATTTTTGTTGAAGCTTGAGAGTAATTAAACTGTTGCCTGTGAATAAATTTTGTGAGTTTTCTGAAGAGAGAATAAATATTTTTAAACCGTGAAAACTGTGCCATCATTGCCTCAGTGGAAAAATTCATAACAATTTTTAATACAGAAGAGACAGTACTTTTCCCTTAAAGGGTGCTATTGGCAAAAAATATCCAAGTACAGTACGGATTCTGCGTTAAGAACTTTTTACGTAAAACCAAGCCAAATCATGGCAACCATAGGCAGTTAACTTATTAAAAAATGGCAGCTGCTGCCATTTATTGGCGCAGAATCCGTACCACACTTGGATTTTGCCAATGGCCTCCTTTAACGGAAAAGTACTGAAGAGGCTTTTTAAAACATTTAGTTGATTAAAAGTCTGTAACTGAGCACTAAATCAACTTATTACTTTGCAGATTATATTTTTTATCATATTACAGCAACCTTTCATTATGCAATGGTATCATGTAGCTTAAAATAGAATATATTTTTTAAAAAATTATTTAAAGTCGCCTTCAGAGGAAGTCATTTTACTGTTATTTGTACTAAAGGCAAGTTTTTCATGTTGAAATAGGGGAATTCTTAATAAAGAATAATTAAAAAAATGCTGAGGGACAACCAATAATACCACAAACATACCGAAAAAGATAGCTCATGTTTATGTTTATTACGAGCAGGGTAGAAATGAAACTTTTGAAAGTCTACTTTATTTAGCACACAAAAACATTGTTTTTAATCAGGGTTCCCACACTTTTCATACAATAAGAAGCTATTAAACACCTTTAATATTTTTCATAAGAACTAACCTTAACTTGCATACATGAATTAAAAATCAAACCTGAACAAGATTTTGTATGATAATTAGCATAAACTATCTTATTTAAAAATAAACAACACATTTGAAACCATTAATACCACAAACATATCGAAAATGAGTCAAATCTAGTTAGCTGTAATAAATAAGCTGGAATTTTAAATTACTATTAGAGAAAAATAAGAATTATTAAAGGTTTTTATAAATGAAAACTAAAAGTAAGGATTTCTTAAAGAGCAAGACCTAGTAGAAACATTGTTTATACATAAATTAAATATAAAACATGTACTAGATTATTTAAGGTTCTTTTAGAATAAAACTTGTAATAAGTTCTAGTCTTCTTGAACGGAGCATCAGGTTACTTATCCAGATCATATACGAACCACGTTCTGGTGCAGCATAGTCTTCAATTGTGTACTCATTTGACTTAGATCCATTCCTGCTGCTACAATGATAGGTTATCAAAATTTAATGGACTTTGAACGTGGCATTATAGTCAGCGCTTGAAAGATGGACATAGTATCTCCGAGGTGGTAAATAAACCGTATCGTGGTAAATAAACTGTACCGTGTGTATCAATTACCTGGTAAAACATCAAATCTCAGAGAAATCGATGCGGTTAGGAAAATACCTTGAAAGACAGGGACCATCAACAACTAAGGAGAATCCTTAAACAAGATGGAAGTGCATCACTTCTACAAATTGCCACAAATTTCAATGCTGGGGCATCAACAAGTGTCAATGTGCAAACAGTTCAAAGAACCATCAATGATGTGAGGCGGAATCCCACACATGACGTTGTTGACTACATGACACAAGGATTTAAGATTCGCCTGGGCCCACCAATATCGCTATTGAACTGTTGATGACAAGAAACTGTTGCCTGGTCTGATGAGTCTCCTTTACAATTGTATTGGGCAGATGGACAAGCAGGGTTTGGAGACAACCTTATGAATCCAAGGATCCTACATGTCTACAGGGAACTGTTTAACTTAGTGGAGCCTCTGCGATGATATGTGGCATATGCTGTTGGAGCGATATGTGACACCTGATTAGTCTAGAGACGACTCTGACAGGTATGTAAGCATCTTCTCCCATCACCTGCACTTATTTATGTCCATGGCGCATTCGGCTGGACTTGGGCAATTCTAGCAGGACAATGGGACACTCCACATGCCACGAGTAGCTACAAACTGGCTCCAGGGACACTCTTTTGACTTTGGACATCTTCGTTGACCACCTAAACCCCCAGACAGGAATATTAGTATATCTGGGATGCCTTGCAACGTGATCAGAAGAGATCTCCACCACCTCGCACTCCTATGGATTTGTGAGCTGAGCATCATCATCGGGAAACTGAAATATACAAAAGAGCATGATTAAGTCCCGAGTTTATTATTATTTTTATTACGTATAAAATTGTGTTTACTTTACTGCAATTTCATTGAAATATCACTGGTCGCTCTACACAGAATAATTTTTTTGTTATTTAATCGATAACTATCCGAGACGATTTATTATATATGCAATTTATTTCTCAATTAAACTCTTATAGTCCGAAGGAGGGCTGCATGTTAAGGTACTCCATCGGACATCATTATAATTTTTTTTACAGAATGTGGAGAAAAGTTAGATTATGAGTCCACTGGTCTGCCGTGGCAAAAATGGCCGAAACTGGTCAAAAATCGACGTGGAATGAGTTGAACTAAATACGATTGCCAAATAATGAGCATTCTTTTTTTATTTTATAACCCTTAGTTCTTTAATTTTCAATTAAAGGCTGCAGACGGTTCAGATGTCAGGCGACGGCTTACTTGTATCTGTTAAAAATGAATCAAGTACACAATATATATTATGTCCCTAATGACGGAACTGATGTTGCCAATTAAGCTCACTTTTGAAATATGCTAGTTTTCTGACCCAGAAATCAGAAATCATTTGCGTCCTTCATTGAAAATCAAAGTGCGTTGGCTGACCAGAAGAAAAAGTGGGTTAATATACTAGCAAGTTACGACATATTTATCAGTCGGATTTAGTTCAAGTCATTAAATGTAAATTTTCGACCAGTTTTGGCCGTTTTTGCCACAGCAGACGAGGAGATTTACATTCTTCGTATTCTATAAAAAATACAGAATGATCTTCGATGATGTACCTCAACATGCAGTCGTCTCTTAGTATATTAGTGATACAGGTAGAATTGAAATAAAGGATATATAAAAAGACAATAAACTACGCGTGAAAAAAATACATTTAAAATAGCATTAATTGAAAAAATAAGGTCTCTTTCGTTCAAATTATAAACATTCTTTTTCAGAAAACATGTTTAGATGAAAATGCATTGAATTGTTCGAGAAATTGATTAAATTGAACTTTTGAATATTTTGTATGATTAAACTTTCAGCTGCAGTGGCATAAAATGTTACATAATTCATATGAGCGGCCTCTCAAACCATTCTTCCATAAGCGTGATTAAAAGTTGACTGAAAATTAATAAAATATTATTTAAGTACTATTATTTATTTGAAAAGAGGAGGGACCATTGTTCACTTTCAAGGGTGGAAACATTTCATGAAAAATGACTCGGGTCTGAAACTGCATACAACAGTTAAAGCTTATAAACTTTAGGATAATGCTGATAATTATTGAATAAAATAATTTTTTATTCATACATATGTCATTTTTGTAGAAAGGGTGCAATATAAGTCAAAATTTATTATTTTGAATAAAAAATCCGAGACTGCATGTACTTGAAGCTAGTTGAATGGCACAAGATTGTTTCAAATTGAATTTAATATGAAAACAGACTTAAGCGTCCTTCCAGCCCATATAATCTATGATTATGTATACACTTTAACTTAAAAAAAAAAGAATTTTGGGTTGTGTCACTTTTTTAGCAAGAGTGCGATAAAACATCACGAAATCAGAAATTTTAAGGTAATTTCACTGGTAATGCATTGCTGAGAATTTGTCAACATCATTTAAGCCTAACTGAACACAGGGCAAATCAATTTCTGCATCGATAAATAATTTACAGTAAGCAAAAAACATTTACCATATATGTAAAATAAAGCATTTTACTTACCTTGATATTCGATTAATGATTTAAATACTCTGTGCTAGACATTGCTTTCGGTCTTGATGCGGTTGTTGTCGATTTCAATCGAAGTTAAGGTTGCGGTGATCCGAGGTTGCACCATATTTTCGTGCAACCTCCTCATCAGTATTTTTCGTTGATGGAAGTTGCACCAAAAAGTGGTGCAACTGCCTGCCAGCCATGAAATTGCACCAAAATTTGGTTCAACGTTGAACTGAATTTTTTAACAGTGTAGGCTCCTCATCTGGGTGGAATATAAACTTGCCCAACAACGCTTTTTAATACCAGTGTATGTGTTAATTTTGATCTGCACAGTATTAAAAGAAAGCTGAATTTTTAATAAATAGTTAGTGTATATTAAAGAGCTAGTTTTATTCATGTTTCAATGGACGCACTGGTATATAAATAAATTATCAAGGGGAAAATAATTGGGTGTTTTTTCAATTACCTTTCAAAAAGTTTGAGCTAGCTTAGGGGCTCGTTGACAACTGATGTCAAGCTGTAGGAAATTTTTCAGATTATTGATTCAGCAGAAGGAAAAGCACTTCATTCTTTCGCAAGCAACTCCACCATCTCATTGCCGAATACTCCAACATGTGATGGAATCCATTTGGTCTTTTAATTAGCCTTTGGACAAACGCAATGATAAAATATTCTCGGAGGGGTGAGGAGGGTTATGTTATTGTGTTAACGGGGAAATGTGTTTGATTCTTGACAAAGATAGGGGCTCTAATATTAAGGGTTTACGTAGCAATTTATTTTTTAGCGAGTGAAGCAATCTTATGCTTGCGCAACGATGAACATTTCAGCAAGCGAAGCGAGCCTGTGCTTGCCTAGCAATGAATTTTTCAGTGAGCTTCTGCTTGCTTAGCAATGAACCTTTCAGTGAGCGAAGCAAACTGTGTGGAATAATGAAACTTTTAACGAGCGGAGCGGGCTTGGTTTTGCATAGCAATGAACCTTTCAGCGAGCGAAGAGAGCATGTTAGTCCGCTGAACAGAACATCAGGAATTTTGGAAAGTCCAGAAAAAAGCAAGGAAGTCAATTAACACTATCGCAAAGTCTCGGCCGATAAAGGGGGGTCAGTTGGAACATAGGATAGCGGGTTACTTTCAAAAGCCCGGGGATGCAGAGAATTTCTAAGTCAAGAAGGTCAGTATGGTATGGAAAGGCAGGAAACTTGAAAGGCGGGCTTACATTCAGTATTCGAAGAGAGGGCGGAATCGAGCCAGAAGCCAGGCATCGTAAATACTCGAGGGCTTTTCAATTTTAGGTGAGATTTACAAAGGGTGGCGCCGGACTTGACAGTTACTTGACAGCAAACTGGGATTCAAAATTATTGAGGTCCAGGTGTCTTGGCAGCTGCAGGTAAGGGGCATTTCGGATTTCAATGCGGCTCTAGGAATTCACGTCACAAGGTCAGAGTCCAATCTCTGACGCTTGTGGATCAGAGGCGGGAGCTCCGTGATGTTATGGTTCACGATTGGCTATAGTTCAAAACCAGTGATTTGGGCCTACTGATTCCAGGACTGGCTGGACGTGAATTTTGACCCCGCCTTGGTCTTGACGTAAAAAGGGGGACACGAGAGCCGGAGGGAACATTGGGAGTGCTTCTTGAAGTTTTAGAAGTTGGAGTTAATTAGCGAACGCCGCAAGCACTACACAGTTTGAGTGGGTATTTACATACTAAATTTATTGTTTACTATATTTTAATATTACGTTGTATTTTGGGGCCCGGGTCCTCATGGGCATACTTAATGTTTATTACATATTTGAGTGTTTACTACTAAAAAATTACAATGAACTATCGTCTATGAAATGACAATTGATAACTTTTGTATGTACTCAAATGAAGTTTCACGTTTAAGAATAAATATCATATTTATATGGCACTTGGCCCTCAAAGATCTATAAGGCACGGGTCATCAAAGGTCACTTACAAGATTAATTCTTACTTCATACTTAACCTTTGTCCACGAGATAACACGGTAATTTTTTTATTATTTTAACTAAAATTTAGTTTTTTTCAATAAATATTGTTTGCCTTTAAGGTCGGAGCTCGTTAGGGGGCCCCTTAGAGGTTTATCAATATTCACAAGAACCAAAAAGATATTTACTGAGCGTCAAAAGAACAACATAAAGTAAAAATCTGAGCAAACATCCATTACACACCATTTATATGGTTAATTAAAAACTTGCTTTAGGCTACAATCTGTTTTTGGTAGTTAAAGGTTCTCTTGACAACTGTCCCTCGTAGTCTCTCCCTCAACTTGTGGTTTGCGTCCGTTGTACAGTGTACAAAAAAAAAGGTAGTGGTCGTAAATTACGGGCCCTACTTGGCACAGCGGGCCCCTATCATGTGCACTGTTTTGCCCCCCCCCCCCCCCCCCCCGTCGGCGGCTCTGGTCCCATGGCCACCACTGGGCCGTATATAAAGTTTGAACATCGTTCACATTACCTTATGCTAGGCAATTGAAAGTAAAAAGTTTCACTACACTATTTTTATAATGTGTGTGTATGTATTTATGCTGCTAACTGATGCACCGTACTAGGTACAGAAACCTTAAGTATTCGCAAATGTTAGTTCGCAAAAGAATAGTTTTTCATTAAATAGTCAAATGCCACGTAAGTTATGTATGAGTGACAAAATGTGTAGGGCAGCTATCGTGGTTAGAACAGTCTGCTGGAGCCTGTACAAATCAATAGATTTTCATAAAACTTTGTATAAGCATATGTTTTTCAATTACAATAAGGAACCAAATCATTAAAGAATAATTAAAATTTTCAAAAAGATTAAAATACTGTCCACTTTTGATTACTAAGTAAAATATTAGTTAATATTTGTGTAAAAATATTTAAATTGCAATACCAGTGATTTATAGAAATATTTTTGTATTTAGCTAATATTTGAGTAATCGACTGACATTTATCTAGAGATAGATTTTTATTTACTTTATTACTCTCGGTATGCAGTCTATTATTACTCAGCAGATTGTAATGAAGATTTTTTTTTAGGTTGAGACCCATTGATGGGTCGTGAACCAATTTTTTTATACGGGAGTAGTTTTTAAACCTGTGAGTTTTTCATATACTTAAAGTGGAAGTTAGAAGAAATACCAAAATGGGGGGGGGGGGATTTAATAAGCAGCTGCTGAGCGATTATTTTGTGACACGTCTATCAATACTAAATTGTTTTATCACAGTTCTTACCACTTTGTAACAAAAAAGCAATTTAAAAATTACCATTGAATTATACGCTTTTTCAAACCATACAATAAGTGTGCATTACTTTTAAGAGCTGGAGATATTTAATAATTTTAACTAATTTAATTATTTTTAGTAATTAAAAATTAAGACATTTAATATTTTTTTTTTTTAATTAAAATTTGAATTAAGTTATTTTATGGGTAATCCAAAGTAATGTTAAAAACAATGATGTAGTGAAAAAGTGGGTCGCCATTGTTCACCTTTCTAAAAAGGTGGGTTTTGACCTGTGAAGGTTTTGGAACTGATTTGTAATACATATTTGAAAAGATAAACTGTAGGATCATTGCAATTTAAGGGGGGGGGGGGGGGATTTTTATTTTTGGGACCCAATCAGTGCCTAATTTCCTTATTGGCTGGCGGAATCAGATCAGGGCCAACTTAATTTGGATGGGCGACTTTTACCTCATCGAAATTAATTACAATTTTGTTTACACAAATCCGACAACTGTATAATACACTGCGTGAAAAAAGTAGGACACAGTGTTTTTTATTTATAAAAAAAAATCATGATTTTTTCCGTAACAATTTAATGAGTAACACTTTAAATTACTAATTACAAACATATAACTGTATCTGAAAATTGAAACAAAAAAATACAGGTCAAGTACAGCAATAAATCAGTTTTGACTTCATCATACTCTGTGAAAAAAGTAAAAGGACACTTCTAAATAATGTAAATAAGTCTTATTAATAGGGAATTCTTCCACCATTGGCTTTGATTACTTCAAAAATTCGATTTGGCATCGAATCATATAAAGTTTGAATTTATGTTTGGCAGAAATTGTCCCATACATAATTCAAAGTTCTCCGAAGCTCAACTATAGATTCAAACTGCTTGCCTTCCGCCTAAACGCGACGAACAATCATTGCCCATATGTTCTCTACAATGTTGAGGTCCGAGCTTTTAGCAGGCCATGGCAAAACCCGAACATTATTTGCTGCAAACCAATTTTTAACGCCATTAGCTATGTGAATTGATGCTCCGCCCTGTTGAAAAATCCAGTCATTTCCGCCTAGCTCAACGCCGTATTGAAGGAGATCTGAATTCAAGACTTGGATGTAATCTGTGTGTTTCTGCCTGCCACTCAGGAACACTAGGCTTGTTCTTCTTCCGTACCCGACTGCAAACCAAACCATTAAACTCCCTCCTTCCATCTGTCGGGTAGAATAAGTCTTTTCTTCAGTACCGAGACAGTGCCAATAGTATTTGTAGCCATCTGGAGCGTCTAAATTAAATCTTTTCTCATCAGAAAATATAACGGAGGTCCATTCTGACGTCCAGGACATGGGATGGTGCTTCCTTTTTCGGAATACGAAATTTTCGGACTTTTTATGTAGTTGTCGACAGTTCTTCTTGAAACGTGTGTGATGCCTGTATTATTTTGAGCTTTGGCAATATTTCCATCCGGTTTTTTTTTAGTTCCCGAATGATTTTTCTTTGATCGCGTTGCGTCAGTTTCTTAGGTCTGCCAGTCTTTTTGGTTCCCTGACTACTAGGATTTCTAATATAGTTTTAAACAGTATTTGGACTAATATGTAGCTGGCGTGCAATCACTCTCATACCTTTGCCATCGTTTTTGTAGGCATAAATTTGGCCTTTTTCAAACTCACTTAAAGGTTTTCCTTTAGGCATTCTAAAAAGATGAAAACGACGGATTTTCAATAAAATAGTATGTTTTTCTTAACAAAAACAGTTAAAAAGAATGAAACACCTATATTTGAGGTTTACAATATTCCAAAACAAATTATTTTAGCACGTGTCCTTTTACTTTTTTCACACACCAAAAATCGTTAAGTACTGTTTTCTTTAATTTTTACGTGTGGTAGATAAAATTTACTCATTTATAAAAAAGAAAAAAATAGCCAAACTACATAAAAAAAGAAATTTAGATCAAGAGGATCGAAATACAAAGCATAAATTACAAAATATGACAGTCCTTCTACTTTTTTCCAGTAGTGTATTAACACCCTTTTATTAGCTTCAGACGCACTGTAAATGCTGGTGTCTTAAATTTAGACACAAAATGTCTGAAAAATTCATTTCAGACACATTAAGTGACTTAATTGGCGTAGCATTGATCCATTTCAGACATAACACGTGTCTGATTCTTTCTGAAATCACATTTAGACACACTTGGTGTCTTAAATGTAGACAGAAAACACCATATTAAGACATTTTGGGATTCAGACACCTAACATAATAAGACAACTAACGTCTAAGACACCAAACACGATTTAAGACATCATGTTTGGTGTCGTCGACGTTTTCATCAGGAATTCATGATGGGGATATTTTTTCCGATTCAATTATACGATTTCAGGCAAAAGAAACACTGTAAATAAACAATGGAATAGATAAACGTGATTGCAATATGCAAAATAATTTATTTTAAGAATTTTATTTGTATTTTAAGATTTTTTTTATTTGTATTTTAAGAATATATCACCAAAAGCGACTTAAACTCTCAAAGGGATGGTCAAAATAAGACATTTGGATTTTAAGACAGGAAGTAATAAAACTTCTGAAATGTACGACTATATAGCGAAACTTCAAAATGTTCTTTAACCAATGAAATAAGAGAAGGGCTTTTCGAAGAGCATTTGGCGCATGCGCTGTGTAAAGAATCTTGCTTCATTTAAGCGTAATACTGTTTGTATTTTTCGAGTCTAGTCTCGTACTCGGCGTTCGTGTAGCGTTCGATTACAAACAAAATGGTTGCTTTCCTTCTTTTTAAGTGGCAGAAATAGACAGTCGGTAGTTCCAAAAAACAAATACTTTCCTATTTTATCTTTAATGTTAATATCCTTTAATCTTGTGCTTTTGTTTAACTGTGCGTAAGAATTCTTTTGGAAGCGTTCCTTTATTAAATCAACATGGAGAATTTCTTGAGATGAAGCAGTTGCCTTACAAGAAACTATTGCGAACCCCTTTTTGAACTATTTAGATTGGCTTTATATTTAATAGGTCAATGAATTAGTGAAAAATGGGGTACCGTGTTACAGTAAGTGTTATTCAATAATACACTTATTTTCAGTGTTTTTATAATACACTAGCTGAATACCCGTGCTGCGCTACGAAATTTTACCATTAGCATTTTAGCGATCAAAAGACATTCATGTATTCGACACTTCAGATTTTTGCTCCCATTTCGATCCCGACAAATTGATTTATCAAAATAGGAACTTTCCTTTGTTGACATTTTTAACAAAATTTATAATTGTGATTAGTATATTGGAAAAAGACATTTGAATATCCCTCGTTTAGAACGTATAACTCCCTTCGGACCCTTTTTAATTACGTAATCAAAATTGCAATAGTTTATTGTGTTTATGTTTGCTCTTAGTTCTAAATTTCAAAGTAGTAGCTGTATTGGAATTGAGACATTAAGTTAATCCTCGTATAGTTTCAATGTTGCGTAGACTTTTCATCCCTTAAAAATTCGTTAATCGATTTTGGAATAACTTATTTTTTTTTACATTTGCCCTTTTAACATTTGCACCAAATATCAGAATTATGACTACATTGGAACTGGAACATTCGGATATCCCTCGTTTGGCACATTTAACCCCTTTTCGACCCCTTAAAGTTGGTTAATCTACACTGTAAAAAATAATAGTTCAACCTTTCACCACTTTTCTGGTTTAATCTAGCGAAGCTGAGAGATTTCACCAGAAAAGTGGTTCAATTCAATTCGAGCTACTTTCTCGATAAATGAGTTGCACCAAAATTCCGGTGAAATGTATTGATCCCATCATGCATTGGCGCGGTTTTGCTGGCAATACAACATGGCCGAAACTTCGCACCCGTAGAACTCTTTTCGTGTTGTTACTGTCGAACAACATATTTCAAATCAAAGGTAAGCTTTTTTTTATTGCTTACTTTAATAATAGTTTTGTTTGCAAGTTCCATCTGTCTAATTCTACCATTTTACTTAATTTAATAATGTGTAAACAACTAGGCCTATTTATCTGAAGCTGACAGTTCTATAGTGCTTTAATATTTGGTAAACAATTGCTTTGAAACTTGAAATATGTATTGTAACTTTAAAAGTTGCATAAGTCATAATATGTTTTAGATGTTAATAGTTTAGACGTTAAAGTATTCATACCTTTTACAATTTCCAACTTTTAGATATTTTATCGAAACATTTTAGTAATGAATTTTGAAGCTAAACATATACAAATTGGATCACTTTATTTGTGAATGTTTGCATCGTATAAACAACAGCAGGATCAGTTTCATAATCGGTATTTTTTAAATACGATTTAAAATCTTGGGTACTTTTCCATTTCGCGGGGACAGGCGATAATGTCGCCATAAATTATGCAATTGACGCCAAACAGAATATCCCCGCTGGTAACTTTTTACCGCCACATTTTGAAAACAAGACGCTGCCATTTTTAAAATAAATTAAATTAATAAATATAATCTGCTTGGCGAGATTTGCAGCATTATCAAAAAATTTTATGTGTATACTGTGCGTTGTCGCAAATAAAGTCTGCTTGGCGACATTTGCGCCTGTGAAATGGAAAAGTACCAAATCTTAATGTTTACTCTTGCTAAAATTGTCAAATTGTGTGAACCATGTAATATAGTATTAATTTTCCTTACACTTGTTCTATATTTTTTTCAGAAAACAGATCTTATTCATTTGTGGCGACATCAAATAACAGATAAAACTTCTGTGCACTTGAGTACTCTTTTGCACAGCGGTAACGCATCTGTCTCAAGACACAATGGTCCCTGGTTCGAGCCTCGTCGCCCTTGAAAGCTTGCTAACGCTTTATTGGTGTCTTGACTGTCAACGATCAAAAGTTTCACTACACACTCATAACCCGATTATTCAAATACCAGTTCCTTCACAGCGATTTCAGCACATTAACATTGATCTGGTTGGACCTCTCCCACCGTCTGAAGGATACAGCTATATCCTCACATGCGTGGACAGATACTCCAGATGGCATGAAGCAATACCAATTACAGACATCCAAACCGACACAGTCGCTCGTGCTTTCTTCAACCATTGGATTTCTCGCTTCGTCACTCCTTCTATTGTAACTACTAACCAGGGAAGACAATTGCAGTCTACACTCTTCTCTTCTTTATCAGCACTACTTGGTGTCAAGCTCATCCGCACGACCCCATACCACTCAGCAAGCAATGGAATGATCGAACGTTTTCATCGCTCTTTGAAACAAGCGATAAAATGCCACCGCAATCTCCACTGGACTGAAGCACTACCACTAGTACTCCTTGGACTGCAATCAGCAGTCAAACAAGACCTTGGTTGCTCTCCATCAGAGTTAGTGTATGGTTCGACCATCCGACTACCTTCAGAATTCATCTCACCATCTGCGACTCCAGTCATCGAGACATCTGAATTCCTCCGTCTTCGTACATGTATGCAAAGCCTGTCACCAAAGCCAGCTTCTGCACACATCAAACACATCCCTTTTGTCCACTCAGCACTCGAAACTTGTTCGCATGTCTTCTTGCTCAGAGACCGCATCAGAAGAGCATTAGATCCACCTTACAATGGACCCTACCGAGTACTGGAACGCAACGCCAAAACTTACACCCTCGACATCAACACCAAACGTAGTGTCATCAACATAGATCGCCTCAAACCAGCCTTCTTCATTGCTGATGACTTCTTAGACCCAACTACTCCATCACACACAGCAGCCTTTTCACCCTCACCTACTTTATGCGTTCCATCTAGTGCTCCAGACACATCTCCCACCCCTAGTTCCCTAGAACCCCTCCCACCCCTCATACCTTTTACAACTTCCAACTTTTAGACATTTTATCGAAACATTTTAGTAATGAATTTTGAAGCTAAACATATACAAATTGGCTCACTTTATTTGTGAATGTTTGCATCGTATAAACAACAGCAGGATCAGTTTCATAATCGTTACTTTTTGAATACGATTTAAAATCTTGGGTACTTTTCCATTTCGCGGGCACAGGCGATAATGTCGCCAGAAATTATGCAATTGACGCCAAACAGAATATCCCCGCTGGTAACGTTTTACCGCCACATTTTGAAAACAAGACGCTACCATTTCTAAAATAAATTAAATTAATAAGTATAATCTGCTTGGCCAATCTACACCCAAAATTTTTGCGACAAATCATAAAATAAAACACTTAAATAACTGTGTGCGCGTGCGAACAACAAGAATGCTCTTTATTGGCGGCACTTAAAAACCGCCAAATCTGTAGTTGCAGTGCCGTTAATACGCAAGTACCATTTTAATTTACATAAAAGTCAATTTAACTTGAAGCTTTTGTAAACTTAATATTTAATACTTCTATATTAAATTACTGGCATGTATTGTCATTTTTTTTTGTCAATAAGATAAAATGTGTGCCTGTTTAAAAACATTTACTCTTCCATTAGTCTGATACCAGATAAAAACCACCAAAGTAACAACCTTCAAATCTATAATTCCTAAAATAAACCGTTATGACAATATAGGCTTGCTTTCTAGGTACTGATCTATTAGTCGGGTACCAACTAAAAATTGTCAAACTACAATGATAACTCATCCAGACTAACAATCTTCCAATAATTTATAACTCCTATAACAAACAGTTATAAAGTTTCTATAGCAACCTTATAACAAACCTTTCACATATAGGCTTGGCGATACATTTACGTGTCATTTAAATATGTAAACATTTAAGCTTGACGCCAACTGGTACCTGTCTAATGGAAGAATTCCGTTTCCTATTGTGCATGTGAAATATACTATAGAAGTAAATTGACTTATACTACTACGTAACTAGCCTCCCTGATAGCTGTGGGGTTAGAGCTCTGGCCTTGCATGTCAAAGATGTCTGGTTCGAATCCTGGGTGTTCATTGTCGTTCAGAATACACATTATGCTGTAGATAATTAGCTGCCGTTGTGCATGAAAACAGGTCGTTGAGCTTACAAACCAACCAACTTCTACATAACTGAAAACTAATATCAAGTCAGTAAAAACAAACTGAAAAATTTATTGTTTACATTTGCTAATTATGCTTCACGCAGAATATTTTTTTTAAATTTATCGAATTTCAATAAAATTACTAACAAAAAATATTTTGCTGATAGAATTGTTGAATTTGTTTCCAGAAAAAAATCACTACAAAACTACATATTTTAAAAACTATAAACAAATCTTGAAACACAAACTTGTACAATTCTAATTTTGTATTAAATCTGAAGTGTTATTTTCCTACCCACTTCTCCAAACTAATTACTGAATTTAGTTCTTTGATAACTTCTTGGTACATGTGTTATGAAACTAAACATCTGTACTTTAAAAATGTTGAACAAAGTGCTAAAAACTTATTAACTTGTCTTTGGTTACATATCACTGGCACTATAATTCTTGTAGACATGTAGGACAGCAAGATACGACTAATTACGCCAAACCATCAAATAAGAATATTTATTGTTAAGATAATATAAGATTACCATGATTTCTATGTTTCGAAAGCACAAACTAATAGGCTTAATATAAAAAAGATAATGTGTTTTAAACTAATGAACTAGATGAATTAACATTTTTAAAATTGTGGTAATTATCAGCAAGTCTGAAGATTTTTTTGTCTATCGTATTTTCATGTTTAATACCATTTTACTTGCGGTTATTACTGATTATCAGAATGTATTGATATTTTACCTTGTAAACAGTTTGTCAATAAATATCTACTGTTTCTTTATAAGTACAATAGCAATAATATTGTAACTCTGAAGAATTCATTTTTTTTTAACCCTAATGAATGTAAAGTTTTATGGTTTGGCAACAATGGCATATTTTTTTTTTTTTTTTTTTGATAACTTGGCTGTTATAATAAAAATGTGTTACTGTTCATTATTAAGGTATTTATAGTGTGTGATTTTTGTAAAATTTTTGGTTTTGTGCACAACTTGATAATTAGCCATTGAATAAGAATGTTTTTTTGTATTCTAGCAATAAACTATTTTGTAAATAAGAATAATTTTTTTGGAAAAATGTGTATATATTGTGCTATTAATATATTAAAAGATTTATCTGCTCTAATGTATAGAAAAAAATAGTGATTTATTGTTAATGTTATTTTTCTAAATGTAAAAACATTTCTATTGCAAAGCAGTTCTTAGTAAAAATGGTTTAATGTTGTTAATTTACAAATTAGTAAATAAACACTAAAAAATATGTTGTATTATGTGAAAGAAAGCAAAATTATTTAACTACAATAATTTACTTACTTATAGATTTGTGTTAAAAGAAAAATGAACCTATATAAATTTTATTATGTGATATCTCTAGTCGTAGAAAATTATTTGTTTCAATTTTGGAAAGTCATGGATTTGTGACATTTTATTTTGGCAGAAACTGTCATTATTGGATTTTCAGTTGTGTACTCAATCCAATAACAGATAATTTAATTCCTCTTAATTAATAGTCCTTTTTCTTTTATGTTTGATTTTCTGCATTCTAGAAAGGAACTATTTTGTAAATAAAAGTTATTGGTGTGTTGAAATAATGTTGTGTGTTAAATTATACTATTAATAAAAGTTACAAATATTGTTTGCTGTAATGAATTCTGTTCTTTGCCAAACAATAATACTGATTTAATATGGTAATGCTATTTTGTCTAAGTTAAAAAAATGATCTTTGCAAAGTAATTTTTAGTAAAAATGTTTTTATCTTTTGGTAACAATTTATCTAATGGCAGTTCTAATGATAGTTGGTTTGTAAATAAATTTGGTTGGTTAATCTAAGGCAGCAATAAAACATTCAGTTAATAATAAAAGAAAATTTAACTGTCCCTTATTTTTTTATTTTTTTTGTATTCTAGAAAGAAACTATTTTGCAAATCAAATGTTCTGCGTGTGTTAAATTATACTATTAATAAAATTTTAAAATATTGTCTTTATTAAGAAAGTGAATTTATGGTAGTGCTAGTTTGAAATATGAAAAAATATCTATTGCAAAGCAGATTTGAGAAAATAACAGTCTAACTTTGATGATTAATAAATAGTTAACAGACACTGAAAAATACACAATTCTCCTTTTCAAATAAGCTTTTATAGATTTACATACTTTATCAAATCAACAAACTTAAAAACTCAGTAAAAAGTTGTAAAATCAAACTCCAAAAAGTAACGAAAACTAGATTCATAAAATAGTGGAAGATAAATACAGAAACTGACGAAAGCTAAATGAAAAACTGGTAAAAGCTAACTACAAATAGTGGGGAAAGCTAAATCCAGAATAGTAGTGAAAGCTAAATACTAAAAGTGGTGAAAGCTAAATCCAGAATAGTGGTGAAAGCTAAATCCAGAATAGTAGTGAAAACTAAATCCAGAAACTGGTGCAGGGAAAAACGTGAAATCTGGTTCAACCTTTCACCATGAATTTCGTATATGAAGTTGAACCACAAAAGTGGTATATCATTTCACCAAATAGTGATTGCAGCTACTATATTACCAGATTTCTGGTGAAACCTAGCACCAAATTTTTAACAGTGTAGAACGGAATAGCTTAGTTTTTCTATGATTATCTTTTTTGACCATTTGTACCAACTTTCAGAGTTGTGACCAAATGGGAAGTTGGAAATTCGAATGTTCCTCGTTTGGAACGTTTAGCCCCTTTTCCACCCTTTAAAGTGGGTTAATCAAGTTCGGAATAGCTTAAATTTTCTGTTTGTCTTTGTTGACATTTGTACCAATTTTTAGAGTTGTGACCATATGCGAAGTGGTACATTCGAATATCCCTCGTTTGGAACGTTTAACCCCTTTTCTACCAATTAAAGTGGGTTAATCGAGATCGGAATAAAATGCTTTTTCTATGTTTACCATTGTTGGTGTTTGTACCAATTTTCAAAATTGTGACCATGACGGAAGTGGGACATTCGAATATCCCTCGTTTGGAACGTATAGCCCCTTTCCCACCCCTTAAAGTGGGTTAATAGAGATCGGAATAGCTTACTTTTTCTACGTTTGTCTTTATTGATATTTGCACCAATTTTTAGAGTTGTGACGAAATGGGAAGTAGGATATTCGAATATCTCTCGTTTGGAACGTTTAACCCCTTTTCGACCCCTTAAAGTGGGTTATTTGAGATCGGAATAGCTTACTTTTTCTATGTTTACCATTGTAGATATTTGTACCAATTTTCAAAGTTGTGAACATGTGGGAGAATTAGTGATGAGTGAGTGAGTCAGTGAATGAGTGAGGGCTTTGCCTTATATATAGAGAGATTTACTGCCTTTTCAGTTTGAACACTATTTCCTTAATGTATTTTTTTTTTTTTTTTAATTTAATTTTAGTATTTTATGTTACTTAATGGGAATGGTTGAATTTATTTGTTTTATATTTTCTTTTTCAAACAATACACCACTTAATTAGACTTCAATTGTTATAACCTTTAATTAAAATAATGCCAAGTATTAAAGGTACTGTTACACTCAACAAAGACTTATGATCTAACAATGAGCACTGATTTCTTCTTTGTGGTAAAAAAGACAAACTCAGTTGTAGACTAAAGTTATCTGTTATTGGAATCGGTGAGATTTTGTTTGCGCTTGTGTGAAAATCGTTGTTGATTTATTGAAAGTTACTGTTGAGTTACTGGCGAAGCTATTGAAAGTTACTGACGTTACTGTTACTTGTTGAAAGTGAGATATGGATTGCGAGGAGATGGAGTGGGAACACAGTTGTCCCTTTTGGGAGGTAGATGTAATCCTGGAGCCAGAGGAGCCCATGGAGTGGTTGTCTAGTTCGCTAGAAGTGGAGGAGGTGGTGGAGGAGGAGGAGGTGGTGGAGGAGGAGGTGGTGGTGGTGGAGGAGGAGGAGGTAGAAGATAACCATCATTTGGACTTTTTTCGCCTCCTCTTGCACTGTCACCTTAAACTCCTGGGTTCCTCTGGTGAGGGGTCACAAGTAGAGTAGGCGGTGAAAGTGAAAAAAACATCATGTGGGTGGGTTGGGCGGCGTAAAAAGGACTGTTCAATTCGATCTCCAAAGTGCGTAGGTTAGAGTATAACACTCCAACTCCTCAATACAATCCTTTAATAGGTCTCAATTAATAGCATTATGGATATACAACAAAATCATATGACCAGAAGAAATAAGTCTTCAAATACAATGAGACAGAGAATAGACTGAAATGTGGCCGGAAAAATGTCTTTTGAAATCGTCATGGCATTTTCACTTGCTCATCCGTATTGAAGAAGAATAAAGTTTAGAAAGCGATACCTAAATAAGACCACGACCTCAAGTGGCCAACTGGATCAGTCGATGAACAACAACTGCACCCAGAAGCTTCGAATTCTTCATTGTCACGAACTCCGAAAATAGAAGGTTTGACGTTGCAATATGATGATGAAAACTGTTTCTGGACAGAATGTATGGAGACATTCTTACTTAAGGGATGATGTGATGTACGATATTTCTAATAATGACGAGAATGAAAATGATATACGCTTGTCAGCTCTGAAATAGACAGAAGTAAATCCTTATTGCTCAAGAACAGCTATTTGAAAGCTGTGTCTCCTTAAGAAAGTGAAATAAGAGTGAAATGAATCAATTGATGAACAACAACTGCAGTTAGAAGCTTCGACATTCATTACTGCAAAATCTTAATACGAAAGGGGGTTTGACTGTAGATTACGATAATGAAAATTGTTCACAGCTAGGACGCATTCAGACGTTCTTACTCCAGACTTCGACTGGATGATGGGAGCTACGTTACTTCTGAGGGCAAAGAGAATGAAGATGACATTCGTCACTTCGATTAATGGAATTTCTCTTTTCATGATTTAAAGTTAACCTTTTCAAGGAAGACTCTGAACAACAAACAAGTTGTGTGAGCATCTTGCGCCGTATCTGTAGAAGCTCACAGTAGTACTGCTCATACGGAGCAATGTAAATATTGTATATAGTTTGTTGGAATATTTTATGTGTTGCTTATATTTTGCCTCAACTTCATTAACAGTTATATATTTTTTGGTCTTTCAATAAACAAGCTGAAATAATTGTATTTGTTTATGTTTTATTTCTTGATGAGTATTTTATTACTACTTGATAGGATTATTTTAATTTAATGAAAAGTCTCTATATTGTGTCGCCGACCAAACGGTATAGTGGTTAGCGTGCTAGCTTCTAGACCACGAGGTTGCGGGTTCGAGTACCGTGTTGGCATGAGTGTTAGTAAATGTATGTTGGCTTGTCTAATGACGAATGTTTCGGCGCTTTATAGCCCTCGTGTTGCCGCCAAATAATCTGAATACAACCAGCCAACCAACTATATTGTGTCGAAGTATGTGTTCATTAAGAAGTCAAATATATTTTCAATAAATAAATCTTTAACTTTTTAAGTGGGTTGCAAAGTGTTAAATTACATAAATCATTATAAGATGAAATGTAAATGTGTTCCGGATAATATAACTTTGCATAATTACAATAACGAAATTTAAAAGTAGTTCTAGCTGAATACCCGTGCTGCGCTACGAAATTTTACCATTAACATTTTAGCGATCGAAAGACATTCATGTATTCTACTTTTCAGACGTTTGCTCCCATTTCGATCTCGACAAATTGATTTATCAAAATAGGAACTTTCCTTTGTTGACATTTTAAACGAAATTTATAATAATGAATAGTAAATTGGAATAGTTAGTTGTGTTTATGTTTGCTCTTGGTTCTAAATTTCAAAGTAGTAGCTGTATTGGAATTGAGACATTAAGTTAATCCTCGTACATTTTCAAATTTGCGTCTACTTTTCATCCCTTAAAAATTCGTTAATCGATATTGGAATGACTTATTTCTTTTTAAATTTGTCCTTTTAACATTTGCACCAAATATCAGAAATATGACTACATTGTAAGAGGAACATTCGGATATCCCTCGTTTGGAACATTTAACACTTTTCGACCCCTTAAAGTTGGTTAATCGAGAACGGAATAGCTTACTTTTTCTATGTTTAATCTTTTTTGACATTTGTACCAATTTTCCGAGTTGTGACCAAATGGGAAGTGGGACATTCAAATATCCCTAGTTTGTTAATTAAAGTTTGTATTTTAAAACCCCTTAAAGTTGGTTAATCGAGAACGGAATAGCTTACTTTTTCTATGTTTAATCTTTTTTGACATTCCTACCAATTTTCAGAGTTGTGACTGTATAGGAAGTGGGATATTCGAGTTTGTAATGTTTAACCCCTTTTCCACCTCTTAAAGTGGGTTAATCAAGCTCTGAATAGCTTAACTTTTCTATGTTTGTCTTTGTTGATATTTTTACCAATTTTTAGAGTTGTGACCATATGGGAATTGGTACATTCGAATATTCCTCGTTTGGAACGTTTAACCCCTTTCCCACCCCTTCATCCACCCGAGATCGGAATAGCTTACTTTTTCTAATTTTGTCTTTATTAATATTCACACCAGTTTTCAGAGTTGTGACAATATGAGAAGTAGGACATTCGAATATATCGCTCGTTTGGAACGTTTAACCCCTTTTCGATCTCTTAAAGGGGGTTAATCGAGATCGGAATAGCTTAACTTTTCTATGTTTGCCTATGCCGACATTTACACCAATTTTCAGAGTTGTGGACATGGGGGAAACGGTACATTCGAATATCCCTCGTTTGGAACGTTTAACCCCTTTTGGACCCCTTAAAGTGGGTTGATCGAGATCGGAATAGCTTACTTTTTCTATTTTTACCATTGTTGACATTTGTGCAGCTTTTCAGAGTTGTGACTATGTGGGAAGTGGGAGAATTAGTGATGAGTGAGTGAGTCAGTGAGTGAGGACTTTGCCTTATATATATAGAGAGATTTTAATTGATCTAGTATTTCTAAATGACACCCACAGAATTCTAAGTTTTCTGTTTTTACATTCAGTTATATTTATTGGTTTTGTTGCATATTACAAGTACTAATGGGAATATATTTGGCATGGGATTTGGTATAATCTGAATAACATTTATTCTTGGTTCTCGATGGCAGCAATAAAATTATGAAAATCAACGCTACAAAATAATTTGTGAAACATTTAATAGTTGTCAAAATGAAGAATTTTTTTCTACGTATGTTGTTCAAACATTTTTAAATAATATTTTAGCAAAAAAGCTCATAATAATAGGCTAATAATTTACTTATAATCACTTATATAAAACTCGGTTAAATAAAATTTTCCGCAGTGAGTTGAATTGTGGTAGCTCATAAAAAATCTTATAATGCAAAAAAACTTTATTTTAGTTTTATTTCTAACAAATGTCTATATACTGCATTAAATATCAGATTTCACAAAATAATAAAAATAAGTTTTTTATGCGTTAGTTTGTTGAACGTATGAAAATTTGCATTTTTTTTAAGTAATCTAATTAAAAATTGAATTGCATAGATTTTAATAATATTTTTGTTTTGTATGTACTTTATGTTATGTAATTGACGTAAAAAATTTCAATTCTACATCTTTAATTGTTTTTTAAACGAAGCATAAAATTTTTGGAAAAATCAACGTTTTGAGAAAACTCGAGAAAACTATAGAAATTTTAATAACTTGCATGTTCTTCAAATTTAATGTGCTCTACCTCTGTATTTTGAAGCAGCCATCTTTATTCTAATGCCTTTTTTTTTTATATTAAATTTTTTTAAGTTTTTTAAATGCCCTCTCTAGTCTTCTCAGCGATCAACGGGTTGAAATGCGTTGTACGCCCCCCACTTTTGTGACTTTGTAAAATGCCGCCAAGTTGTATTGACACTTCCACTGAATTGAACTTAAGGTTTGCCAAAATGGGTGCCAAGTTGTAATGGAACCATATAGGCACCAGGTTACCATATTTGACGCAAAATCACTAAAAAAAAAGGAGATGGGGCTTATAACGCATTTTAACCGATTAACAAACTGTCGCAGTGACAGGGACAACTGTTGTAAAATGGTTCTATCCTCAAAATTACAGGAATTAAGAGCATACCAAAATTTGGGAAACCAACTTTTTCAGAAACACAAAAAAAATTGTGAGGAACTTACATACTTTTCAAATTTAATATGCTCCACCTCTATATTTTGAAGTATCTCCTTACATACTTCTAATGCCTTCTGTTTTACTTGTTTATTTGTATGCATCTTTTGAGGTATTTTTTAAATGCCCTGTATCTGCTTCAGCTATTCGACAATAATTGAAGTGTCATAGTGTTATAATCACTGCTGTTGGGTAGTGTTATTATAGGGAAATGTTATAACTCGGTAAAATTCCCAAATGGGGAATAATTAGATTACATCTGCTTGATCCATCATTACCATAAATTTATGTTGCCATATAATGTATCCGAAGTATTTTTAGACTTGCCAGTGCAACGCATAGTACTATAAACCAGGTGCATGCTTACATTACGCTTGTTATTTGTCCTTGAAGTTGACATGAAAAAAGCAACTGAAAACTATGATACAATCTTAGAAGCCAAAACTTTTCTATTTGAGATTCAGCCCCAATACAATGTCTACTATACCAATGCATATATTTTACAATAAGTCCCTGTTACTATCTCTTACTTGGATATATTAATAGTTGTTGTTTTACAATCTCATGCTTACATTTACCAGGAAAGTGTAACATAGTTAACAAAAAGTTATGAGCAACATGGTAGTAATACAGTAATTTTTACTTTTTTTTAAATAAAACTTTTTAATATTAAATTTGAATTGGTTTGTGTAAAAATTTGAATTGTTTGTGTAAAAATTTGTCCAACATCTGAAAGGTACCATAAACAACCTATTCAGACACATCAACTGTCTGAAAATATCCCCAATTCAGACACTCCAAATGTCTGAAAATACCCCATTTTAAGACACTTCATGTGTCTTAAAGATTAAGACACCATTTTTCGTCTTAAAACAGTGCCACTTGTTTAAGATACTTTTGTGTCTTATTTTAAGACATTTCAATTTGCTGTGCGTATGTTAGTATGTAACGGAATCTTTGAACATGATTTTGACCCCTTTCAAAACGTCGTATTAACTCGAAATATGGCATACTTATTAAGGACCGATGATAATACAGTAATTCAATAAGTTTGTCGCTTTTTCACAAGGATTAGCTCGTGTTGCCTTTGCGCCGTTAAATTCCAACCAACCTTCTCCGGAATCGAACCCTGGTGTGTCGTTACAATCCCAGCAATCACAGAACCTATCATCGACAATTGATAAGGCAGACATTTGAAAGATTTGTCGTGGGAATGACGATTATATAAAGCGTGTTTTTTTTTTAGTCGCATTATCCTTACCAGGATCTTCAGGATTAGTGATTTTTCATATTCAGAGACACGGTAGTGTTTTGTGCCAAGTAATACGGCGTGTACTAAGGCATACACATGACTTAAATTTGAGACAAGCATGTGACTATTGGCAAGAACAACTGGAGAGTTTTGTACAATTAACTAAAAAAATTAACTAAAAAAAAATTTATAGTTTACAGAAAAAATAATTAATAGTTTAAAAAACTAAAAAAAATACGCTTTTATAGAAAAGTGAACTAAAAAGTAGAAAATAATTTTAAATAAGTTTGAAGTAAGAATAGAGTGATTAACAAGAAATATTTATTTTATCGTAAAAAAGCGTGGGGTGCTTGATGTCAATTGTTGTATATATATTGGTAAAACTAGAGCCATTATGAAAATATCTTAAAAAGATCCACGCTTTATCGCAATATCTTAAATTATCTTATCCACGCTTTTTTACGATAAAATAAATATTTCTTGTTAATCACTCTATTCTTATTTAAAATTATTTTCTACTTTTTAGTTCACTTTTCTATTAAAGCGTGTTTTTTAGTTTTTTAAACTATTAATTATTTTCATTTCACGTATACTTTAATTTTATTTTTTTTCAGATTCAATTTTTTTCATGTTTAAATCAATTTTGATCAGAAAGATAAATTGAAAAATTGTCCTCTTAAAAAATTATTAAAAATCCACTTTTAAAACTTTCTGTTTATTTTGTAATTATTTTACTGGTGTATCCGATCTCGGTTGTTTCTATAAAACATTTATTATTTTTTAGATATATCACTATTTCTATTACTTATCAATCCACTGCTTGGAATCACTATTTTTCCTTTAAATAAGACAGCGCGAACATTTTGCAAAACTCTCCGATAAAATATAACGAAGCGAAAACGCTGACATTGCAGTCAGCTGTATTTTGAATTATGACGCTTTCGAAGTGGCCTTGGCTTTGGTTACTCGTATAGTGAAAGAGATACTTGGTTTTCCACCTTTCAAATTTCAATATGTGTATTTTAAATAAAGAATATAACCAAAGCTATTTCGAGTCATAATGGAACTGAAAAAATTGTCTGACTAATATTTGTGAAAAGAATACTTGATAGTAGACTTAATCAAGAAAAAACTACCATTATAATGCGGAACTCTTTACTAGTAGTGGAGGTGGATAAACCTAACCTAAATTGAAGATGTGATTCGGTTAATTTGCACACACCTACTACTCCGCCCATTGTAGAGGCGCTGACATCGTTTTCTAGTTTCGGTTTGACTAGATAGCGCCCTTAAGAAGAGTAATTTTAGGGGGGGGGGGGAGAGAGAGAAAGCATGCGGAGGAAAGCGTCCGCACGTAGCAGATGCTGGTCCGTAGGGAAGTTGAATCAATGCATATTGAACGAGCCCTTTCAGACGATGAGGAGGACACGAAATTTTGAAATCATCGTGTGGACCGCACCCGCAAATATCGAATTGTCCTGCTCCGCGTAAACAGGTTTTGTACATAAAGTTAAATGGGAGTATTCACACGACGCGGAAGCTTCATCTCCGCAGTTTCCAGAGATAATTTCAGTTTGAATCAAACAAATAAAATTTTGTATTATTATAAGTTGAAGCGCTTAATGCCGGACAGAAAAGCAACTAAGGTCGAACTCGTCCATTCAATTCTAATATTTTTGCTGTACCACCAAATCATTGCATATCAACTGTGCAATTTAAATTTAGAATTTTAAATAAATTACCTATTGAGTAATGACGTGCAGTTAGATTCTAAATAGGTAATTAAAGTTTAATTAATCAATTAAATCGTCGGCTTAGCGTAAGAAAGGTCCTAATTCCACTTTGTGGTATTTTGGTAACAGGAAGAGAAGCCTATCGGTAAGTAAATCTTTTACTCATCATTTGAAATAAATTTGAGTTACACTACTAAAAAAAAAAATTTGTTCGATGGCTATATCTTCTATTCAAATTGATAGTGGTTGGTTGGTGTTTATTGGCACAAGGGCAATACTTGGCCATACTGCAACAATTCTAATTAATGATATAAGAAAGTCAAATACCGTTGTAAATCGTGGAAGGTCTTAATTGTGTATAATAATTTTTTTTTCGTCTTAAGGTGTCATCTACATATTTAAACTAAACCAAACTTTAAAAAGATCAGTGGCAAACCCATTTAGAATTAAAAAAAACAAAACGTCGAAATACAATATTTCATAATTTTCCAATGAGTGGTTCAAAATGTGCATGAGATCAAAGAATTGACAAATTAATGTGAAAAGAAAATATTACTTTTTGGGGCAAAAATTCTTAAATAATTCATTATTTTAGTAATTTTTCTTTCAAATGATAGTTTGTTAAATGCCAAACATAACACATAAATAGCCATCAACTTTTGCATCAAACAGTGTTTTACTAATTAAATATTAATTAATAAAACAAGTTTTAAATTTTTTTTTAAATGAAACATGTATTTATTTTGCTTTCCCATGTATTTGTTATTATAGTTGAACCCCCCCCCCCCCAGGATAATTTTCATTACATTTTTACTATTCGTTCTTGATATGTTAACAAAAATATAAAAAAAAGCTCCTTTTAAGGAACCGTGTAATAGACTACGTCTTGAAGAAAGCAAACATTCGATTCTTCCCAACTTTAAAGAGATTCCTCATTAACCGCGGGACAAAACATTACCACTCACATTACCGCTTAAAAACAATTCCTAGGAGCTTCCGTTTTAAATTTCAACTCGACATTTCTGATTGAAAACGGGTTGTTTGGCCAAATTTTGAGATTAGTTCAATTTATGAAGTGTTTTTCAATATAAAAATACAATTTCGATCCATTTGACCAAAATGAAATTTTTCATTCAAATACACTAAAAATTAAAAAATGTCACGATTTTCGAAATATTGAATTTTAGATTTTAAGATAAATAAAAATTTTATTAATCCTAATTTGGAGCAAGAAGAAATATAAAAAATATTTCCAAAACAAAATTATAAATCATTTGAGCAAATGTCTCGAAAAACCAATTTAACCCGTTGACAATACTTAGGGAACGATTTTCAAAGAATTATGTTTCAAAAAGTAAAATTTTCAAAATTGTTTCCTTTGGTGAAATTGAAGCTTGTATATAGAACAATCTCCTTTTCCAAATTTATAACACTAAAAAAATGTTAAGTGGGTCAAATGTTGGTCCCAAAAAGTACAGTTTAAAAAATTTTCATTTTCAATTTTCCCTATGTTAATCGTGTGGAAAATTTCTCAATTTCAAAAATTTTCAATCTTTTTGCACCTAGAGATATAGAAATCATTCCTCAAATTGATTTCCACAGGCAAATTGTTATTAAAATGAAATTATACAGCTCTAACTACAATTATTGCAAAAAAATTTGGCATTTCCCATTGGTTAGCCATGTTAATCCTACAGGAAATTTCAAAATCTTAATTTTTGAAATTTAATCTTCCTTTAGTGCTTAGATTCATAAAAATCATCACCCGAATTCATTCCGATCATCAATTTTCTTATAAAATTGTATTTTAGCCCTCAAAACCGAAATAATGCTCAGTACAAAAAACGTCTTAAAAACAATTCCAAATAGCTTCCGCTTCAAATTTCAACTCGACATTTCGGATTGATAAAAAATTGTTGTTTGGCCAAATTTTGAACTTAGTTCAATTTATGAAGTGTTTTTCAATATAAAAACACAATTTCGATCAATTTGACCAAAATGAAATTTTTCATTCAAATTAATCAAAATTAAAAAATTTCACGATTTTCGAAAAATTAAATTTTAGATTTCAAGATAAATAAAAAATTTATTAACCATAACTTGGAGCAAGAAGAACTAGAAAACATATTTTCAAAACAAATCAGAATTATAAAAGCCAATGTCTCGAACAATTTAAACCGGTGAAAATATATAGGGAACGATAATCAAAGAATTATGTTTCAAAAAGTAAAATTTTCAAAATTGATTCCTTTGGTGAAATTGAAGCTTATATGTAGAACAATCTCCTTTTCCAAATTTATAACACTACAAAAATGTGAAGTGGGTCAAATGTTGGTCCCAAAAAGTACAGTTTAAAAAAATTTCATTTTCAATATTTCCTATGTTAATCGTATGGAAAATTGAGAAATTTGAAATTTTCTAATCTTTTTGGATCTAGAATATAGAAATCATCACCCAAATTGATTTCTACAGGCAAATTGTTAGTAAATGAAATTATACAGCTCAAAATACAATAATTGCAAAAATAGTTGGCATTTCCCATTGAAAATATATTAGCCATGTTATTCCTACAGGAAATTTCAAAATCTAATTTTTCTAACTTTAACATTCTTTTAGTGCATAGGGTCATAAAAATCATCACCCGAATTCATTCCGATCATGAATTATCTTATAAAATTGTATCTTAGCAATCGCAACCGAAATAATGCTAAATACAAAAAAAGGCTTAACTACAGTTTCTTATCACTTTCGTTTCAAATTTCAACTCGACATTTCCTATTAAAAAATGGTTGTTTGGCCAAATTTTGAACTTAGTTCAATTTATGAAGTGTTTTTCAATATAAAAATACGATTTCGATCCATATGACCAAAATGAAATTTTGCTTTCAAATACACTCAAAATTAAAAAATCTCACGTTTTTCGAAAAATTGAATTTTAGATTTTAAGATAAATAAAAATTCTATTAATCATAATTTGGAGCAAGAAGAACTATAAAACATATTTCCAAAACAAAATCATAAATCATTCGAGCCAATGTCTCGAAAAACCAATTTAACCCTTTGAAAATACATAGGGAACGATTTTCGAAGAATTATGTTTCAAAAAATAAAATTTTCAAAATTGTTTCCTTTGGTGAAATTGAAGCTTATATGTAGAACAATCTCCTTCTCCAAATTTATAACGCTAAAAAAAATATTAAGTGTGTCAAATGTTGGTCCCAAAAAGTAGAGATTAAAAAATTTCATTTTCAATATTCCCTATGATAATCATATGGAAAATTTCAAATTTCTCAATTTTCAATCTCTTTGCACCTAGAGAAATAGAAATCATCACCCAAATTGATTTCCACAGACAAATTAGTATTAAAATGAAATTATACAGCTCCAAATACAATAATTGCAAAAATAGTTGGCATTTCCCATTGAAAATGCATTAGCCCTGTTAATCCTACAGGAAATTTCAAAATCTCAATTTTTGAAATTTTACCTTTTTGTGCTTGGAGTCATGAAAATCATCACCAGAATTCATTCCTTTAATCAATTTTCTTATAAAATGGTATTTTAGCACTCGAAACCTAAATAATGCTAAATACAAAAAAAGGCTTAAAAACAGTTTCTTCGTTCATAACCATTGTAGAAACATGATTGCTGTATTTATATTTCGCCATTCCAATATTAAATACATTCATTTTTTTTTTTTTTAAGACAGCTTACTTCAAACAGGTGCCAAAGTAATAAAACTTATTCTTAATTTAGAATGGTTTTGTGAATCATAAAATGAAAGAAGTCATTTGTGGAAAATAGAATCGATCAAATTTGTCAGACAATGTTTAGTACATTAAAGTCACTCTCTATTAGCACCATCACCTTATTTTTCTGATTCTGAAGTTTTGAGATATATGGCCTTAAATTATGCCTAAAAGTTTTAAAAAAAGTCAGATTTCGGACTGACTTGACTGGAAATTTCAGATAGGTGCCGATGTTGTTGTTTTTTATGTTAATGTAATTATATATAGCACAATGCCAAATGTTTGGCACATATGTAAAGTCGGCTAAATTTTGGCTCGAACATATAGTGTATCGAACATATTTTTGGCCGCCACCTGTACCAAAACTTTAGCTATGTGCCAAGAAAATAGCATTGATAACAATTAGTACTAGTGGTCTATTACACATTTTGCAATCAAAAGTCTGGCACATGTAGGAAGTTTCTATAAAAAATTAATTCTAATGGTAGTGTTTTTCTTCAAAAATGTGCCTACCCCCTCTACAAAACCAGCTGAAACATGACAATGGAGTGGAATTTTTTAAAACGGTTTTCAAATTTGTAATCAGCATAAGATGCAGAACACTTTCCGAAAATTTCAAGGAAATCAAAAATTAGCCTAAGTTACCCCTCTCTCAGAAAATCACTCTTCAATTGTGTTTAAGTTTGATGTTAACTTTTTGAAAAATGATTTGAGAATTCAAATCCGCATTACCTAAATATATGTTTTTGAACCTCATTGCTTGGAAAAGAAAATGAATTTGCTAGATTTTTAAATGCATAAGTTTTTTAGAATAATTACGATTTTTTGTAAAAAATTTCTATTAAAAAAAAACTATATATTCAAGAAACTAGATGGAGGTTCATAACACTAAGTTACTGTTTTTTTTTATCAACACCTGTAAAAAATTCGAATTATTTATTAATATCCTTTATCACCTCAAAGGCATCGAATTTAGAAAATTGTAGGCAATTTTTAAAATTAAAACACATTACATTTTCCTAATTGTAACACGAAAGGGCGTGAAGGATATTTAATAAAATCCTAGCCATCCAAATAGACAGCCCCAAGTTATGTTATTTCATTAACTTATAATTCATTTTAACTGACGAGAGGAGCCATATTGGGACCCTTACAGCTATACTGATTATCAAAGCAAATCCAAAGGAAAGTGGTTCAGAGGATAATTGTGTTCACAGATCCCTTATTCCTGCCGTTAACGTTGGAGCTACAAACTACACAAATCTCATGAAGTTGCAAACTTGTAGTGTAACAATACCTCTTATTTCTCAGGGAGATCAGTTTTTATGAGCTTTTTAATACGATACAGAACTATGTGCCAATGAACGGTTAATATTTTATTAAATATCCTTCACACATACAAGAAATCGAGCAAATAGTAAAGCTTAACATTGTGAAGCCGCCGGAAATGCAGTTTGAGCCTTGAATCCAGAAACCACATGCTAGAATTTTTAGTAGGGAAAAGAAAGAAAAAAAAGCAGCCTGAAAAACAGTTTGCAGGTCTGAAAGTTTAATTTTGCATTACGATTGGGAAAGTGGTCTTTATCCACAAGAAATTGTCTTCAATTTCTAAAATTCGGTGCCCTCGAGGCGGCAAAAATACAGTACCGTACAATGCAAAAAAAAAAATTCAGGTGGTGTTGTTGAAAACCAATAACTTTTATGCATTAACGCAAAATAATCAACGATATATTATTTTCAATTTTAAGCATTTTTAGTACAATTTTCACACGTTTCGACCCATTGAGGCGACAGAAAATATTAATTCTGAGTTACAAGATTAACAAACCATTTAACAATGAGAATTCATAATTTTTCCCCGCTACTGCTAAAAGATCCAAGATACTTCTCGACTTTTTCGGCCCGGCCTAATGTACTATTATTCTTTTGTGTTGCCACCTACCGTATGTTAATACTAAGGAAATTCAATATTATAAAGTGCATCACTTTCGAGATGACGATGTATTCGGATACCATTGTGATGCTAGAAAATTCATAAAAAAAACTTCCCAAAAAATCTGGAATAAAATTCATCGGTATTTCTAATTATCCACTCCCCCTGCTGAAGTCGTCTACCAAAATATATTTGCTTAAAAATTTAAGCGATTGCCAATATTTAGAAAATACACAAGTGTTCATTCTAGCGTCTAGGTGCAATTTGGTGCTGCCATCTAGTGACCGTTAGCTCAATCTAACAAGTGTTGATCCCAACCCATTACTGCATCTGAATTTATTCTAGTCATTACTTGTTCAAATTTACAATTTCATCACCAATTCTTTAGTTTCTTTAGAAATATTTATACCGATATCTTGGTCATAGAGCAAAATCCTTGTGTCCAGTAATTCGTGGGACATATCAATAATTATGCGATTCCAGAGAATAACTTCAGAACATTTTGTTTATAAAATCCCATTTCAATCAAAATTTATCTTCCAACCAATTAATCTACTCGGATTTGATCTACCAGTTCATCATTAAAGCTAGACATAAAGTTTAGTTTGCAGTCTCTGGATCCAAATACGCCTGGCTAACAGGAAACTCTACCCCAAGTAAAGCATTCTACAAAATTTGTCTAGCAGAAAAAAGCTATAAAAATGAATAGCGAGTTACACACCAGAAATAATTCAAAAAAATTTCAGGCTGGTCACAAAATTCAGAAGGGAAAAAATTCCCCGATTTGGAAGCAATTTTCATTAATTTCCTAGACTTCTCCAGATGTGTAGACACCCTAATCGAATAGAACAAGTACGCCAAAGATATCTCCAACACTATTTTTGGCATAATAACGAAACTTCTAACAATTACCACAATTCTCCGCGCACCTAAACACTAACGGATGCAGAAATTTCCTCAATTTTCATAAAATTTTACAAAATTCTGTTTTTTGGATAAATTCTTCATGAACTGTAAACACTTATTTTATACCAAAATTCAACTAGAGCAAATCTGTAATCTTCAGATAATCTGTCTTGACAGACCTCTTGAGAGCAACAAGGCTTCAATTCTTCTAAAATGTTCGCTCACATTGTTTAACAGTTAAACTAGTGGATTTTAACTTCAATTATATTGCAATACGATTATAGAACAGCTAGAAAAAATTATTGAGATTTTAACTAAAAGGTGCATCTATTAATTTCCGAATACTGGGTCAGTACGTCTGAAAACATTGCATCGATTTGATTCGTTCGGTTTTTTTCACGTAAAATGCAAGGGCAGAATCTGTTTTTACCCATATGAGGATGGTTCATAAGACTAAATGTTAAGTTTTGTTTCATCATAGTTTAGCGGTAATTGAAAGTTATAAAGCAGCGAATGTAGTTGCAAGTAGTTTTCTCGAATTTGAGATTGCAAGAAAAGCATAAACGTCCAATTGGCATAGCATCAATGAAGTTAAGCACAAATTTGTCAACGAGAATGTCCGCGATTTGGTGACTGTCAAAACCCTAAATTGGCTGCTGGAGGATTAGTGGAAAACGTTCGTTGGTCGAACAGAAACTGAATGCTCATAGATAGCGAAATTAATGGAATCGACTATTGAACCAGGAAAGCACAAACTCAACTGGCCAAAAAGATGTTGACTCCGTTCAGTGATAGACATAGGGTAAGGGGTGAACTTCCCACAAGTGTCGTTTAACAAAAATTACAAAACAAGGGAGTTAGGAATCCGTTGAGCTAACAAGTGTTCCTTGCAAGAAGTCTATTCAGGCAAACCATCTCTTAAACCAAACATGAGATGGAACATTAAAGGCACTTCTTCGGATTTGTCTCCAGCTGCCTACTGCCTTTTCCGCATAACTCAATGAAAGGACACTGCTTTCGGGATATAGAAGAAAACCGTTACGGCTGACATTGCGCATTGCTTCACAGAACAGGTGTTTTTATACCAACTTACATAGCTGGCCGGTGGAGATAATTGTGCGATTTTTTTTAACTATTAATTTAACTTTCATAACTCATTTCGTTGAACTCGCTCCAAGCCCTCGCTTTTAATAGACACACCTTGTAAACATTTACGAATTTCATTTCACTGCAACTTTTTATAATTCTTGCACCGATTGAAAAAATAAAAGAATTCTGTTATACAGGGGTCAAAGTGACAAAATAAGAATATATAGGATTTTTTTTTAAAATATATAGGATAATATAAAACATCAAATAATTGCACACAGTTGCCACTGAACTTAAAAATTAACTTCTTATACATTTATATACTCGTTATATTTAATTTAAGAGAATAGAAAACACACCTTTAAAAAAAAGAAATCACCTGATCCTAAATATGTCATCCGTTATTGCCTCAATATTCCATCCCTAAATCAAGTTTTATTAATTACATTATATGCAATCAAGAGTCTTTTACTTCCAGCGTCTATAACTGCTTGAACTGTTCCAATTTCTTAAGAATTTTCTTTTTATCTCTGTTTGCAGTTTTTTGTTGGTTCAGATTTACTGTTCAGTGTCGGTTGGATTGGCGGCGAAAAGCGGGAGATTTAGCGCTGAATGTAGCGAACCGGGGACTTGGTTTTCCGGAAACCCTAGAGACCGTTTGAATTTGACAACACAACGTATTGACGTCATTTCCAATTTTGGTGACTTTTATGAAAAAATCGTGGCTAATATTCCGAACCCGGTACGGATTGTGCGCCAAGGTGATTTTTGCCAAAAAATGGCAGCCCTGCCATTTTTTTATGAGCAAGAGAACTGCCTATGGTTGCCATAATTTGGCGCGGCTTAATGTAAACTATTCTTGGCGCAGAATCCGTACTGGATTCGGAATAAAAAAATCGCTATCCGATATCATACAGTAAATCTTAAGGCTCTTCGCTACCGTCCATCTTGATTCTCCCCCCTAATGTTAAGTCTATGGGAAAATCTCTATATGCCTATTCGTAAAATAGAAAGAAGTTATACGAATATTTTTATACGGTTTGTTTTGTTGGATCGACGTAACTTCTATCCGTGTTTTGCTATGTTGTTTTTGGCCTAAAATGTTGTTAAGTTTATTAAAATATCAATTGTTTACTTTAACATCATATTAAAAAAAGTTTAAAAGAGTTATTGAAAATATAACATTGCAATGACAAAGATTAAACTTTTTTCTATCCAGATCATATTTTAAAATTATTTTCGTGTTTCTTAAACAGTCAAATTTAGAGAAACATTAAAGCTATATTTTGAAAAAAAACCTCTTCGCAAGAAGACACACCTCCATAGGGGGACATAGATATTTTCCCCCCTCAAGAGCGAGGAGGGTCAAGTGATTTATTATCTTGGCTGGACCTGTTTTGCTGTATAAAGCGGTTCTTTATAAGCGGTCGTTAAGATGGTCTTATCCAAGCGGTCTTTAGCGTTAATTCCAGAAAACGTGCTTTACTGATGTATTTGAAGTTGCATCAAGGCGCGTTCTCAGGGGGGGGGGGAGGAAGTTTCACTGTCATAATCCACATAAAACCCCCGACATCCCGATGTTTTCTGACGAATGATTTCAAAAAAATACTTTTTTAATTTACCATCATTCCGATAGGGTTAGCTTACCGTATCGCATTTAAACAAATAAAACATTTGTAACTCTCATTACATCAAAAAATCGTCATACTTTATTTTTTATCTACTTAGATTTAATATAAACTACATATTCAGGGTTATTCAGACTTCCTTCCTGGGTTTCGAAGCAAGGACTGGACTTATCGGCAGGAACTGGACTATCGCATTGATGTATGCCGTGTGACCAAGGGTCCACACATAGAACACCTGTAAGCTATGTAAATAAAACTTGAATTGTTTCTGTATTCTTTCAAATATTCTTATTTTCTGTATTAGTCTTAGTTTTTTTTACTATAGTGCTTCGAAACCTAGGAGGGAATTCTGAATAACCGTTTATATATATAAAAAAGGAAATGTTTAAAATATATAGATGTTTTCCAAATGTAATTATAACATTTCAGTGCTGCATGGCCTTTGTATTTCAATCACCATAAATATGTAATAAAATCAGTCTGATATGATATTAGTGTATGTCCGTTTGCCTAAATATACTGCTCCTTCTCAGTGAATATAAACAAACAACATTTTTTGATTAAACTATATATAATCTAGATAATATTATTATACGTTTTCTAAGTAATATGTAGTCTCATGTTGAGGTATTTAATATAACTCGAATACTGGACTAGTTGCATATATAGGTGGCAGATTAAAAAACTGAAAAAATATTATGATTTGGGACAAATATGGGATGTTTTAAAATCGTATTTGTAGAGAAATACAGCAGCAAATTAATTTTTTACTTGAAAACCCTTCCCACAGAAATTTTCTGGTTGTGCCCCTGTTTAATGTAACATAATGATAAGTAAAGTAGCACAGATGTAAAATAAAATGCAAAATGTACATGGGTCATATGCAATAGAGTACCATTATTGTACAGTTATACAGTTTTATCCATATTAAAAGTTACGCAACTCAAAGAGATATGAACTCCCCTGTCATCAGTGTTTACTTCCAGGGGCGGACTTAGAGGTCAATCAAGGAGGGTGCGATTATGACCTTGAGTGTTTACAGTGGTGGTGATAGCTTGTGAACTTGGGGGACAGGGGGGAGGGTTATCATCAATTAGTATGATACTACTAGTGTTCAATGAAAGATAAAAATTAGAGGGTTTAACTATCCTCTTTTGCGCCCATATAAGAAATTACCCCGAAAATGTAATACACTTTAATTCAATTATATTATAAATTTTAGTATTTATTATTAGATAAAAAATATTTAAGAGCACAAAAAAATATCCCATGCAGATCAGGTGAAGTGTAAAAAGTTTAACAATCCTGAAAATTCAACTTTTTTATACAAGTTAATTTACCAATATATTCAACATCACAAATCATTTAATGCAGAAAAAGGCGGCAGATCTTTTAACAACTTTAGACAACACTGCAGGTACGTAAAGTTCTATATTTATAAGGTTTTACTAATTTCCAAAGTTAAATAATGCCTTTCAACTCGGTTTGACATCACATTAGTAAATTAAAATATAAGTTATATAAACTTGAGACTAGACTATAATATTGATCATTGTATTCAAATATGGTATTATTTTCTGTTTCCATATTTTCATTTAAATGAAAATGGAGAATTTGGTAATATTTTTGGCAATAATTTTTACATGGGAATCCCCCCCCCAAAAAAAAAAAACCGCGTCTGTTTACTTCGAACAGTATTCTCATACTTAAAATGAGAATTTTTATAATTTCCAATCGATTAATTGCTCGTACTACCTTCAGAACTGTTTTAAAGTTATGGAAAGTTCTTAATACATTAACACTTTCCAAAAACGCATATCGTGGAAGCGTCCCACACAGAGGAGCTGCAGGAAGGTAGGAACGATATTGTGGTAAATGCCAATTCAAGACGACGATATGGTGGGGAAAGAGTTTTGGTCTTCAGAATGCAATATGTCGGATTGCTTTGTAAACTTCACAGGAATGCAAAGATAATTAAATTCGACTTTTTTTACTGTAATTACGATAACTTGATCTAGGCAAATCTGTAATGGGCAAATATGGGTTTTTAAATCGTATTTATTGATCCCAAAGGCGCCGCTAAACAATTTTGCTAGTGGAGGGATGGGGGAGCAGTGCTATTATATATTTTGAGGCGGGAATGACATTTAAAAAAATTAAGAGCCAGAAAACGTGTTCGTGCATGAAAGAAAGATTATGGATATATACCAATAATCACCATAGGATGAAGAAATAAGTAGACAAAAAAATCAGTGCCACGGATATTTACTAAATGAACACAACACAAACTACTTACTACACATTCTTTTAACAAAAATTAAGTTCTCCTTTTTTCTTTGGCAAACAAACCAATGGACTTTTGTATAAATTCTTTTAGGTTTCTATCAAAATTTTTCTCCAAATTTCAGTGGCATTAAGCATACTTTTCTTTTCAGCTTCTGTCAACGTGTTCAGCGTCGGTAAATTCAAAAGGACAGCAAACAGCGTGGGACAATCCCCCCAAAAGAAACGTTTGCTACAGGGTTGAAACAGGGGACAATGCTACTATGTCTATGTCCTACTACTACCCCCATCATCAAAATCTTTAGTCAGGGCCCGGGTAGCCATACACTCATTGTGTCACAAGTCGGAATTTTAAAAGCAAAGGGTTTACTGATTACGCATTCCTAGAACGGCTTCAAAAAGAATAAGGGGCCTTTTCTTCTTTTTTACATCCAGACTCCAAACCTTGCTTCAGGGTGTTTCACATGGGAACTGCGATACTTTGTGAACAAGGCGACAAATAGATGAAACGCCGATGGAAGTTACATGGATGTGGTCTGGTTATAAGAGGACAAAAACAAACTAGCCAGTCTACACTTTTGATAGTGGCTGCATTGGAGCTGGACTGAATACGCTATACGTGGTTCTGCGATACTTTGTTTTGTTTTTTTAATTTTTATTTGAGTTAATTCCTACTCTGCGGTATGATCAGGATTTAGCAATTTTGACGATAATTGGTAAGTGATAAAATTAAGCTTTTTTGTAAATATTTTTGGCTACCGTTAATTCTGTTTAGAGGCGTACTGTCCATTGGGCTGTCCGGTGCAATTAATGAGCCGGTCAGTGTCCGTAAAAATAAACTGGTCCGGAAGTTATTATTACTATTTTTTTTTCCTAAAGTCTAATGCAAACATTGATGGATCATAAATCCATTACTATAATTGGATTGTCAAAAGAAATTGACAAATAAGCAAATTCAATCATTTTACATAAGGAAATCACATTTGTTTTTATAGATTACGCTGTGTTTATAAAATAAATGCACTAAGATTTATGTATTATCGTACAACGACTTTTTACTTTATTACAACTTTAAAACAACTTACAACTTTACAACTTTTAAAGTGAAATGCATATTATAATTTTTTATGCAATTTTCTGGTAAACATACTAGTTATATATTTGGACATTAATTAATATACAATTCAGATTTCTTTGTTTTAGTTTAGCAACGATCTATGGTTGGTTTTGAAAACCAAATTCACTCAAACGAGGTATAAGAAATAGATAAATAATTTTTGATGTATTAAATTAATTATTGAAACAATTTATCTAATAAAATTAATTAGTAAAAGTAACTATTCAATTATTGAAATTAATTATTAAACATAAGTATTTAAATAATAAAGCACATTAAATATTAAAACTATATAATTATTAAAACTATATAATAATTAAATTATTAAATTGATCACTGAAATTATTTTATTATTAACAACAATTGGGGTTTTAATTTAATTGATGATTGTATTGAAAATTTGGGTCGGCATAAATCTAAAAACACCTGAACTCTCGATAGTACTTGCCCCTTGAAAGATATGACATAAAAAACAGTTGTAACGTGCATTGGGATTTTTTCATCTAGAAATTAATTGAATATCACACTTTCATTGGATTTTTTGGATCTTCTAAACTGTTCCAAACAATTTACAACAGGTGGTTCCCAAAACTGTTCGTGAACTTACTAATTTCAATTAAATACTGCATTATCTATATCAAAAATTAATATTTGAAAATAAGATTTGTTTAATAATATCTCTAATTTCATCTTAATAAAACTACATAAAATATTTTTAAAGCATTAGCAAAACTTTTTTTTAGAAAATCATTAAACTATAAGTAACGTATAAAATATCTCCCAAAAGTTTTCGTAAACTTAAATTTTTTCTTACATATTGGTATTTGCTGCAATATTCTAGTAAATTACGAAGACTTTTAGAGCCACTTTACATACAGATCAAATTGACGTATAGAAGTCGCAATACATTTGAAGAAAAAGTTTCTCATTTAAAAAAATTATAATTCCCTATTTTTAGTGCCAGAAAAGAAAAGATACATCGTAGTTTTCAAATTTATTTGTTGTAGAATAAATAATTGCAAACATTTCAAATGTAGAACATAAGAAAATGACTAGTGACTTCACTTTTGGAAAAACAACAACATTAAGATTGTTTATTCTTCAGTTGTGAAATAATGGAGATGAATCAACTTAAAGTTAATAAGAAGATATGAGTGTGAAACATGCTATTTATTTCCTTTTTTTTTTTTAAATAATAATAATATTCTATTACAATGACACCAGTGTGTTCCCCCCACCTACTCTTTTTTTATATATATATAGAACCGAGGTTTTTATTCGATTCATATTCTTTCAGACATTCATTATTCGAAAATTCATCACGTTCAATATTCGAAAATATGTGAAGTGTTCTTATTTAAATTATTGTGAGTATTATCAAAAGTATTTTGCTGCGTGGAATGCTACATCGCTCTTGTTTGATTTGATAATAAACGGTAAATTTTTCCAAACCATTTCCCCCGTACAACATGTCCTTGCGGCAAGTAACTAAAAACACCCCTCTCTTTTCTGGGAGCAATAGTGAAGACCCAACTTTTTCCAAGTTAATTATCGGGGGGACAACTCACTATAACGATCAACAAAAGAAAACCATGACCCCCTCTGAATTTTGGACCCCTTTTCCCATGCTGTCAAACTGTCAATCCCCATGTTCTCCTCGAATCAGATTCATTACCTCGTGGAGCAAGACACGCCTTAACTGTTGCCAACAATATCTGGTATTCTCGCAGAGAAAATAACTCTAGGGTAAAGAAGCGCCTTAAACCTTTTGTTTCCTTCATCAATTATTGACTGAGCACTAGAAATGTTCTTTAGTAGTCCTGCAAGTTAATCACAAGTTGTTTTTATCCGTTTTTCACGAGGCAGAGTTTTGTTGTTGCATCTCTCTCTGTATTATGACCAATTAATTTACTACGTTGGATAAGAAAACAGAACAGAAATTCAAGACCGGATGCTATGGTAAAATTCACATGTTTACAACTTCCGCCGGTCCAGTAGAGTTAAGTTGTAGGTTATACAGCACGTGACGTCACAAGAGATAAAACTCCGCCGTTACAAATATCACTTTTGTCACGTCTTTTTCACCTACGATCGCACCAAAGAATCCGAAATATAAAAAATGGTAACGAACGGTGCCGTTATTACGAATTCGAAGAAAATATAGATCGAATCAATATAGAAATATAGGATATATAGGACAATTGTAAAATATAGGACAATATAGGACGTTTTTGCCGATTTTTTAAAAAATATAGGATTTACAGGACATATAGGACGTCTGCGACCCCTGGTTATATTAAATCAAACACCAATTAAGAAATTGTTTTTGGAATATTCTGCGAAATTCAGTGATTTAGTTTTAGTGCTCGATTCGTTAAATTTTATTCTAAATAAAATTCGTTTTTTTCATGTGGAATTGAAACCTCACTGGATAAAAATGGTTCGAAAATGTTAAATAATGACACCAAAACCCTCATACTTTTATTTCCAACACGCTGCCATCCTATTTAAAAAAAAAAAAAAAAAGGAGTCTTCTCAAACTTTCCCTCTCCAGTGATGACTCCTAATCATATTTTATTCCAGGTCAGCTCTCAAATCAATGACAAATCTCGGACACAGTAAAATCTGAAAGTAAATAATATTATAAGTCAAAAAATTAGATAACAAAAAATATTTACGCCTGCATAATGGACAAACCATAATATATAACTCATAAAAACAAAGGGTTTAATAAAAATTCTTTACATGCCAATTTCCTCTGCAATTGCATCTTATCGAGCTCAGATTGAAGTTTTCATCAATAGACCACTTTCACGGAAATCAGAACTACTAATTAACTTTTTTTTTCCTGCCACCAAAACTTGATTAACTCGTTGTAAAAGACAATGCATTCAACCTGTCAAGATTCCGCTCAATTGGATGACGGCAAGTGGGTTAATTCGCGCAACAAAGATTTTATCTCGTCAACCTCAATAGGGGAAGGCTTTAGACTTTATTTATTGCAAATTTGTACGTTTAAATTCATTAAATATTGCAGTATTGTACTTTTAAATTAAGTTTCGCATATGGATGGTAAAACGTGAGCAAAAACTGATCAGGCTGACTAGATGCAATATTCAGGGCTGCCATAGCTGAACAGCATTGAAAATAGTTTTTTTAGTAGTCTCAGTTTTAAAAAATAGTATCCTCAAATACTAAAATTAATAGCGTGACATTTATGAAAAACTATATTTCGAACTAGCTGCATAGCCTTGCGTTGCAGAAACCCGTCATTGTGTGTAGGTCCTAGCTTTAAACACTTCTCGTGTAAATTTCAGAGTTGTACGTCTATTAGAAGTCGCTTAGTAAAAAATTAACAAAAGTAAAAAAAAGTTACGTAAAAATTTTACGTTATGTTTATCAAAAGTCTAATTAGCAGGATAAAACTACTCGTGTTGAAAATTTCAGAGCTCTAGGCCTGTTAGTAGTCGCTTTGTAAAAAATTAAACAAATACTATTAAATAATATGCTCGCTAAAAGTTTAATTGCTATATAAACCCTTAACATTAGAATCCCACCCCTGTCGAAAAACAAAAACAAAATATTCTCCGTTAATACAATAACACAGACCCCCCCTCCCCCTCCACTGAAAATATTTTAACAGTGTGTTTGTCAAAAGTCCAATTAGATGGCCAAAACTACTTGTGTTGAAAAGCTCCATTCCTATTGGAAGTCGCTTTGTAAAAAAGTTAAAAAAAAGTATCAAATTAAAGAAGGTAATCAAAATTTCAGCATTATGTTTTCTAAAAATTTAATTAGAAGGCCAAATCTACTTATGTTGAATATCATTTTGTAAAAAAAAAAAAAAAAAAATTCCAAAAGTCTAGAAGGCCAAAACTAGTTATGTTGAGTATTCCAGAGCTGTACCCCTATTTGAAATCGCTTTGTAAAAAGATTTAAAACTAATAAACATAAATTTATTATGTTAACAAAATCTTTTGTTCTTTAAAAAAAAAAGTGGCACTTGACCTATACCGAACATACCGTATGATATTAGAATAAAAAAAAAGTCACGTGATCCACAGTTGAGGTTTCTAGTTCAAAGTAACACTAAAAACGTCACTTCCGCCCTAACGCTTCTGGCGTTCAGCATCGGCTGCGATTCGAGCGGCAAGCGACTCGCGGTAGAGCGACAGAGTGGTGAATGAGGAACTTGCACGAATGAGGAAAATTAGTATTTTTTGTATTTTCTACAGTTATCCAACGAATATATTTGAGCAATGCAGTTATTTTTTTTATCTTTATGCTTTCAATTAATCAAAAATTGAGTTTGAAATCAAAGCAAAAGTCATGTGACCAAAAACGCATAAGAAACCGTGACGTAGTTTCACATAGATTTCGTCGAAAATCGGAGAAATCTCACTCAGTCCTCTTCTAAAACAGATTCGTTCATCATCTGCGTACTGACGTCACACAAAAAAGTAGCTTTTTCCCGCCTAATCACAAAGTGAAAAACTAGATATATTTTTTAACTATCTATCCGAACTCAAATATTTGAAAGATTGGTACTGTTTTTCACGATTTTTTTTTCTCTACTTTTATTTAAAAATAAAACCAAAAAAACGTGAAAGTTCCTCATTACACTGGCTACGATGAGAGCGAATGCGGTTTCCTCCTCAATTCGTGATATTACGTCATCCAGTGAACTATAGCTAATATGCGCTTCATTTCGAGTGATTATCAACTACAATATGAGGTATCTAAAACCAAATTTTTTTTTATTAGTGGCGAGATTATCACGAAACATCACATAAATATATAAGTTTTTAAAGAAAAGAAGAAAAAAAAAACATTTAAAACTATACGTTCAAATAAAACATTTTTGAATTAATGTTAAATCAAAAACACTATTTTTAAAATCATTATATGTGTCACTCGAAAAAAAACATGGCCTGCATTGAAGTTCCGAAATCAAAGCCTCGCACTTGACATCTCGTAATGTTCACTTCTCTGCCATTTTTATTGGACGAGAGCTTCTATGGAACTAAAACCTCTGGGCGGTGAATTGAAAATTAATGTTTGGGGGCAGTGGCAAGCGGTAAAATGAAGCGGCAACATGTTTTGCCCAGACGCTCGAGTTCATCATTACCGCCCGGGCTTATACTTCCGTTGTAATCAATGTAAATAATTAACGCAAGCGATGCCACACCATTGTTCTGCCGCCAGTCGATTGTATCATACCCGAGACCTTAGATGGTCACGTGATCGTTAGGTTTTGGTTTGATCCAAACGCCGCTTATGTAACTTTTGAAATATACATCGCAAAAGTTACAGTGAAACCAATAAAGCAGAACACAAAAAAAAAAAATTCTCTTGAAGAAAAACGTTCAATCCTCTTCAGTTCAGATTCAATCAAACTCCATAAGTGCGACATCACTGGAGGAAACCACATACTAGAACAGAGACCGCTTACTTATGACATTATGGCCAAACTTTGATAATTGATTTCATTTCCGTTCCTCTAGCGTTTTTACTTGTAAATAAAAAAAAATACACTTTTTTTCCAAAATAGTCGCCTAATATTTAAAAAAGTAACACTATAAGCTGAAAAAGTAGCTTTTAGGCCAATTTTGGCGAAAAAAGTCGCCATAGTAGCCTCGCCTCGAAAATAGTCGCTTTAGTCGCCTGAGGCAGCCCTGAATATTACATAAGCGTGTGTAAGAGTGGTCTTTTAGTGACAGTACCAAAATTTACTAGAGAGCATTATAATTGACATCGAATCTATCAGTCAAGTTTCGGCTCAATTAGATCAAATCAAGTGAGTTAATTAGCATAAGGCAGATTTGCACGCTACGCACAAGCAAACCGAATCCAATAAAGGATTGAATAATATAACCATAAAAACTGAGTTTTAAAAAATACTTTATATGCATTGTCAATTTTTATATTCATTAACACAGCGCCGATATCAAAAACATTTTTATCAGCAAATTGCGAGTCAAACTACGTTTCAAAAATAATTTATAAAAAAAGGTTGTGAATTTATACTCTGACATCCAAGTAATACTTATTTTGACTGAAGTAATTTTATTATTTATTTTTAAAAAAAAATGGCAACAGGAAAGAGTTTCAGCTGGTAAATGCTATTTTAGGGCAATTGGATGACGGCAAGTTCGTTTGGTAGTAATCAGTAAAAGCGACCTCTTAGTAATAGTCCCAAAATTTAACAGTGCATTGTCATCAATATCGAATCTATCTGCTAAGCTTCAGCTCGATTGGATTGACGGCAAGGGGGCTAAATATGCTTCCGCAGATTCCGCTGCCATCGACAAACGTGCACGCAAAATCGAAGTTAAATGAAGGATTTAAAAAAGAGTCGCCGCTGTTCTACAATTTTCATTCCACGTGCACTTTTCTCACATAGCGTAAGATTAAAAGTATGAAATTTTAATATTTGTAAAGAAATGAGCTATAGACCAATTTTTTTGAAATCGGGGTGTTCCAAAACGTGGAGAAATGCAAAAAATATCGAATATATATATTACCGAATGCTATGTTAACATAAGGGTAATCAGGGGCGTACTGGCCATAGGGTCGTCCGGTGCAATCACCGGAACAGTGAGTGTCTACAAAAAATAGACCGGTCCGGTATGGAAGTTCGTTCTTTTTTTCAATATAAGTAATCGTCTTCTTTAACCTTTTTTTTTTTACCCCATTGCATTTGAATCCCAATTGTTTCCATCGTTCGCTCCCTTTTTCGGTTAGTCGGGGAGATAAGGTATTCTAGGAAAAGTATGGGGTATTGTGGACAATTGTGGAGAAGCGGCCGATGACTGCTACTTAAGGCCCGAGGTGAGGAAAGGACTAAGGAGATCTGAGGACCACACGTATGGTCCAGACGTGGATGGGCTACTGACTCATTACTATAATGGCCCGCCAAGATCGTTGGCGACAGAGTATATATATTGTTTGGACATCTTAAAAAGCAGAAATTTTAAGTAAAGCTTCTCAGGAGGTCAATTTTTCGAGGCGGTAAAAACTCTAGCTCTAATTACATTACCAGTCGAACGAAATTTACAAATGATGGAACGCAAGTCACAGCACCAAAAAAAGAGTGGTCGTTGTTTTGTTAGAGGCCATTTCCATTTCACAAATTGGTATGGTTCCATGCGAAGCCAAGCTGGTAGCAATTACATACTATAGTCAATACCAAACGAAAATGTTGCAACTGATTACATAAAACTTCAAATATACATTTCAAGTAAGTGTCATTATTTTAAATTATTTATATATAATGGTTCTTAATTCTTAAAAACTTGAAATGAATTAATCTAATTCATACGTAAAATTATGTTTAGTAGAGAAAAGATTTTTAAATTTTATCTCTCCATATATATATAAAATTCAACGTTTATCTATGGTTATTTACGCTTATAACTCCAGATTAACTGTACCAATTTGGATCATGTTTGTGTCGATTAATAACTTTTTGATACGAATGTAAACACATATTTAACATTGCATTGTGTTAGTGATCTACCTGGCATTGTGGGTTTAGAGTACAATTCGAAATCTAAGCTTTTAATACATTTTGTTTTTGGAAATCAGAAAAATTAAATTTTCTGTATTACACATTATTGATTAAGATGTTATTGAGAGTGATTTAATTGGAAATAAAAATTATTGAACCATTTTTATAAATAATAAGAGATACATCTCTTATTATAATCATAATTATACGATTTTATGTAGATAATTTGATTCACTTCACAGACAAGGGGTAATTATTTTATTGTGTTGTAATGCAATTTCATTTTGTCTAAAATTATTTAAATAGAATAGAATGACAATTGGGTATGTGCCAAACAATCTTCCATTATGAACTGTTTAAAAAAAATTATTAAAAAAAGAAATTAAGTAGTGGTAAATTTAAAAAAAGGATAAAATCTTAATAGAAATTCATGAGTTTAACCAAAATTATAGTTAGCTGTTGAAGAAATTAGGTTTTTAGCAAACATATCTTAACTTTCTAACTGAAATGTCAGAGCATTAAAACTTGATAAACCTATTTATACAGGGTGTCCCAAAAGGTCATGTCCAAACGGCACACATGGTTGTGTCAGTTCATGAGGAAGCAGAATTACATAGGAAAGGGGGGTCGGAAACGCGATTTTGACAGTGAAATTGCATCGTAACCGTCACGCAAAGAAAAAATAACAAACTGTGTAAAAAAATCTTTATTTTACAACAAAACAGTACCAAATAAAAAAGAAAAATGCTACAATTCATAGTAAGTGCTCAAAATTGGCCCCATCAGCTGCAATGCCTCACATCGGAGCCGCATGGAATCGCAAACTCGTTCGAATTGGCCAGTAGTCTCCCGGACACGTGCCGCCGCTTCAACGATACGTGCGATAAGGTCCATGTCCGATGGAACGGGTGTCTTGTACACCAGACACTTCAGGTATCCCCTGAGGTAAAAATCCAGGGGGTTTAGGTCCGGGGTTCGCGGTGGCCAAGGTACAGGGCCGGCTCTGCCAATCCAGCGATTTGGGTACGTCAAGTCCAGGAACTGACGTACATTCCTGTCGAATGTACATTCCTGTCATCCATGAGCCCCATCATGCTGGAACAACATGTTGAGGCGTGTCGTTGAGGGAACATCCAATAAAAACGTGAGCAATACTTCTTCCAAAAAAATGGCGTACGAAACCCAGTCTAGGGGTCCAGGCATTACGTATGGACCAATCAGTATGTCACCAATAATTCCAGCCCAGACGTTAACGCTGAAACGGTATTGGTGGTTGTGAGACTGTGTGACATGGGGATTTACAATCGACCACACATGCATATTGTGCTGGTTGAGGACACCATCCCGGGAAAAGGTAGCTCCATCGGTGAACAGTATCCGTGATGGAAATTGTGGGTCTGTGATCCTTGTCTGTAAATACCAACGTGAGAATGCCACACTTTGGGGATAGTCCGCATCGCTTAGCGCCTGCACCCGTTGTATGTGGTACAGATGTTGGTGATCTTCCCGCAGTATTCGCATAATGGAGGAGCGACCGACACCTAGGTCGCGTTCCACAAAGCGGATACTTGTACGCGGATTCCGTGTAAATGCGTCTAATACAGAGTTCTCGATGTTCGGTGTCCTTGTTGTACGTGGCGGGCCGATGTGGTTGCTGATTCTGAACGATCCTGCCTCCTACAATCGGCGATGTAATTGTCCGAACATTCTATGGTCGGGTACACGTCGGTTCGGGAACCGTTGTCGATGCATGCGTACCGCTGCTTGTCCATTGCCATCTACAGCGCCATACACGTAATGCATGTCTGTCAATTCTGCATTGCTGTACTGGTTCATCCTTTCTCTGCAACGTCCGCGCTTCGATTAATCTGACTGCCCGCGCTTTCGTCTGCCAGCGCTTATTGCCCTCTAGCGGATTACAATCGCGTTTCCGACCCCCCTTTCCTATGTAATTCTGCTTCCTCATGACCTGACACAACCATGTGTGCCGTTTGGACATGACCTTTTGGGACACCCTGTATATGCAAGTTCCTCAATTTATGTATACGTTTAATTATAACAGTATTGTCACGAATTTGTGCATGTTATGATCCATCACATATTTTTCTATATCTGAACTCTGCCCTTCTTCTTTCCTTCCCCGTTCTCCTCAATATTTTTGAATAATTTATGCCTAACTTTACGCCATCACGTAATTTTTCAAAGTCTCATGTTTTCGATTAATTTTGCAACAAAATGGATTTTAAAGTTTTTTTTAACGACAGTTTTTATTTATCCAGATTTTTGTCTAATTTGGTAAAATGGACGGTAAAAAAAGAAAATGTCTTGCAAAACAATCAAAGCAATGTTTATCTATAAAAGATATGTTCTTTGGATAAACGGATAAAACTATGGTTACAAATTATAACGTAGCAATCGACACTACTGAGATTAATAATCATTTAAACAAAACTTTAGAAGTTTCATCTACGTGTGCAGATACAGAACCAAACAGCAATGATATTTGTTCAAATGACAAAGATCTCTGGTATTACAACTCTTTACTTATTTTATACCTTTTAAAGTTAAGTATATAGTATAATTTCGAATGCCATTTTCTAATAAACATTTTTTATAAACCTAAGCATTCTTTATTTTGCCATTTGGATATTGTTTTATTTTATAACAAACTATCAATAGTTTATTAAACCAAGTTCACTCAAAGGGGATATAAGGATAAAAACAGAGAAAAATTTAATTAGTTAAACTAATTATTAGAACAATTCAAATATAAAAATTTATAAATAAATTTATATAATCATCGAAATTATTCAGTATAATGTTGCGTTGTACGGGTTCGAAAGATTTGACGCCAAAGCAGATCAAAACTTGCAGAAATTTATTCCAAAATAACTCTTCACAGTTCTCTTACAGCTCCAGAACTTTTCGTTCTAGTAGACACAATACAGCTCTTTTTCACCTCAATAGAGCACAAAACAGCAGTTAAAAACTTGACAAACAACTGCTAAATCGCAGCAAAAGACAATGCAAAACAGTTCGCTTTAGAATGCTCAGTATCTCAAGTCAGGAATACAGCTCTCACAATGAACGTTGAGAGATAACTCCATCACCCGCTCTCCTGAGCTTTTATAGGGTGACCTGAGAACATACGTGAACCTTCCAGAGATAGACATTTGGAGAACTTTCCAGAATGTAGTCGAAAAGTCCTATATACATGTACCTATACATGTACCGAAAATGTCGCCAAATGGTCGCCAAGTTTGGCGACATTTGGCGATTTCTCGCCAAATTTAGCGACAAAAATTAGTCGCCAAAACCATCGCCAACTTGGCTCCATCTCGCCAATTTGGCGAGATTCCCATTACCATAATGTGAAATGCCCTGCCCCTTGAAACTCGCTTCCCAGAGTTACCTCTGTAAAACCCGCTATCAAGCGATTACACCCCTATTGCCGGGAAACAAACCATTGCATTGCCTTATGCGAAATGTACAGAAATTTATCTATTTACAAAATTAGCACTACGAAATATTTACAAATATACAAAAATTCGTAACAATAAATATTTAAATATTAAAATTTATTAGTTATTCAAAATATTTCATTATTAAAATTAATTAATTAGTGGAATTTTCTTAACAAAAATAATTAAAATTTGATAAATGATTATAGTTAAAATTTGGGCCGGCATAAATCTAAAATCACCGGGCCGGTTTTATGTCCCAGTACGCCCCTGAGGGTAATTGAAAGTACAAAATTTAGAGATGAGAAATTTAACTTTGCGAATTATTATACACCAAAGTGGAAGAATATGTTTTGCATGTGCTGCCCTCTCCTGAGAAAACTAACCACTTTAAGAATATACTTTTTTGGTTGCAATTCTACACGTTTTGAAACGTGCTAGAAAAAATATCCGTGTGTGTGTTTATCCGTGGTCAGCATAACTCCCGAGCGCCTTGACTTACGATGTTCAACTTTTCTTTACGGTGGCTATGAGACTTATCATTAAGGTTTTCGTTAAAGTTGCGCCTAAGTTAGCTGCTATCGAAAATGTGTTTTTCATGAAATTGCCAAAAAAAAAAGGCTCTAACGATATTGATTAAAATGCCTTTTAACGTGCTTTAAACATATCCAGTTCCGAAATTCCAGTAAAAATTCGACGATGGTCTAAAATAATTTTTCCTTGAGCACCGGCCATCAACCAACTATTTTTCCCTTCTCTGATTACTTAGACCACGACGTCGCGGGTTCGAGTCCCGTATAAGGCATGGGTGTTTGTAAATGTATGTTGGCTTGTCAAATGACGAGAATGTTTAGGCGCATTATAGCCCTCGTGTTGCTGACGGCGCCAGATAATATGAAAACCACCAATCTCCGATTACTTCCAAGAAAGGATAATGTAAGAACTATCGGAAAATACATCTCCAATTTCATCATTTTTTTTTTTTTTTTTTTTGGCTAATGCAAGAATTATCGCCACACTGGTATTTTTGTTAATTATGAAAAGGGTAAACTAAACCCTTGTCAAATTTAAGAGCAGCGATGAGTATTAAAGTGTAATTGAAAGTTGTGTGTAGGTCTATACCTCTAGTTTATCTCGAGTTGGTCTGGATACGATGAGAGTGAAGGCGATATTTTCTGTCGATTCCTAAAGTGACGTCATCCAGCGAACTAGCTGACGATAATGGTGAGATTATCACAAAATATCAAGTTTAAAAAAAAAAAAAAAAATTTCAAAAATAAATTTAAAAAAAAAAGTTTTATACTTGAAATGTTATTTTATTATTTTTTAAAAAACGTATGTATTTCGATAATCTCACCACTATTAAACAATTTTGGTTATAGATACTTCATCTTGTATGTAAGGCCTCGGGTTAGATACGAGCGGGAAACGGTTACGGACAGGCGGAAGAACAATAGAGCGGCACCACTTGAGTTAAAGTTTACATTACTTACAACGAAAGAATGAGGCGGTGGCTATGATGAACACGAGCGTCTGGGCGAAACAAATTGCCGCTTCATCTTACCGCTTGCCGCCATCCCCAGATATTAATTTTTCCTCACCGCTCAGAGTCTTTTTAGCTGCGTCGAAGCTATCGTCTGATTAAAATGGAGGAAAAGAGGAAATTGACAGATTTCGAATACGAAGTTTTGATTTCGGAAGTACAAACCAGGCCATGTTTGTGGAACGATAACCATAATGATTTTAAAAATAGTGCTCTTACAAAGAAACTGTGGGAAGAAGTTGGAAATACAATAAATTTGTCAGGTAAGATTAATTCATTATTTTAATCAATTGCATACTTATATTTACATTTGAAAGTGAATGTTTTTATTATTACTTATAAGATGAAGATATGTCTAGAATCAATATTGTTTAATGATTAAATTGAGAATTTTTTTTGTATTTTCTTGTTCTATTTTTACTAGTTCTTAATTTTTAAGGTGAATCGGAATTATTAAAACATCTGCCTATCTTTACCATATTTAAAAGCACCTTATTTAAAGAACATTTTTTCAACTATTTACTTCCTTTTTTTAATTAAAAAAAAAAAATTGCACATGCTAATGGCACGTTTTGAAATTTTTTTGTCGGTATATGAGTGGGGAATTTTTAAATATTTTGTTTTGATAAGTCTGGTGTTCTATAGAATTTTTAAAAACTGTCCCTTTTATAGTGGGAATAAAACTGTATAAAATCTTTAATTTTGCAATATTAAAAAATGCTACACTCAAATTGTGTAATATATTGGTAAGAACATACGTTAAAAATTGTAAGCATTTATTTCAGTAAGTTTTGAGTAAATTGAGTAAATATTCCTTTGATATTCAATATTGCTGTTTTGAGGTATGAACTGTAAATTTGTACAACAAAAATTTGAATTGAGACACAACACTTTAGACAAAATGAAAAAAAATCCTTCTAATTTAGTGAAGTTCAAACTTTTTGCACTGTTTGATTCAGAATCATTTGATTTTTTATTTTTTTTATTTTTTTATTATTATTATTAGAATAATATAATCTCGAAATAGATTTTTTGACGTTCTGTAACTTCTACAAAATTTAATTTGATTATACATTAATTAAAAAAAAGTTATATTTGGATGTATAATTTGAAATGTAACTTTATTATTTTTTCAAATATGTATACTGAGAGGTATGTTTTTTGGTACTCTCACCACCATAAAACAATTTTGGTTTTAGACATACTTGAAATTGAGGTAGCAATCTCAATTAACAAGAAATATTATTTTACAATTAAATATATCTCCAATAATAAATTACAAAGGGGTCATTCCATGCAAAGAGAAAAAAATTTGTAAAAATTAAAATTTGAAAAAATATTATTTTTTTCATACACATTTTTGGGTACAAGAAGATTCAAAGTTCTTTCTTAGTTATTCGTTTTTTAAATACATTAATTTCTAAAAGTTGAAAACACTCTCGAATTATAGTCGAGTTAGTTCTGTTTTGATAAAGTGGGTAGTAATTTTTAAAGTGGGTAAAAATATTAATTTTTTTTCCCTATAGTTTTATAGTTTCCCTATAGTTTCCCTAAGGGTTTTTAAATAATTATATTACCTTAATAATCGTAAAAATTGTTTAAACTAGTTTATAAATGATTAAATTTTTGTATTTTATTCATTTTAAAATTGATTTTTTCAGGTACCTTAAGTTACCAGAAATGTGTTTATTTTCAAATAACGTTTAAAAAAAAAAAAAAAAAAAAAAAAAAAAAAAAAAGATACTTGCAAATATAATTTTTTTTTACTTTTAGATATGTACTAAACAGAAATCTATACTTGTATTTCATATATATTTTTTTTATTTAATTATGCAATAATTAAAATTTGGTAACGTAAGTTACCAAAAGGATAGAACTTGAGGTATCGATGGAAAATTTTCCATAGAATACTAGTAAATTTCAATAAAAATAAAATATTTATTTACTCATGGTTTCAAAGCTGTCCAAAGTAAAAATAAATAATTTGAATGAATATTTGTTGTGTTTCTAAGAACTCTTCAGTTTTAATTGCAATGTAATAACGACTAAACAATCTTTCTAATAAAAACTAAGCATATCGATTTAGAAATTTTTAATATTATATTAATTACCAATATTGATTTCTACATTTTGATATTAATATGTTATTAGAGTGTAGACCTTAAAAGATATGCAAGAGTGGTAATAAGGGAACAAATTGTTAGTAAAGCTGAGCATTTTGTGCGGGCAGCTCAAAATCAGACATTAAGATTCACAACTAAAACAAAATAGATCACTGCTGGTGGAAAAAATTCCAAGTTAAAACTGGCAAACCTATTTTCATAGAAAATACAATGCAGAATATTAGAACCTCCATTTAAAAGTTTTGTGACTGAAAAGCTTCCTTACGCAGAATATTAAAATATCTGTTTAAAAATTCTATGACACGGAAAAGCCCTTGAATTTCTTTTAAAGCTTCGTAGGAATAAAATGTGGAATCTTGAAAGTGAATGATTAGTATTATGGGTTATAATATACACTGCATCCAAGTATAATAACTGTCTCGAAAGATGACGAGTTTAAAGGCAGTGGGATGGTTTCATTTTATTACAAATCTCAAAATCTAAAAAAAAGATCTAATTCAAACTGGAAATAACACAATCGTCCAGATGATTTTTTTTTATAATAAGAAAGATATGATTCATAAAATCAAACAATATGTAGTAGTGGGCATTATATATTGTAATGAAAATACCAAATTAAGCTCTTACTAGCAATGTAAGAGCCAATCCTGTTTATTTAGGTATTTTCTATACAAATAATTAAAAAATAGCAAACATTTATTACATTTTTTTGTACTTAGGTAGAGTTATCTTCAATAATATTTTGTGTTCTGACAAGATAAATATTCTTCGTTTCAGGAGACGAGTGTAAGAAAAAATGGAAAAACTTGAAAGATACGTTCAGGAAGAAAGTGCAAACTCTGGAATATAAATCTGGTCCTCCACACAAAAAATGGAAATTTGCAATTCCCATGGCATTCATATGAGACATTGTTTTTCCAAGCCCTATGGTAGGAAGCCTTACGTCTCCTTTAGTGGAAGAAGATGCTGCTAGCATAGATGCGGAAAGCACCGAGACCAACGACATCGAGCAACAAGGGGGCACATCGCTTTCCTATCCTGAAGACTACGATATGTTTTCCAGACCCCACAGTTCCAAGAGAAGCATCAAGCAAAAAGAAGATCTGTATAAGCTAATGCTGGAACTGGAGGAAAAGAAAATCAATGCTATTGTAAATATGGGGAAACAAACAGATGATATGGGAGATGACCATCACTTCTTCTTAAGTTTACTTCCATACGTAACACGTTTGGATGATATGGAAAAGCTACAACTCCGTTCTAAAATTCAAGATTGCGTATTGGAAGCCATCAGAGATCACGACATGAAATACAGGCAATATAATTCAGATAATGAGTTAAACGCCAGTAATTCTACTGAGGTTCTACCAGACCATAACTATTTCGTGAATCAACCGCCTCAGGCACCTCAATCAAATGAAAATTGCGATTGTATCTATTTGAGTGTCGGGCAATCGATTGATTTATGATTACAAGTTGTAAGAATTATTTTCTTTATAGGTTTACTTTTAAAATTCATGTGTGTATTATAAAATAAGGCTCTTGTTAAAAGTTTTGTGTAATTATAAAATAAGGCTCTTGTTAAAAGTTTTGTGTAACTTAACAATAATATAAATTAGAAATTGAAAATAATTGCTTATTTTATTTGTTTGTTACAAATTTTCAATAAAGTACCTATGATGTAGTAATTGTCTTTTTTAAATCCCTTAAATTAACTTCAATTTTGTTTGCAGCAGACAAAACTGCGGGGTATTATAATAAATCCACTTGTAGTCATCCAATAGTGCTGAAACTTGGCAGATAGAATCGTTGTCGGTGGCAATGCTTTTTTTTATCAAGTTTTGGGGGTAAAAAGAGACTGTAGGTCAATCAATAAGAAAAATCAATCTGAGCTTAAAATCACCTAAATAAGTTGCAATTGCACATAAGATGATACACGGGGAAATTTCGCTCTTTTGCCCTACTCGTAAACAGATTAGACATATTAAATGCATATTTGGTAAAGTTAAAATAATTATTTTTCCATATACCTTTATCACCAAATAAGCTTATATAAAACACCAACATAACTAGAGAAACTCCTCATAACTTAGTTATTTTAACTTTTTTAGGAGTAGAAAAAAGAGCGCAAAATGTTCCGTGCGGCATCCAAAGATTTCTCATATAAAGGATTTATATTAAAACTGTTTTTATCAATGAATTTTTTTACATACCTGAAAGTTACAACTAGTCTCTCTTCTGGTATCACTTGCTGCCTAAGACCAGGCCTTTTCTTTGTCAAGCGTGGGGCTATCTTCTGGAGTATGTAATCGAATCATTGCTAGATGCCAGTTATTTCGAAACAGTCATGTGTGGGTGAAACAGCTGTATTATTTTCGCTCGTATCGTATCCGACACTAATTAATCACACAAAATTAATTCCTCAGCTAGTTCGCTGGAGGATGTCATGTTAGGAATAGAAGGAAATACCGGCTTCACTCTCTTTGTAGCCAGACCAACTCTCAATGTTCTATTCCTCATTCGGTCTGCCGCAAGTCTTTCACCGCTCGCATCGTACCCGAGGCCTTATACGTCCACTTTCAACGCAGCGTTCATCCCAATGCCAACACGGGCGGAACTAGGCGCCCAAATGCTCCGCGCGCTGATTTCGAAGGATGGAAAGAGAGGAGGGAGAACAAAAGGAATTATTGTCTTTCAGGAGGATTCGAGGAAAAATTCTTCATAAGCTATGCTGCCACAAAATGCCAAAATATTAATAACGAACTTTGATCAAACTCATGCTATAAAGAAAGTTTAAAATCAAAAAACACTCAACCTACCTAAGTGACATTTAAATGGTCGGTTAAGTAAAAATAAGAAGTTCCTAGTAACTTTTTTAAGTACATCAGAAGCAATTTTTTAGAACCTGTGAGCATCTCAGATTTTGCTGTGACTAAATAAAAGGTGACAACCTACGAATTTGAGAAAGAAAAAAAAAAAATTGCACATCGATTTGAAATGAAAGAATTTTTAAGGACCTTTAAGAAATGTATATGTGTTAAGCGCCCTTCAGAAATCACACACAGATTATGAGATTTCCGTAGTAGATCTCCAAAATAAGATTCAAATTTCGAAACACACTTACGTTGAACATCACCAGTTCAGAAGATTTCGTTTAACAAAATTAACTCAACGGAGGTATTTGAATTGGTGGACCCGCAACTTAAAAAACACTTTGCCTTGTTTAAAAACAGGCATTCGCAAATCATTTTGTGATTACATTTTGATTTGGAAAAAAAGTTGAGGAAAATTTGGAAGCACACTGATCATACTCGAATTACATAGAATCTTCATTAATGTAATCTTTGCTAAGAGGTGCATGATTGAATAACGAGAAAGCTTATTTGATTTCAATCTTGTCAACCATATTTCTGTTTATTTAGTTCTTTCATGGCAGCAGTCGAGCGTTTATTAACCTACAAATTTAACTCCTTCAACCCCTTGACTTCACTTCAGTTAAATAAAACAGTAAACTCAAACTAATTTTAGTATACTATCAAACAGTCAATTGAATTCCTAAATTAAAATTTGTATTCTTTCTGGTTCTAAAGGTTCCTCTTACTCGATCCTCGACAGTTGGTATCATGGTTGTTAAATTGTAAATCCCTAGAACACAATTGCAAATCATTCAAAATCGCATTCAATCGAAGACTATTTCTGGAGGACTTTCAGAGCCAGTGTCGCGATATTAAGTACTACGGGCTCAATCAGTACATTACGAAAAAATTGGAGAGTATTAAAATGGCACTATAGTAAACTTCATATTTCAGCTGCATTTGGAAAAAAAAATTACGACGTATGTTGTTAAGAAGTAAGCATAAAAAAGCCCACTTTCGAAACGCATTTTATATTATAAATTTAGGTAAAATAAATAACTTGTCGACAGGTCGTAGCAGAAACATTATCTTCATATGAACTTTTGGAGAGATATTCAAATAAGGTTTTGTTAAAGGCTAACAGAGGGAAAATAAAATTTTACTCATTATTTCTATAATAAAAAAATACTTAGAATACGAAGTTGCAATTATAAATATTGGTCAAATATTAATTTCTGAACATTGAATCAGGTAAATAATTTAGTTAGTAAATTAGATGATCAGTCCCGGTTAGCTTTGCTTACTTTCCCGTTTACCTTTCAACTCCTAATGAATGGATTCTCATTGGATGTAAAATCACAAAATCATTCGGATCTAAATATGAATTGGCAAACAATTCCGTTGAATGCAGTTAATTAAAATTTTAATTGCGGAAATATTACAGTAAACCTTGTACGTAAACAAATTTAAAAAAAAACTTATCGGTAACAACGGCTATCGAACTATCCAACCTTTACAATTTGTTATTTTAGTGGCTCTTTTAAAAGCATTGTGAAACACTTAAAAACCAAAAATAACCCCAATACAATATAGTTAGAGCTTACCTAAGCTAATATTTGACATTCTGTTTTTATTCTAAATTCTAAAGCTCACTTTTTTTTTTTTTAGCTTTCAAGATGCAGATCAAAAAATTGATAAAGGACAATGAAGCTGGTCCAGTCTACCACTCTCTTAACAAATCTCCAATACAGATAAGTACTATCAATTTTCGTTTCTAAGAGAAGGCCTCCAATCTAAAGTATTTGCTTTTTACAACAGAGAACATTCTTTGGAAAATTGACTTTTTTTTTCGATGTTTTCCTCAAAACTTTTCCTTTTTTGACTTTTAAAGAAATTTAGTACAAATAATTTTAAAAATGCAAATATTACTTGTGTATATCACTAATTCTTAATAGTAGTGTAGTTTCACAGTAATTTTTAGCTCCAATAATATAAACGAACGATCCAATGACAATTTTAAATTATGTTTAAGGCCTTCAAACTTTAAAAACGAAGTTAAAACAATGAAAGAATAAAATGTCACCTCTTTCGAAATCGCCCACACTAAGAACTGCAATGCATGCTGATGGTTATCATTTCATATATGGGAAGCGCACATTTTTGTTTTGGAAACCACCAAAATCCGATTCTCGTCCACAGATTGGGAAAAGCTGTTGTCATTGAACCAAAAAAGGAGTCGAAAATTTAGAATAAGCCAATAGTTTTAAAATATATATATATTTTTTTTGTGGAAAAAATAAAATACCAAACCAATAAACTAAATAAATACTAAAATAGATTGCATAAAAAGCAACATACCATTGAACACCAAATCAGTAGCAGACGTCAATCATTTACGTTCTATTCAAACTAAACTGGTGAAATATAAACTGGCTCTTATAATCTTTCCCAAAATGCTAGAGTTTACCAAGAAAATAAACATTTCTTAGTGATTAGAGAATATTATTTTAATTATTTTAATGCGCTTCTTCAATTTTTTCCAAAATGTCCAGATAATAAATTGTCTCAGCAAAAACTTTTTTTTTTTTTTTTAGTGATTGCATAGTCATCAATCTTAATGTCAAGTTAGGAAGAAATTGCTCTTTTTCAAGGATATTAAGCCTTGGACAATTTCATTGTAATAATATTAATAATTTTGGTTCATAACTATTATATCGTAAATGTCTAAGAAAAATTAAATCTGCAAATGCGCACAAGCTTTACAAGTTCACAGGTACTCAATGTATCTGGTCAGCTTTTTTCTCGATAAAGAAGTGGCTTTTGCTTTTAATTGCAACTTTAGTACAATTCGTTCAATGAAAACGTTTAACAAGACAAATACAAAATTTGAGATTACGCAATTTGATACACGCATAGAACTTATGTGTTTGAATTTCTGGATCTCAACTGTACCTGTCTTAATAAAATGATGCATATCTAGATTTTGGAAAAAATTACACATTTAATTTGTCTAAACTTTTTAATATAAGCAATACCTTATAATTACTATAGATTAAATACTGTTCAATTCATTTTTAATAATACACATTTGCAATGCATTAATCTCACCATGAGATCTTTAAGCATCAATATCATCAACAGGTTTTTTCAGTTCTTGTAAGTAATCCAGTTCCATCCGTCTTTGTTCCTATAAAGAAGTGAACTTTTAACGAAGAAATAAAATGAACGATTGGCATGTGCAACCAAGAAATAAAATGAATTGGCATGTGTAACCAAGATATAAAGTGAATTAATTAGCATGTGAAAAAATTCAAGAAAATTACAGAGACGGAACTAACTTACAATAAGCTGTTTTCAGTACAAAACATATTGAAATAGTTTTAAACATAATATACTACATTTTTAACTAGGTTAGAAGCACAGAGTTAATAGTGAATTTCCTATAAAAAAAATCGAGACATTTCAAGAATTTTCATTCGTATTCAGGTATTACCTTTTTTTTTTTTCACTTATGGTATTTTAATGTATATTATGTTTTGCAAAAGTGTAAAGTAACTTTTCTAACTTCCTGTAACTGATACATAAACTTTGATTGAACACATACCATTTTCTTTTCTCTGTTTATTCTCTTTTCAAATAAAATTTCTTCTCGCTTTCTTTCTCTTTCCTGCAATAATTTTTTTAAAAATAAATGTTTAGAAACTGAAGACTTCAAACTGATAGAAAGTAAAATAAATTATGTAGTATCAATTTAAAAAAAATTACTTCTTGTTTCTTTCTATTTTCTAAAGCTCGGACTAGAATCATGTGTTGCCTGCGCCGCTCCCTTTCCTGTTAATAAATAACTATTGTCACAAACAGACCATCAGAAAATAAAAAGCATTCGTTTGAAAGGTGAGAAACCAATAATTTACAATATTGAGCATAATTAAATATCCTTATAGCATTTTGCTTTTTATTTTAAAATAAATAATAACCAAATAAGAACTACTCTAATATGCAACTACTATGAAAAATATTTTACAGGAGAGTCATGTATAAAAAAATTTTCTTTATGACCAGGGAGCAATATATAAGTCTGGTTCTCACTAATTTTTTTTTATAATGCTAAAATACTTAGAACAGGTTTGTTGTGTAGGTGATAAGGTTGATCCGACTCCAATTACAATTAACAAATTAAATAGAAATTTAGGTACAACAATTATAACAAAGAATTAAGGGAAGGAATGAACGACACGTTTGTCCTCTCTGAAATCGTGGCACAGTCCGATGGTTACTAGGCAGTTTTTCCAATTCGGAGATCACAATCATGTGCATAGGGCTGCTTCAGCTATGCAAGTGATATTCAAGTGGAAGAGTGGCAATGCCCTGGAACTTTGTCGTCACAGTAGAATACTTATTTCCAATTATTGAAATAAAAGGGGAGGGTAGTAATATGACCAATCTTTAGTAGTAGTCAGTCTATCACTTCATACCCTATTTTATTTCTAAGCAAATTGGGTCCTCATTTAATCAACTTCGTTTGAAATAACTAAGTAACTAAAAGATTTACTAATCAACTTACTTTTCGAAAAAATAATTGTTTCAAATAAAATTACCTTTAACATATTCTAAGAAAAAAAAACAATAAATCACCAAACATTATCTTCAAAAACTGTTTTCAAAACTAACATCAAAACATTTAAGTACAAAAGAACATTTACAGTTCAAAAATAACAAATGAAATAAAATATCCCACAAAGCACATGCAGCAATGTGATTAAGTAAACAGCAGTCCCATTTTTAAATGACCAAATAAGTTTCAAAATAGTAACCTGGAACCAAACCAAAGCTCAGCATATAAAAGCAAAGTATAAGCGTAGAGAAAGCACAAAATGTGATTCTGTTCTGACGTAATCACAAAGAATTTATTATACAGTGAACAGAACCCCAGCACAAATAAAAAAAACTGAGTATTCTAGAATATAGTTTGAATAATGGCAGATTAGACAAGACTAGACTAAGAAGAGTACAGAAATCGACTAGCTGTCAAATTTGCTGGCATGCATTTACACATCACAATTAAACACATGCATACATCAGACACTTTTACATACCAAATCAACCATTAGCAGCATTTCCCTACGTTTCTGCATTTCCTAATATACGAGACAAAAATTGTATTTTTAAAAACATCACAAAATGTTTAAGAAAGTAATTCACACTTTACAAAAAAAATTATTTAATAATTAATCAAAACATTTCCTTTTTTTTTTTTTTTTTTTAATAAATTAAATGAAAATGTTATAGAGTCAACTAGAAATGAATTGTATTTACTACTTTTTGGTTAATTTTCTTTGGCAACAATGGGATGTTTGAATGCCGTATATATGTTTTTTTATGTGCAATAGAATTTAAAACACTCTTAAATATAGCACCAATGGCCAAAGTAAGAAATTTATAAGCGTTATGATGCACAAAATAATAGCCTAAAATTGCATTTGGCATGGGAATAAAATATGATAGACAATAACTTGTGTTTACAAATTATTATATTTTTAATACGATTCTTTCATTGAGTAAGTATATAGTTATATATATAGTTTATAACTAGATAAATACACCAAAATGGTAAAGCTCTACTAGAGCAAAATAATGATGGAGAACTTTATTTTTATAGATCTCTCCGTCAACCGACCAAACAGTAGCAAATGCTTTGTGATTCGTATGCATTTGAAATATTTTGTTATAGATATATTATTGATAAATCACTATTAAATGACAAAATTTCAATAAATGGCAAAGATATTTAAATATAATTTTCAAAAGAATAAAGGTTTTCAAAGCCAACACCCCAAAACACAGATGCCATTTTTAAGAACATAAACACATTAAAAAGAAGGAATAAAGTGAGGATAGGGTCAAACTTAAATGAATTTTAAGAATTTCGAAAGAAAATCACAAATTAGTTGTGGACATTATCGAATGGTTTAAGTTATAATAAAGAAACAGATGAAAAACATTAAAAGTAATCCACCCCAATTATACAAGAGGGTAATAAATTATATAAATGAATTGTGTGGTAGTGGATAGGCCACAAAGGAATAATACCTGCTCTCTAAGAAAAACAGCTTGTTGACGTTTCATTTCTTGATCCTATGACAAAAAGATCAAATCATTAAAATTTATTTGTTAAAAAATCGGAAATAACAAGAGACCTACTTTTTTGGTATTACAAAGGTTGAATGCAAAAGAAATTCACCTCAAGTATCTGCTGAGCACGTATTTCTTTTTCTATTCGTAACTGTTCCATTCTTTCAAATTTTTCTTGCCGTTTCATGATACGCTGTTGCTCTTTCTGCTTTCGACTCTCTTCAGCTGTGGAGGGAAAAGGATCAACTTTTAAGTAAAATTTAATAATATTTGCATCTTTAAGCAGAGCACTATAAGTTTTTATTTTGAAGACATAAGGTGGTTTATGGAATACTGAATAGAATTACCCAGATTTCATCCAGAATTTATTTTGGGTTTTTGAATATTTAATAAAAATTGGCATTTCACTTGCTTTGATGCAATAGTTGTAGATTTAAACAGACTCTTCAAGCTAAAACTGAAAGTCTGATACACCGCAAAGTTAGATAACAGGCTACTTAATTTTAATAAAAAATGTGTCTTACAGTTACAATGTGTCCATTGCCTTTATCACAAATGCAGGGCCGCCGCTAAGAATTTTGGTTGGGGGGGGCGTAGACATCCTTTTGCCGACTGAAATCAAGGCATGTCCGGTGTAAATGCAGAAAATATAAATTAAGGTGCTAATAAATTGTTAACTAATTATTATTAATGTAAAATTAACTTATAAATAATTTTTAATTAATATATGAATAATTAATGCATAATTAATTATTAATTAATGTAAAACTTATTGTTAATGCATTTTTTTTTATTTAATTGTGAATTGTTTTATTTAATGTGAAATTAGTTTGAATTATTTTTAAATTACCTTCTAAACAATTTTTAATATTTTATGGCATTTTATTAATACGTACTTAATGTCAAATTTTAAGTAAATTCCCATCACATTATAGTTAAAGTTCCTTCAAATTCATCATTTCTTTTTAGTAAATTAACCCTTCCTCTCCAAACAAAGGAGATTATTTTTGGAAGCGTTTTTATTTGGGAGCAGGGGGGAGGGAGACATTTATACTTTGCAGATAGATAGAATTGCCCCTCAGAATCTTAAACCAATTCAGTAAACTGAGAAGTATAAGTGCTTCATTTCGATACAACTTTATTTGAAATTTTCAAATTGCAGTTTCGAAAAAGAATAATTAAGCGTGTAAAAGTGGTTGGAAAATAGCACTTTAACATGGAATTAAATAGATGAAAATTATTGATCAAATAGGTGACTTTTTTTATAAAGAATTGTATAAAGGTTGATCAAAAAACAAATTCTGGAAAAATTATTCTTTTTAAAATTCTGGCGGACTATATCTGCTACAGAAAATTCCCTACGCGAAGCACTGCAATTTTTATAATAGATACAATATCAGGGACATAAGAAATATGCACTTGCACTCCTTCCCCTCTGGGTTTCGAAAAATAAAGCAACGTGGAAAAAAAAGTGGTAAAATTTACAAGAAAAATTTGAAAATTTTACAAGAATTTTTTGAAAAAAAAATATATATGGATTCATCAATTTGAACAGAGCATTAATGAATAATTATTAACTAACATCCAATTAGGAAATCCAATTCCCATCTTCTAAAAATCAAGAATTAAACAAAAACTTTGGTAGCCTTACATCTCCCTGCAAATAACCATGTAGGCATTCATGGACACTATAATTGCATTGCAAAAGACAATTATTATTAAAAACGATTTCTTAATTATTTAATTTTTAAATACTTTTTAACACATTTTCCTAACTAAAAAAGAAAAGATTTTGATTTTTCTTGAAACGTGTGTTAATAGTAAAACTTAATTTTTTTGTAACAATTCAATCCAGGAACCTACTTCTTAAAAGTAGTTACTTCGAGTATATATTTTTATCAAAATTGCTAGATTTAATTTAATTATTTTTTTGTGGTTTTTCACAGATGTGTTATGGTTTTTCAGCAATAATTTCTGCAAATATTACTCGTTTTTTGAACAATAATCATTTGTTCAAGAAGGAAAATATACTTGAAAAAGCTAGGTTTTTTTTTTCCTAAGCAGGATTAAAAATGAAATAGTTTGGTTTAATGCTAAAGTAATCCATAATATTTATGTGCAAAAAGGTAAGTTATTTGCAACTAATTGAACTTCGAATTTAGTGACAAAATACTCTATAAGAAAGCATGGCATAATTTTTAGCACAACATACCAAACTATATAAGGAATAGTACGTGTGGAGTTTTTTGGGAAAGGTGTGGGGCGGGAAGGTATTCAAATCTACAGTGTTAATCCGATCTTGAGGAAGAACAAGTTGCACATGTGATCTTCAAAGCAAGAGAAACATCACCGACAACATGAAATTTCCAAAAACCCACCCCCATTTCCCTTACCCACATGTAATGGTTATGATCCTAATTTGAGATTTATTGATCCGATTTGAAATATTTTTACAGTATTTTGACTAAAAAATCTTAGTTTATCTAAAAGACAATTTTTTCCCGATGTTTCGAATATTAAAGTAGTGAAATCCAAGATAGGTTGGTTGATTGCTTTTCAAATTTATTAGGCGCAAGGGCAACACAAAGGCCAAACTGCGTCAGAAATCGAGGATAGGAGTGAAAGGATACTCACAATTTGCAATAGACTGAACCTGGTTGTATTGGACAATGTTGGTCCACAGCTATTTGAGAACGGGGAACATTAAGAATTTTATATAGTAATATAATAAACCTTTCAACACTTTTCCAAAGATTTTGTTAGAATAAATTCAATATCGCCTTCCAGTTTACAAATGGCATGCATTATTTTGGGAATGCATTTTCAATATATGAAGTACAACGTGATCATAAAGAAACTTTGCCGATATATGAGCCTCTAGCTTCCGTTCCGTTTCACAGATCGAGACGAGATTTCAGGTATAGTTATTCAGAGGTATGAGCTCGAGATTCTGTGAATTTCAACAAATGGCGCTCACGGTTATGATTAAAGTTGCATGCACGAAATTTTCAAATAACAACGTCTACTTTTTCCTGTCGCAAAATGCTCAGCGCATAAGGAAATCCTAAAGAGATGGAACGGTACGTGTATCACAAAAAACGGAAGCATTATGCACGCACAAAAAAAAAAGCTCTGCCAACGGCCAACAAAAACGCGATTGAGGGGCACAATGGAAATTTGCATTTGACAGAGGCCAAAGTTGACATGAGTGCCATCACAGGCAATTTAATCGGTTTTCTAAGCTGAATATTTGATGAGTAGCCTCCATTGCTCCGATCGTGTTTTTGTTGGCAGTTCGCAGATCTGTATTTTGTGAGTCCGTTTTTTGTGTTACACTTACCATTCCAACGCTCTTTAGGGTTTTCGCATGCAGTGATAATTTCTCGATAAGAAAAAGTAGGCGTTGCTATTCGTAACTATAACCGAAATAATCGTGAGCGCCATTCTGTAAAAATTCACAGAATTCCGACCTTATATCTCTGAATAACTATACCTGAAATCTCATCTCGATCTGTTGAACGAGACTGCCTTTAGAGATCCATATATCGGCAAAGTTTCTTTACGACCATCCCCTACATATCATTTTATGGAGTTCTACTTGACATTAATTGCAATAACTTTGTAAAATGTGGGTCAATTTTCGTATACAAAAATTTTGGTGTTTTGAAATTTTGTATAAAACCTTTGACTCATATGATGTACTTGTACATTACATACTTTATGTAAATGACGTTTAATGTGTATGTCATGGTTTTTGAGGCGTTGTCTGACGTATCACAAATACAAGTATATCATCTACTGTAACACATCAAAGTTATCTAATGTCAGTGAAGATATCAATGATTAGGTTATTTTAATGTTCCTGTCAAAAAGGACATACTTACTCCAATTCAAAATTGCCGACCGTCAACTGAGGCTGCATTGTGATCACAATTTTATAATAATAATGATGAGTTTAATTATTTGTACTTTTTCCATTCAATATGTTTTGAAACATGCTTCAGTAGGGATTTTTAAAAGAAGGGATGAAATTTCAGAAATTTGCCGACTACCAGCCTTTCTAAAAACTTATGGTAATATTTATATAATAATATTTGCGTTCGCAGTCCATCATTGTAGCCGTAAAAAAAAGACACCGACTCCCCTATAATAGACTTCTATTGTAAAAATGCCGATTCGTCAAACTCGGGTCACGCTGCATTAAGATATTTTAATATTTTTGTTCCATTTTTTTTTTTTTTCCATTTAATTCGATTTTATTGTAGATCGACTTTAGAAAAAGAAAAATCTCGATAAAATTTTGAAAATTTGCCGACTGTCCAACTTTCTGAAACTTTGGGGGGGCGAGTCGCCCCCTACGCCCCCCGTTCGTGTCGTCCCTGCACAAATGCAAGAGTGATTTAAGAATATCAAACATATTGTAAACAAAAAGAAAAAATTTAGTTTTGGAACTACTTAATATAAAAATAGAGCAATTCTTTGGTGTACATATTAAGAGATTTTGGCTCAATTTTTCTACTCGTAAACAGATAAGAATTATAAAATTAAGATGAATCTAGAAGATTTGTTTGTGTTTTATACAATTTAGTAATTGTGTACCGACATACAGAACAGGAACGTGTCCCGAGCGTTACCCAAAATAAATGCATATCTGAATTAGTAAAAATAATTATTTTTCCATATAACTTTGTCGCCAAGTGATATCGCTTCATTTTTTCAAAAAATATGGATATGTGGGTTTGCTATATAAAAGAAAAATACAACTACTAGATTCATAGCAATTTTAAACATTCTAATTTATTTACAAGTAGAAAAAAAAAGCCAAAATGCTCAGTATGTATACCTGAGAATTGCCCAATAAAATACTATTTTAATGATTTAACAAGTTTTAAAGCAGTAGCGTTTTACCATTTAAAAAGGTCTAACATTATTTTGTATGCATATCAATAATTTGTTCCAAAATTAGAAATTCTAAAAAACAAATTTATACCAAAAGCTCATTTTTTATTTAAAGAGTTGAAAATGGGATATTTATTAAAAGTGCTAAATAAATGCCATAAATTACAACTTTTTCACAAATACATATTTGAGTTTTATTCAAGTTGAAACACAATGCAGAAACTGGCAATTTGAATTATAGAAATAAAAAGATCATGTCAAATGTAGTTACATTTTACTTTGAAATTCATTTTTGTTTTTTTATATATGCAATAACTTGGAAAAAATATCTTAATGTGGCTTACCTATTAAAGCATTTATCATTTTATTCATTTCTTATGATATTCTAATTCTCTTGCAAAAATGGGAAGAGGCAAGAAATTACCTCTAATTGAACAAGGTCTTTAGATAAAAAAATAATGTGATTTAAATTTTTGGGAAAAAGCTAACATATTAAAAGATTTAAGAAAAAGTACAATAATGGTAAAGCATCACAAAGGACACTGTGAAAAACATTTGAAATTCTAAAATATCAAGAATTATTAAATCAATTGAAAAGAAGCTAAGTTAATGGATTATTAGCAATTTTGTGATATCTTATTTGGCCTTAATATTTATTCTTTTTTTCCAAAACAAAAATAATTTAAATATATTCATAAAATTCTTGCAGAAATAGAGTCAAATCCCATTAACACAAAATCGCTCAACACGAAATTCTGTTTCGCTGAAATATAAGTTGTTTCTCTTATGATGAAGCATATACTTCACATTCATTTAACATGAAATCGCATAACATAAAATTCTGCTTAAGACGAAAAAAATTTGGCTCTCCAAAGCACTTTTTTGTTTATGGTCTTCCTTATTTAAAGCAAAATTTAAATTTGGCGCCAATTCAGATGGAATTGGCAACCCTAAACTGGTTTTGAATCATCATACAGCTTTCCTGTATTCAACAACAATTTAGAAAATAAACTTATATTCATTTACATGTTGAATCTTGTCAATATGATTTGGAAGCAGCAATCCATAATGTTAAGAGACGAAGCAAAAAAATTTTAATGAGATTGATACATTCTTTTTGAATCATGGTTCGTACACTTGAAGAAACAAATTCAAGCACTTTTCAAGGATCCGTTATCAACACAAATATACAATAAGAAAAATTCCAAATTTTTATTGGCAAACGGTGCAGGTTTAAATTGAGTAAATACAAAATAAAATGTTTTTTAGGTTTCAACAGAAGAGAATTTTTAGTTTACAATAGAAGGGAAAAACCTTCCGAGGATATCATAAGCAGTACTATGTCCCTTGAAAACAGAAGTAAAGTAAATAGCACTCACTTGGTTATAACGCCAATTTCGGATGTGAATATCCATTTGTTTCGTTTCATCATATTGAAACTTTAATCAAATAATAATACAAAATTGTTGGTGATTAAACTGTCTTCTTGTACACTTTAAAGCTATGATTTAAAATACTGCACAATTTTGTTTCTCATCACATAAAAATGATGCGCTATCAGCAAACATGCATTGAAATAATTTATCATTGTTTTCATTTGAATTTATACGAGCTGTGATTTTTTAAGGTTTTCAATGTCCTTCAGTATCTAAAACTTTGTTTTAAACTACATGCACCTCCGCCGTGCTTGCTTTTGCTTCAGATGAGTTTGATTTAATTGTTGAGGACAATATTTGCTTTTGGGATATTTTTTATCATTAGAAATAGTCCCAACAAAACAAACGAGGAATGAAGCAATCTGGCATGTTCTCGTTGTTTTCTGGTTGGCTTAACTAAATTCGAAGGATTTTACTCTTTTGAAAATCAACATTTTTAAAGAGACTATATCTTTAAAAAATAAAATTCAAGCTCTAAAAACACATTTTTTTAAAATTCAAGGTTTTCAAGCACTTGAAAATTAAAGGGTTTTTTCAAGCACTTTTCAAGGTTTATTAAAAATGTACGAACCATGCAGTTTGACTGTACTTCGAACTGTCGTTTTTACATTGTTTAATTAAAATATGTGGTTATACAAATAATGATATTTTTGAAGTCGGCCTTGAAATTTTTTTCCATCTCTGTACTATTGAGACTGACGAGGTTTTAGACAAAAAGAAAATCCCCGAATAAAATTTTGAATATCTGTCATAACTGTTTTTTTTTAAGCGTTACTAGTAACAATGTGAACTTTTTTTTTATTTAAAAAAAAATAAATGATTTCATTATGGTTCTAATGGTACAGTAAGGGGGGAAAAAAACGAAAGATGGCTGTATCTTATATGCTAATTGATGAAATTTGAAACGACATGTACCGTTGTAAATCGTGGAAGGTCTTCATTAATTGCATGTAATTTTTTTACCATGAGGAGTCATCTACATATTAAAACTAAACCAAACTTTTAAAAGTTCAATGGCAACACCATAATATTATGCCATATTTAGATTTAGAATCCAAAAAAACGTCTAAATACTAAATTTCATAATTTTCCTATGAGTGGTTAGCAATTTAATTGATGTAAAAAAAATGGCAAATTAATGTTAAAGAAGAAAATTTGATTTTCTAGCCATAAATTCTTAAATAATTCATATATTTTAGCAATTTTGTTTCAAACGATAGTTTATTAAAGGCCAAACATAAATAACATGCAACTTTTGTATTAAACATTTTTAATAATTAATTATTAATTAATAAAACAAGTTTTGAATTTTTCTAAATGGAAACATGTATTTTTTACTTCCATTAAAATGATCATAGTTGAAAACCCCTCCAGAATTTTTTTAATTCCATTTTGACTTTTGGTTCTTAATATTTTAGCAAAACTGTAAAAAAGCTCACTTTAAGGGACCGTGTAATAGATTACATCTTGAGGCAAGCAACACATTTGCTTCTTCCAATGCTTTAAAGAGATTTTCCCTCAAGATCGATCAAAACATTTTCGCCTATAAGTGATGCGTTTCTCAACATAATGAAATGAAATTTGGTATTTAGGGTAAACTAAGTATTCTAAATCGAATAAAAACATAAAAAATAGGGGTTCATATTGATATTTTCAAACATAGAGTTAAATTTACATAGTATACAGCCCCCAAAGAAAAAGATTTTGCATTAGACATGTAGAAAATTGTAAACAAAACATTTTGGTGCAAACCACAAGATTCTACAACAATTAGAACCGAAGATATAGCCATTGTTCAGATTTTTTTTTGTGTACTGTACATATACAAAGTTTTATATATTGGATTTCTACAGGCTCCAGATTTCTTTAAACAACATCAGTTTACTTACGGCTACCTTGCATTTTAGCATATATATAACATACACAGCCAATCAAAAGGGTAAAAACTGATTAACTGATTTACAATCAGCTCAGCTGTGGAATTGCTTTTCTAAGCAAAACAAGCTGCAACACAAAACAAACAAATCAATTATTAAGTTCTTAGGAGAGTTTTCAAATTAACAGTAGTCTGATTGAAAGATGTATGATTAATATTTACCGTAGGGAGTCATCTAGTGGGAAAATTAAAAACTACTGCAAATAAATTAATTGTTTTTATATAAAAAAATGCACTTTTATGAATTAAAATAATCTGTATAATTTCATTCTTACACTACCCTATGATACATGGTTTATTTTTTTTAATTCTTATGCTACAATTATGATTTTCTGCACCTAATAAACAAGGGGAACTAAATGTATTTTTTAAAAAACCATTTAAGTTAATCCCTGCTTCAATAAAGCTTTCCACAAACACTGCCCAACTACTTTTTACAGTCCAGCCTTTTTATATAGACTATTGCTGTATGGCCAACGAATGATGATAAAAAAAAAGTTAGGATTTAACTTATATGACTGTTGCAGAGTATGAAATATTATCTCATGAATGCCTTAATAAATAATAACTCCCCAAACACAATATGAACAAACTGGGATGATTTTGCTTTTAACATAAAACAGAAAAATAATTGAGGTATAAAATAAAATTTTCAAAGCTATGCACACCTCTTATTCTCCTTTCCACTCTAGCAGCCAACTTTTCAAAAATTCAAAAAATGATAGCTCAAAAACTGGAAACAATAAAATTAAAAGAAAAGAAACTATGTAACACATAAATTTAACTTATTTGTAGAAGTACAACGATCAACTACACTATTTTAACTTTAGATAAAAATAACAATAACTAAATAAAATGAAACTTTAAATAAAAAAAATTCAGTTATTTAAATAAATTAAAATAAAATAAAACTTTAAAAGGCATGCACACCTCTTAATCGTTTTTCCTCCCTAGCATCCACTAAGGCTTGTTCTCTTTGAGATTGCCTCAACAGCTTCGATTCTTGAGCCTCTCGAAATCTCGCTACATAGCACAAATAACAACATTAAACTAATTCCTCCTCATTCAACTTAAAAATTCCTAGTTTGTGTTAGTTAAAAGACAGCAGTTTGTCAAAATATATTTTTCATAAAATTAGTCGTGTTAGAACATAAATGCAAGCAAAATCGAATATTTTCTGTCTGTGTAAAAAAATATGTATATGGAAAAAAAAAGTATTGCTCTTGAGAAATGGCTAGAAAGAAATTGTATTGAGATGTAAAAGGAAATAAATTGTAAGTGGGAAAATTGAATAAAATTACTATAATAAGCTATTTATAAATGAAAGGAAAAAAAAAAAGATCCATTAACAAATGATATTTACCCAGGCAAAGAAATACACAAATGTATTCACTAAAAATAATATAAGCTGTTTTATTTTCTCCATTTAATATTCCAAGTCATATTATTACAAGGTAGAAATAGGATCTGTAAATACATGCTTAAATATGTAATTTAGACGGTCGTCAATCCCAGTAATCTTAGAAATAACACCTCTTCTACAACAGATGTTAAGACCTTTGCAAACAGGATTGGTTTTACCATCCACATTTAGCAATGAAACTGCTGGAGAAATTTATTTCAGATGCCAAATTTTTGCTGCTGGACGAATAGCAAAATGTGATTGGGACTTATCCTAATACTTATATTCAAACAACTTTCTTTGATTGACATCATTTACACTGTTTCAGTAAATTGTTTTTATGTCTGATTTTCAAGATGAAACAGTAGAGTTAAAGTTAACATACCTTGCTGTTCCAAATGGTGCTGCATCTGTTTTTGCTCCCATTGTCTCTGCTGTTCTTCTTCCTCTGGCGAACAGTGCTGGGTAAATTTTCTATTCTGGACGCCCAAGCGACCTTTCCGAGCCCTCACTTCTTCAATTCGAGCCACGACTTCATTTTCGTTTAACAGGACATAATCCTATAAAAAGGTATAAAAAATACACTGTAGTAGCTGACTTATACCTTTGACTCTTAGGCTTTCGACTATTAAACTTTTTTGAGCAAAAACAGTTTAGGGTTGTCAGTAGAAATTCAAGGAAAAAGTTCCCTAGTTTCACTGATAGATTTCTAAAAAATTCCCCGATTTTACGGCAAATTAGTTTATAAATTTACCCAATTTTCTGTATATTCAGGTACCCAGATCAAATAGAACATGAATATCAAAGAGATAATATGCAAATTTTTAAAAACAATTTTGGCACTGATGAAAAGTTTAAATTCTTCCGTAACATTAAACTTGCAATGATTGCCACCACAATTCTTCGGGAAAATGGCGTTAAAATACAGATGAACTGGGAAACATACCTTCAAAACAAAGATAGAACTTTTCCCTGATTTTCGTGAAATTTAAAAATATTCTGACATTTTCCTGATTTATTCCACAATCAAAAAGCTGCCTGACATTTCCCTAATTTCTAAGGTTTTCCAGGTATTGTGGTCACTTTGCCGTTCTTTGGAAGAACACTTTCACAGTGTTTCTCTTTTTTGCAATGAGTTTTGAGTTTGCTTTTGTGCAATCATGTAGATTTTTATATCACATAGGGACATAATTTCAGTTCTAACGTTAGATATAAAATTAAGAGTGTAAGAAAGCGAACACTTTAAAGTAAAAAATTTTTATCACATTTCTGCAAAATTTAAGGACTTGTATAATAGCATTCTACTACCGAACAAAAAAATATTAACTATTTTACACTAATACAATATGCTATACACATTCAAATTTTTTGAGGACATGCTATGTCCATAACTTCTCTGACAATATATCAGACTCAACACTTTGGAAATTTTGTACCATTTTGATCCATGCTTTTAGAGTCAACCTTTCATATTTATACGATGTATTTCTTTTAAATATTATTTTATTTGCTCTTGCGATTTGGGTCATAGATGAAGTATGCACCACATTCCTATTTATGATGCAAACCTTCGTAAATTCTCCTTTCCTAATTAAAAATTGTTGCATTTTCAAATATGTCTCCTTTTGACAGCAATCACATATCTTAAACACCTATTCGTTACATGAATCAAATGCCATATCACGAAAATACAAGTTAAACCTGCTTAACTACAAAAAAAGAATTAATGAATTTTTCCAACCTAATCTTAGAAGGAACCTTAATGCATTTCCTTCCCCTCTTGAACATTTAATAGGCACCTGTAGGCATGCTTGAAATATAAAATTTAAAGTTCAAGAAATATATTAATACAGTAATGGACCCTTCATCCAAAAAGCCAAGGGAATTTTTTAATTTTCTGAACTTTGATTGAATGTGTTCCATAAAAAAGTACAATAATGATGTAGTTGATGAAGCATCATAAAAAAAGGAACAAGGTTCCATTCCCATATAACCTCTTCACATCCAAGAAAATTGGATAATTGTAAACATTCGCTTCAGATTCTTACGAAGCAAAAAGTAAACATAGTTTGCTTTATCCAAGTTAGTCAAAGCATTCTTATTTCTGAAAGTAAAAAAACCGAATGGTTTATAATAATGGAAGAGGGGACATAACCATATAATATATATTTTCTGTAGTCTTTTATAAAAAGAAAAATGATTATTTTGATGAGGACGGCACATTCTTAAACATTTAATTTCATTTTAATTAATCAGTGATGTAAGTGCCAAAATTGATTTTGGAGCACTGTCGGAGCAGTAAAAATACGATTTTGGAGCAGCAAAATGTGGTTTTGGATCAGTAAATTATTACATTTAAATTAGTGATGCAGCAAATATTTTTGTATATTTCAACCTTGATATTTTAAATTAATTAATTGAAAGTAAAAAAAAAAGGTGTAACTTGTTCATTATATAAATATGTTTGCATTCTAAATTTACATTAATTTGATAACAATACTCAACAAATAAATTAAAAAGCATGACATACATTTACAAACAAGGCACTAATGGTTTTTTTTTTTTGTCATCGATACTTGGGTAATAAAAAAAAAATTATTAACCTTTTTGCCAACAATTAAAATATTAGGAAGTTTTCAATGACATCATGAGGTTTGATTCATCACTAAAAGTTTTTCGAAATAATCTCAGTTAGAGCAACTTTTAACAACTGAATAAATAAGATTAAAAAAAAAACTCTTGTCTGACCAGTACCAAAATTACCTATAGAAGTTCTTCAAAATATTCCAAAATAATTTAATTCTATACAAAGTACTCCCCCCCCCCCCCCCATGCAAAACAAGTTAAACAAGTATGTTTAGCAGCAAGCATTAGATTTCATAACTTGTTTGGACTGATAGCTTCACTTAGCAGGTTTTTTTAGGGCTATTTGTTTATTGGAAGATTTTTTTTTTAACTCAAAAAAATTAAAACCTCTAACTGAAATTTGACAATTATACTAGCATTTAATTTATATAAAAAAATAACTTCTAATGTAATTAAATAATAAATTAAAACAAGGCAAGCTGAAAAATAGTAATTTTTGCAGTGGTTTGTTTCCTAACACTCCATTGTCTAAATGGATTATAGAGGGTTCCCATGTGAAATCTCAAGATCAATGGAAACAAAATGATCTTAAGTCTGTGTTTTGTGTAATCCATACAAAAAAAAAAAAAGACACATTTGGTTAGTTTTTTTTTTTTTTTAATATATGCTAAAAAATAATCATGCACTCTTAAAGTACTAAGAAAAATATTTATTATTTTTAGTTATAAACAGGCAAGAAAAAAATATCCAAATTGGATGCATAAAGATTGATTTCATGCCTTCTACAGTTTGAATACTAAGCGCGGTTGATTGAAGTTTAACGGCGCAAGGGGCATACTGCCGCGAATCCCTGATCTTTCCTACCGCTAATTTAAAGGAATAAATATTTGTAAATACAAGAAATCCTTACTTTTTTAAAATAGAGACATAGCTTAAATCCCCCCCCCCTCCCCCATTCAAGTTCTTTGTAGAATTTCTAGTCTACCTAAGATACGACTTGGCGCTTTTCTGGGAATTGGCTACAATAAAAGAAAGACGTAATATGTATGCGTTTTCCCGATCGTTGCCAAGTCAAAATCATGATCTAACATCCAGGGTTGCCAAAAAATCATTTACTAATAGTCACAATATCTTTGTAGTCACCAATCCTTCCACCTAATGACCACGGCAAGTTTAAAATTCAAATCCCGTTTTACGGATGATTTGGAAATTAAGCCCGGAAGTGTTTGGGGAGGGGGGCTGTCAATTGGATTAAGTTTAGAAATTAAAAAAATATTCGCGTTTTCTTTTAGCTTAAAGAAAGCTATGTATTTCTTTATTATTGAAACCAGGCAAGAGTGCAAATCTAAACCAGATGCACTAAGATTGCTTGTGTGAAAAATACAATACTTGTACTCTATTTTTAGCACGGAGCCTCGGTTAAAAAAAAAAAAAAAAAAAAAAAAAAACGAATTATTTATAAGTATAAAAAAAGTATTAATTTTCTATAACTAAAATCAGCCAAGAAAACAGATTTAAATCAGATGCACACAGATTCATTTACTACTTCTTTATAGTTTCAAAAACCTACAACAAAACTGAGAGATTGTAATATGTATTTTCAAGTGCGAACCCTTTCCGACACGTTAACTGAGGAAAAACGTTCTTGAAGTGCAAAATACTCTTTTTCGCTTTGTTGTTGACATTCCATAATAATTTTGAATTTCGAGTCAAAATTCTCGCCAAGCAGTTTTTGAAGTCAAAAAATGATTTTTTGGTGCAGTTCGGCGCAATCTTAACCGAAAAGAGGTTTTTGGCGCAGTTTGGAGCAGGGTAGTCAGTTTGGCGCACTCCTGCGCAATTGGAGCAGCTCTTACATCCCTGTTAATTCATGTGTATTGGTTATTCTTTCAAAGATATCTTTTGAATTTTATAAGCTAACATCATATTCAGCAGAAGCTTTTTCTCAATGCCACGTAAGCATTGTATAATTCTCAATAGATATTTTGTCCTCGTGTTTGTTACCCCTACTCTGGGAGGAATCAGAACTAACTGCAATATGATGTCACACAGAGACGAGAAGGCACATTGATGACGAAATTAAATGAAATAATGTCTGAAAAAGTCCATTTGTTTGGATTATCCAGGATTTTGGGTGAAAGATAAAAAGACTGCTACTGTACTTTGTTCCCGATTATACACAGAAAAAACATAAAATTGGAATCACATAATTATGCCTTAAAACCTCTTAAAAATTGAATACAAAATAACAGCCTGGAATCTATTTAAAAAAAAAATTATGATCTTACCTGCCCTGAACCAGAAGACACACTTTCAAGAAAGTCTCCAACATTCATTTTGGTGCTGAATGTGAAATCGTCATGAAATATATCTGTTATCCCATTCTTAACCAAATATTAAAATATAAGAGAACAATCAGTATGAAGGAGTTTGTCATTGAAAAAATTAATAGCAGTTGAAAAGAGATTTTTAAAATAAAACAGCATATGAAAAGTATTCTTACCCTTACGACCTCTGGATAGCTTCTTAGTTTTTTTACCACAGGGAGTGTAGTAGGCCACCTCACCCCGAACTCCAGACCTGCTGAAGCACCTAATTCGGGTTTCACGCCTCCATCTGAAAGAAAACTTTAAAAATTTAGAAAGAACTACACAAACAATTACAATTTGTGTTTAGTGTTCACGGAATGAGTTTCGAATGAGGTTGAAAAGCATCAGCTGTATTGGAATCAGTACTTAAAAAATCTGCTGATAATAGAATACAGCATTTAAAAAATTATTTGTATTATTTAAAAACGTTTGATACGCTTCATACTTATTACTAACAAATAATATAAGAATCATTTGTCATTTGTAATAAACTGAAATGAAAAATCTTTACAATTCCTTGCTACAGTACCTGATATGTGCATGAAGTAATGATTTCGTACCAAATTTGTTTTTTCTGACATTTTTCAAAGAAACTTCAAGTTAAATTCCAGTTAGCAACAGGGCTCCAGAAAAATATTTTCTTCCTGCGTACACAAATGCTATTGCAAAAATTTCCTGCGAGTCTGCGGGCTTTAAATTATACTGCTGAAGAAAATTAAATGTTACGTACTATTGAGAATTAAAAGTTGTTTAATTCAAAATCTTCTTGGCATTGATTTTAAAAGCACCCCTCTGCAGGATAAACATCGGTTTCCAATGGCACATTTCCAGTTGCAATATTAGGGTCATTGGTACTGGGTTGGCTTAAAGGTTAAGCTTGTGAAACGATAGCAAACACTGGTGCTTGTCCAGCATGCCTCCTTTCATAACTATTTTCATTTTTGTGCTTTCGATTTAAATGCTGGGAATAGTTTTGTTCTAACATTTCTTGCAAATACGGCATTTTATCTTCATTGTTTTGCTTGGATAGCTCCTTATCATTTTAAAGAAAAATGTAGCTTCTTTTAAATTACAATGGAGTATCCAAGAATTCTTTCAAATTAAAAAGAAGAATGAAGGAAATAAACTCTCAGTGCAATTACATGTTTCAATAGGTTCAGATTCCAAAATAAGGAAATGAAACCCCCTTTCCCCCTTATGGCAACCCTTCTCGGTGTCCGATCCGAGCGAAGAAGTTCTGGGATGAGACGATCATTAATCAGGTAGTTGGGGAGGAGCCTTCGATTCGCTCCATTTAACCTCATTAGAACCCTGGTCATATAGAGACGCGTTTTGTATACATCCCCTCTTCCTCGGATCGCTCCAGAAATGTGTTCCAATACCAAAGAAAAGGCGCGGGGCGATTCTCTGCTTGACGCACAGAACAAAGGAACAATGATAGCAATGTTAAAAGTTTAAAGTTAGTCTTTGCTTTCTGAAATTATTCGTTCAGGACTCGGACAAAGTTTTAGATTATATATTCTTCTACTTCATATCTAATCAGCGAATGGAGATTTTTGTTGTATTGTCTTATAGTGCTATAAGAGTTTTTGTCTCAATTTGGTTCTTGTAAGAATAGCGGCATAATAAGTGGCAAATTGAAGAAGACGCAAGTTTTCAAAATGATTGTAATGGTACCAGTTGTAAATTAATGAAAACCCATATATTATAAATATTTTGATTAAAACATTTTGGCACCAGGAAATAGTTTCAACAAATGATCGGTTAAAATGGGATTTTATTAGTATTCCGAAGCGATTATAGAAGCATGTGTAATTGTAAAAGTGTTCTTTTAGTGAGAATAACAGTCCCAAAATTTGTTAGTGACAAATGTCATCGGCATCAAATCCTATTTGCCAAGTTTCAGATCGATTGGATTATTGCAAGTGAGTTAAATTGGCCTCCGCAGAACATTTCTATAAGCAAAATATGCGGCAAACTACTTTTCAAAATTTAATCCTTAACTAGGGGTATGGAACATCGCACAATTTTTCAAATTCACTAAATAATACTCATCATTGCATTAAAATATGATACGGGATGTTATTTACCATTTTCATATTTTCACTTATTTAAAGACCCACCTAATTGGCGAAGATATTCGATAGACATTACATTGTCCTTTCTTGTGCGGGAAACAGATACAAATCAATCGTTGGTGGGTGATGCTCAAGGGCAGAAAACTCTGTGTTAAAGTAATTCGTGATTATTTTTATTTTTCCCCCTTTTAAAAAAACTTTTTACGCTTTTATCGCATTTGTACGGGAATTTAGGTGGTGGGGAAGTTTAGAACACGTAAGAGACATTAGCAGAGAGATTTTAATCAAAATAGTTAGGGCTGTTTTTTAGAAATTATTGAAGAACGAGATTTTTTCATTATTTCAATCTTATGAGCATGCGCGATTTTAACGAAAACCTAAATGACAGGACCCATGGCCACCGCCAACCCATGTACCAAATTTGAAGAGTGTAGGTCAATTTGTTCGGGAGTTATTCTGACCACGTGCACACAGACAGGCATTTTTTTTTCTATAATAATCTTTTTTTTTTTAAATCTGGTTGATACAAAAAAAAAAAAAAAAAAAAAAATTAATCGAATGCTGTACTTTCATTACCCTATGTAAAGATATAATACGCAGATTTGCCCGCCATCGACATACACAGCCAACCATCCACACACAAATTCGAAGTTATTATAAGGGATTTAAAAATGGATCTATTTTAACTTAATGTCAAAGCCTGAAACATATTTTGCAGTATTTCGAATAATTTCACGAGATTGAGTAGTTCTGATCGTTTCAAACTTAAATTCTATGAATACAGTTTAGATATAAGGTGAGTTAAAAATAGCCTGGTAAATTCAGATGGCTGCTTTCAAATGATGCTGATGGTGTTGGATTCCGATTTTTTTGGAAGTGAGCATAATTTATCAACACATCATTTAAATGTCTTGATAAATCAATCTTAAAAGTAATTTACTAGCTAATTTCAAATATTACAAAAGTGTTATTTCTAATACGGAAAAATCTTTTTAAAAAACGGTTAATTCTTTTAAAGGGGTGCAGTTACTTTTGAATTTTGAGTTTAACATACAACGCACCTTTGAAACAATTACATCCATACATTTCTAAACATGTATTTGTTAAAATTGCATTCCAAACCTCTCATCACACGTACATTCCTTTAGTTTGCAGTTTTAATTTATTAAATTTCTTGTATTAACTTCCGACTTTGTGTGTATATTTATGTGTTTTGTTTGTCGATGGCAGGCAAATATACGGAGGCCTAATTATGTGAGACTCTTTGACATCATCAAATCGGGCTGAAACTTAGCAGATAGATTCGATGTTGGTGACAATGCATTCTGTACCATTTTGAAGGCTGTCACTGTCACTAAAAGATCATTTTTATGGAATGCTAATAAACCAACTTGCCGTCATCCAATCGCATTGAAATAGCATTAAACCAATCATTGAAGAAATTCTTTCCTGTTGACAAAATAATTTTAGTATAAATAATAAAATTGTTTTGATCAGAAGAAATAAAAGATACTTGGATCTGAGTGCATAAATTCACATTCATTTTGAATGAATAAATTTTGAAAAGTAGTTTGCCACATATTTTGCTGATAGAGATGGTGTTAGCATCTAAATTTAAATTTTTAAAACAAGCACACGCTGGCAGCAGAAACGGTGCTATGTTAATGAATATAAAAATTGACTTATGTATACAAAGGATTTATATTAAGAACTTTGTTTTTATGGGTTATATTATTTTTACAGTCAAAAACGATTTTTTTGTGAAGTGTTAGTTGCAAAATCGCTTTTTACTTAAAGAGCGCAAAAGGCTTTTTTCCTAGAAAATTTTATTTTTTAATAATATCTTTTGCGGAATAGGAAGGTTTATGTTCTTTAACTGGTAATTTCCAAATCTCCCTTCTTGCTTATACCAGCAAAGAAATTGCTTTTTGATGGATATGCATTTACAAGATGATTCATCCTAATGTCACTAATTGTAGCTGGTTGTCTATAAATTCATATTTGATCTAGTTAAAACAACAATTGCCTTTGAATATAATTTCAGAGTTTTGAAGAATGATTTCAGCTAGCCTTCGTCAAGTCTAACAAGCAAATCTATCACAACGTTCTTACGCAGCTAGGTAAACCTTCTACTCGAGGTGATGTGTCAAAATTGGAAATGGACTGTTCCACAGGTTTTCTCGGGAGACAATTTTATAAATGATCCAAAGTGGACAACTTACAATAGTATTTACCTTTCATAATTCAATGTCAAGCGCAAGTCATTACTCCAGTCAACACACCTAAAAATCTAAAATCCTTTTGTTGTGGAAATTCACGCTTCAAATAACCGCTGGTGAGAAAACGGAATCGTTAATCTTAAAATAAATATCCATACCCTCTGGTCCCGAATGGTGTTAAAGGGTAAACACCATATAGGACAATGGAATTTTCTTTGGTTTACTTTTTCTTTTGAATCCGATAGGGAGAAGAAAGGGTTAAAGAGAGAGCAAGCTGTTTGAGTAAATTAAAGAACTTTAGGCTGAAAATGTTACTGGATTTGATATTATCAGGGCTCACACTCAAATCACAGAATGAAAATCACTGACTTTTCAATGACTTTTATGGATCTAAATAATGTTTTTAATGACCTTTGAAAATTTGTTTTCGTGCATCATGTCGATATATAAATTTTTAATAGAATATATTATACCAGAAAGTTTACAAGTTGGCGCATGCGTAATAAAATATGTCACAGAATTCTGATAACAGTGCGGACAAGTGGTGGTCACTCGGGGATAGCAAGTCTGAGTAGTACTATTATAACATTTGCGGTTGGCACAACAGCCGCAAAAATTAAGGACTTTTAAGCACCTCTAAGCATTTTCAAGTACTTTCAAGGCCTTGAAAACAAAATCAAAAATATTAAGCTCTTTTAATAACTTTCAATGACCGTGGAAACCCTGATTACGTTAAAATGGAAGATTACATTAGAAAAAGATTCTAACTTTCGTAGTCAGCAGTTAAGAGCTTCAAAAGAATCATTCCTGCGATTATTAACATCCTAATCAATTATGGATTACTAAAAATGAAAATCAAATATTGAATTGTGTAGCTGAACTTATGGAAAATATAAACTTTCTTTATTTTTATTTTTCACCCTTCTTATATATTATATTTATAAGTTCAAATTGCTTTTTCCAGAGAAAAGCAAAATAAATTTATTGATTTTGATAAATATTTTGGTAATCGTTGCGGAAAAAAACCCTCCCTTTTAGAGGGCCTCATGAGTTGATTTCTTTTAATATTACTTTAGAGTATTCTTTACCATATAATGTTTATGTAAGTGTTTACTGATAGAATTAAAGCGTTAACAAAATTAAAATCGGAAAAAATACAAATTCAAAGTTGTGTCGGCTAAAAATATTTAATCCCTTTTAAGGCATCTATGTAGAATCCAATAATACATTTAGACGTTATCAAACGCAAAAACTACACTAGGACATTGATGCGCCAAAACAACGTGAACCGTACACAGTCTGGAAATGGTGTGTCTTTCAGGGGTTTCCACTTTTTTTTTACTCTGAAAAGTTCTGCTTGTTCTACATTTTTTTTTTTTAATTAGACTTTATAGGTCTTTATCAAACTAAACTAAACTGTAGCCCCTAAAAAAAAATCTAACTCCACCATTGTTCTGTGCACACATTAGTACACCATTATATTTTTATTCAACTATTTTTGTAGTTGAAAACAAAGCTATGAATGTTTTCCTCTTTTTGACATTTTGACTGTTTTCACCCCTGGTCTTTGAAAAGGAAAATGTCGCGCATTTACGCATCAAGAAGGAGAAAATCCGAAAAACTCTGACAATCAACGCAATACTATCTGTCTACTAATTAATTTTTGTAAGACAATTTTGGTAAAAATCATTTGAGAGAAAGCATACACTTTTTACAAAATGATACTTGTTCTGAACAGATATTGTAAGAAATTATTTCAATTGGTCTGTCAAATAAATCGAATTTTAAAACTCAACAAAACTGCACATTATGAAACATTAAAATACAGTTGTCTTAAAAACACGAAGTGTCATCGTCCGTATCCGTAGTTGGGTTGTCCATCAATAAACACAATATTTGAAGTTTAAAAATACTGTTTAATATGTACATTGTACATACTTAAAGGAAGAACCTTTTTTTTTACAAAGACAACTTATCAGTTAAGAATTTAACTTATTAAATTGTGCTATTAAAGAAAAAGTGACCTTCTATTGTTGGTGAAATTAAACTTCCTTTACCGTCTTAATTATCATTTAAAACAAATTAATCGAAAATATATAACTTCAATTTTTAAAGCAAATTATTAATTGTGTAAAATATAAATTTCTCTTCGAGTTTGAAATCCCTCGTTGAGATCTTACGATGAATCAAAGTAGGTACGTAATGATATGTAGTATAACTGAGTATTGAGTCTTTTAATTGACTAATTATAACTATATATTAGGATGGTCTATGTAAGGCATCAAAAACGAAATTTCATCTGATTTTAACTCTCACCCCTTCATTCCTTTCGTTTTGGTCTATCTTGACAGTGTGCCAAATTTCATTTCAATAATATATTAACCCGTGTCGCAAATAGCCTGAAGTTGTTAAAAGATTACTAAAATTGAAATTGTTTGAAAAAAAAAATATTAAATTTCTTCGGCTTCAATTTCATACCCCCGAATATTTTTTCTTTTGACCTATTTTTGTAGAGAACCAAGTTTTATTATGATAAATTAGTATTAACCCTGCTAAATTGATATTGAAGTTTATAAAAATAAAAACAGAATTGACAAAAATGAACGAACGTATTCTAAAAGTTTTATTTCCTAAATTTAAAAAAGTTGCAAAATATTGATACAATTTAACTAACAAAATCTAACATTTAAACAACAAAAATGTCAGATTTTTAGAGGTATTTTTTTTTTTAGTAATGCCTCATATTTTAAAATATGTGTAGTACTGCTTGCAGTGATCGTCCACACGTTGATCGTTGCTGCACACGTTAATCACTTTTCATTTACAAAAATGAACACAATAATATTTTTTATAGTCAAAGGTAAAAAATGGGGGTAAGAATACAAAATTTGTAAGTTGGAAAATAAGGAACACCCTGCGCCGTACAGTAAAATGCAGTTATGTGATGCGAACTTCCATTTTCCTTACGGCACAGCTTAATCTCTTTAAATTTTCAAAAAATTGCTTACAATAATATTTTTATTGCCAAAGGGAAAAGAATTGGAGGGTGAGGAAAAAAGAAATCTCAAAGTTAAAAAAATAAGGACCACATATATGCCGTAGTCCCTTATTACAAATTTTTCTGTTACACTTTCTAGGCCATTTTGTTACGATTTAATTGCAAAATCTGAAATATGATAAGAATAGCTATTTGATATGCATACTACTGATACCATTACAATCACTTTGAAAACTTACGTCTTCTTCAATTTTCCACTTATTTTGACGCTATCCTTACAAGAACCAAATTGAGACACAAACTCTTATAGCACTATAAGACAATAAAAAAAAAAACCTCCATTCGCTAATTAGATATAAAGTCACAGAAATTTACGGATTGAGATATAGCATGTAAAATATGTTATGTTTCAATTCTTCGTCTTTCTGAAAAGGTAAAGAAGTCCAACAAAGAGGCAAATGAGTTGAACTGGTGACCGCTGAACTTTTTTAATTGGAAGGTCCTTGTAAAGAAATTTATTTTTAAAATCTAAAACTTTGTCCGAACCCTGAACAAATAAGTACAGAAAGCTAAGACGAACTTTTAAGATTGCTACTCTTTGTCCTATGTTATGTGCGGTCAAGCAGAGAATCGAGTAGCCCCTTTCTTTTTGTATTGAAAAGTAAGCACAGTCCTGGAGCGATCGCAGAAAAGGGACCGTACACAAAGTGTATTTCAACGTGACCAGGGTTCTAATGAGGTTAAATGGAGCGTATCGAAAAATCCTCCCCAACTACATGATTAACGATCGTCTCAACCCAGAACTTCTTCCCTCGGATACAGAACCACACTTCTCCCTTCCCTGTCCAGCCTAACTGGAATTTCTCCTTCCTATATACAGAGTGGCCACAGAACCGAGAAAACCTGGAAATCAAGGAAATGTCAGGGAGCTTTCCGATTCTGGAAAAAATCAGAGAAATTTTGTATTGTTTAAGGCACGTTCATCCATATTTTGGCGCTATTTACATGGAGATTTGGAGTGGTTAAGCCATTAAAAGTTTAAAGATACGATTAAAAAAAACAATTTTACCAGCAAAACTATTTTTTAAAAAATTGCATATTATCTCTTTAGAATACATGCTCTATTTAATCAAGGTGTCTAGACATCTGGAAAACCTAAAATTGGGGAAATTTGGAAAAAAGTTTGCCCTAAAATCAGGGATTTTTATAAAAATCTGTCAGGGAAATCAGGGAACTTTTCCTGAATTTTGTGGCCACCCTGCATATAGAAGTAACAGGTGATGAACTATTTGAAGAATAGCATCCCCCCCCCCCCCAACCTATCCCCTCCGGGCGATACGGGAGTCAATGATCCCCCTTTCCCGCCCTGTCTAACTGGAAGTTCTCCATTAAAAAAAAACAAAAAAAAAACCTGATTTTAATTTCCTGCAGGATCTGACGATTTCCTGCGTACATCGTACGCGCGTACGTCCATTTTATGGGACTCTGGATTTCCTACAGCTTACTTTTCACTTTCTCTACTATTAGATAACAAAAAATACAATATAGCAAAAACAAAGTTAAAAATACAAATACAAATTTTTCTCTTTTAGAACTCTCTAAAATGTCACTTTAACCTAACATAATAACCAAGTTACATAGGATTATTACTAAATAAGTTCAATTTTATAATTGTCAAAACAATTTAAGTTGAATGAGTACTGTCATACCCGTGTTCAAGTGGAATCTGAACTTCACGTTCATCTGGAAGGACTCTTCTCCTTTTATTTCTATAATCTATTGGGAGAAAAGTTTATTAGCCAAAACACAAATATTGTACAATACATCAATATTTTAATTAAAAAGAGCTACACATAGCATTAACATTAAAAAAAAGTTATATCACCCTACGCAAAAAAAAAGTAGAAATGGCACAATCTATGATAAATATTAATTCAGTAAAAATGATGTGACTAAATTATTTCTTAAAGCATGCAAAAAAAAAAAAAAAAAATTTAAATTTTTTTTTTGTAGTTTTACATTTTTTCCACTTAACTTCTCTTCAAGACTTCCACTTCAATACCAAGCATATATGTAAGACTTTAAATAACACAAGGTAATTATTATGTTTTTAACAGGATTGCAAGTTGCTAGGTTGTGCATTCATAGAATTATCTCTACTGTATATTCATGTTCCAGTTTTAACATAATACTTATATTACATAACCTCAAATTATGAACTGAATGCATGTTTAATATTTCATATTCATACTGCAAATTTGATACCATAAAATTATGAAAAAATAAATTAAGAACGTAAGCATTTGGCAACTCAACAAGGTTGTCACTTCAAAAGGATAAAAAAAAAAGAATAAAAATCCACAAAAATTAAGATAAAACTGAGTGAAAATTATCCTTTATTGAAATGCTAATAGAATTTCATACCTTCTCCATCCTCATCATAGGAATGTTTTCTTTTGCGGCGGGAGGGAGTAGAAGCACCATCTGTTACACTTTCAGAATGAGAGGCATCGGAATCATCACTATCCGAATTATCCTCATCAGGGTCTGAATCTGAAATGGCATTTCTTAACAATATCATACTTGTGCAAAATTAAAATTGATACAGAAAGCTTGTTTCCCGTGAATTTTTACTTTATTAATTTGAAACACACACATCTGGTATATTAATAGTTACACATCAAAAGTGCCACACTTCACTACACATTTTATTAAAAATGGAAGTACAGTCACTAAATATGTAATTCACATTATTTTTTCATAAGAAACACAGCACTTCCCAAAATTAGATCCCCTGAAAGTTCTATCAGGTATTTTAAAATTAAAGGCAGCTTTATAAACAGAGAAACATGACCAAACAAAACGAAAGAAAATATCTAAATGGTAGGGGAGATAAGGTTTAGTTATTATATTAACCAACACAACCAGAGATCTGGCCCATTGGTTTGTTGGTAATTATTAGGAGTGGGGGGGGGTCGGTTTTCTACCCTTGTACTTTCCGATATCTTTGAAACATAATCCTACACCCTGCCCTTACTGATTTTAAATCTTTAAACTACAAATTTTTAGTAGTTAGCTGCAAGTGTGTGCGAATTGCAATCCCAGGCATTCCCCCTTTAATGTTATTCAAAATAAAGGCGGTCAATTTCTTATACTTGTAAATATAACTACACGAAAAGTGACTTTTAAAACTAAGTTCTGAAACTTTTAAATAGAATTACACTAATTGCTAATCATAATGGATTTGTCATATTAGACGTATTCATACAAAATCAAGCATATCTAAAAAAAAAAAGAAAAAAAGATCCAAGTTTTTTTTATCACAATTTATAAAGCCTTAAAATATGCTATTAACAGGAGGGAGTGAAACCAACATCAGGTTAAAACGAAAAACATCCTCTTTATTAAAAACACATCAACAGTTTATATATACCATTTCCACTACCGGTGGAAAGAAGAACTAAAAAAGAATTTGCATATAGCCGCTAATACATTCTTAAATTACCAACAATCTCCTCCTGCGACTGTATGCAAATGAAACTTAAATTAAATTAATTTGATTCATACTTGATAACAATCTCTCACAAGTTAAGGCTTTAGTCAAAAAATCATGCAATCATTTCATTACTTGATACATGAATCAATTTAATAAGCTTAGATTTAATTAAATCTTTAACAAAATGAAATTTTAAATTAATATGTCTAGTCTTAGTTGAAGATCTAGATCCATTTATCCAATCAATTGCGGATTTACAATCATAATAGATATTTACAGGCGCTTGTACAAAAACATCACATTCAATTTCCCTCAAAAAATTTAAAGTCCAAGTTACATGTTTGGAAATATCACAAATTGCATACAATTCAACTTCACATGTTGATATTCCAACACATTTTTGTTTATTGCTCTTCCAACTTACTAAAGAGTTACCAATCATAACAACTCCTCCTGAAAAAGATTTCCCTTCATTGGCATTACCCCAGCTCGCATCTGAGCTTGCATTTATAGTACCAATACAATTATCATAAAACAATATTTTATCTTTTGTACCCTTAAGATAACGTAAAACCTTTTTCAACAGTTCATAATGACGCTTTTCTGGTCTGTTATTAAATTGTGATAAATAACACATAACAAATGCTAAATCGGGTCTAGACCGATTTGATAAATAAAGCAATTTATCGTACAAATAAGCTGTTTTAACATCAAAAACTTAATGTCTAAGTTTAATTTAGCCGATATAGCCATCAACATTCGCCACGAATCAATATTTACAACAGGCGAGTATGTCTCGGTGAAGTCTACATTTTTAATTTGATTAAATGCAGCCGCCACTAATCTAGCTTTAAAACGATTAGGATTACCTTCATCCTTTAATGTGAAAACCCATTTAGTTTTAATAACTTTTACACCCTTTGGTTTCTCTACGATCTCAAAAACATCATGCCTTTCTAAAGATTTTAACTCATCCTTAATTGCAGTCTCCCAATCAGACCAATTTTCACTTATCCTTGCTTCTTAAATGTTTGCGGGAACTGATTAAAAGCTAAACTCGCGTTTTCTTTTTCTTTTAATCTATCAGATCTTCGAAGGTCAAGGTCAATAGCTCGTTGTTCCGCATCTAATTTGCGCTGTTCAGTAAGTTCTTGACTTTTTGCTTTAGTCGTTCCTAAAGGTCTACCCAACTTTCTCGATTGGTTAGGATTCGAATCCTGAGATTCTAAGTTCAAGTCCAGATTGATTCTAGTCGGTTCCGAATTTGGATTCGAACTCATATCTAGCCTTTTAGAATTAAACAAATTTTCAATGATTGACAAGTCATTCGTCCTGTCTTTTTCTAAAAATACACAACCCTTTATATGTTCATTAAATTTTACTGATCTCTCTTCAATTACTTTTTGACCTTCTAAATCAAATATTCGGTATCCACGCCGTTGTGTTGAATATCCTAACATAATACCACGTTTACCGGGAGGTTCAAATTTCCTGCGCAAAACTTTAGGAACATGAAAATATACAAGAGATCCAAACACTCTTAAATAGTTAATACTTGGTTTTTCCCCTGTAAATAGTTCAAAAGGGGTCAAGCTTTTACCCTTTCTATAAATTAAGTTCGTTACATGCGTACTATATGCTACTGCTTCCGCCCAAAATTCCAATTTAAGTCCACTGTCATAAAGTAAGGTTTTAGCACGACTAACAATTACTCCTATAGCTCTCTCACTTTTCCCGTTACTTGGCGCATTATAGGGAACGGTTAATTTTCGTACAATGCCCGATTGTTCTAAGAAAGCGTTAAATTCATTATTAACAAATTCTTTCCCATTATCAGTCCTGAACCGTTTGATTCGAACATTGCAAAGATTTTCATATCTTTCCTTAAATTCTTTAAATTTACAAAATACTTCACTCTTACTCTTTAAGAAATAAGTAAAGTACATTCCAGAAAAATCATCTACTAGAACAAGAAAAAACCTTGATTGTCCTAATGATGGTTCATTTACAGGACTACACAAGTCACCATGGATAAGTTCCAAAATAGAACTACTTTGGTCAACATCTATAATCTTATGAGGTCTATGTTTAATTCTACACATATTACAGTTATCACACTCTAAATTAATATTCACAGTTAAATCATTACTTTTAGTCATATTCTCATTAATCATTTTAGAAACATGTTTATTATTAACATGACATAACCTTTTGTGCCATAAGGTACTGGAATCGAACCTTTCAGATTGTAATTGATTAGCTGCCTCCAAGTTATTTATATCTGGAATCGTATACACTTCTAAACGTTTATCTCTCATTAAACCTGTTAACATTAATTCTCCATATTTATTAAATATTAACATTTTATCATATTCAGACACTATTTTATAACCTTTTAACATTAAAGTGGTCAATGAAAGCAAATTATGTCTTAATTTAGGCACATATAATACATTATCCATTGTCACTGATATTTCTTTACACTGACTCTTAATCTTAGCTTTAGCAAAACCTATACCTTCAGAATATAATTCACCATCAGTACCAGCTTGAAATATTTTACTAGAATTATAATTAAATTCACTAAACCATTTTAAGTCATTAGTCATGTGCGAAGTCGCCCCACTGTCAATTAGCCATACATCAGAAATATTACCTTTCAGTTCTTCGGAACTTGCATTCAAGGCACAGTTGTCGGCTCTCTTGGATGCACTCGTGGATTGAAAGTTCTTTTTCACATTAGGATTCGAGTCCGTGACATTGTTTCTTCCACTCTGTACTTTCATTTTAGTCCTTAAATTACAGTTCTTGTACAAATGTCCCTTTTTGTGGCATGTGTAGCAAGTCTTCTCGAATCTCCGTCGAGGATCCCCCATGAAGTAGGCTCCGTCCGCTTGCTTGCAATTACGTTAAAATTCGCGTTCTTCCTCTCGCAAAATTTCCAGCACTTCTTCGATTGATTTTTCTCGTTGAGTTTTCAACATTTCACGTACCTTCGCAAATTGACCTCTCAATCCTCGAACTGTGTAGAATACAAGTTCTCTTGGTGAGATAACAACTCCAAGAGATGCACACTTCGCCCTCAGACCTTTAGCTCTGGCCACATAGTCATTAACCAGTTCTTTCACCTGCATCTCCAAGCACTTTAATTCTTGACCGGCATCAATTTTGCGATCTTCTAAAGTACCAGTAAAACTATCTTTGATACGCTGTAACAGTTGTTTCGCATTAGTTTCACTTGCGTACTGCAAAGCTTGCTCGTCACTCAGGGAAAGTTTAATGCAGGCAACAGCTTCGTTGTTTTCTTTCTGCCAGGCTGGAAGTTTCGTTTCTTCTGTTGGAGGGTCTTGAGTAATAACTTCTGAAAGTCCTCGAAGGCATAAAGCTGCTTCAAGTTTCATTGCCCACACGAGATAGTTCGTGCCAGTCAGGGCAGGTATCGAAATAGAATATCTATCCATCTCACTCCAATCCTGTTTGTTCCAAATCACGATAAGAAAACCGACGTCGTATTTTAACTCGTAACCACGCTCTGCTACCAATTGTTATTAACAGGAGGGAGTGAAACCAACATCAGGTTAAAACGAAAAACATCCTCTTTATTAAAAACACATCAACAGTTTATATATACCATTTCCACTACCGGTGGAAAGAAGAACTAAAAAAGAATTTGCATATAGCCGCTAATACATTCTTAAATTACCAACAAAATACATGAAGAGAAAAATTGTGAACTTTACTATTACAACCATATAATCCAATCTCCGGCAGAAATACAATCATTACACACATACATAGATAGAATATAAAATTTCAAATAACATATAAAAAGGGGAGGGGGGGGGGAAGAAAATCCCTTAACCTGAAGGTGAGGACATTTCTGGACGTAATGGAGATTCAGGCTCCTTGAGTTTCTCCTCAAATTTCTTCAATATCCTATTATTGTTCCTCTGTCTCTCCTTATGTTTAAAAATCCTGTTACTGAGCGTTGAAGTAGGAAACATGTTAGGATCGCTCTCAGGGAAGTGCATGTTTCCGTTGGTCTCACTCAATAAACAGTCCAGAGTGAAGGCCTTCCGAGAGTGAGGCAGACTGTCGTTTGGATGGCCCAGAGTGTTTGGCGCGTGCACTTTGGGGCACGAGCTTGTGGATTTGAGTAGTGACAGATTTGTCAAATGGCTATGAAGCATGTCCATTTTGGGAGGCATTAGTAAGCTTGAAATATCTTTTATGGAGTTCTGGAACAAAAATTAAACAGTTTGTAAGTACTTTTATGAGGGTATTACAAAGACATAAAAAAACTTGGTTAATATTGCAGATAATGTATTTAAAATAGATTTTCAAACAAATAAATATCTTAAAGCAATTCATAATTTAATTGAAATAATAATTAAGTATTTAACTTAAATGTATATTGGCAATCTTAATGCAACTACAATCCTAATCAATAGTCCCCCCTTTTCCTTTTTTTATATATATTCGCCCACTTCTTTTTATTCAAGAGCCCAATAAAACTAAACAAGTAATAAAATCTAATAGTTATTTTTTTATCATTTCTGAACAACTTAAATAAGGGAAAAGTAAAGTTCAGTTTTGAGCAATAACAAACATAACATTAGTCAATTTTAAAATAATAATATACCTAATGAGGTATATGGATCAAGGAAATATGGGCCATAAAAAGAGTAAAGGTCAATTCACACTGAGTAATGCAAACAATCACAGCATAAGTAGAATATGTTTCGTCTTTAAATAGAAACAATCCAAAATAAACAGCCAATCAACAATTGGCTATTAAGCAGAATGGTTCACATTGTCCAGCGTAAATGTAGGCATTAGAAAACAATCAAACTAACTCTCTTTATCTGGCGCACCTTTTCACAGTAAGCTCTTGGAGGATTCCTCGGCACCTGTTGTACGGCCTCGCTTCCTTGGAGCACTAGGTTTCACAGCACTGCTGCTATTAGCACCAGGACCAACACTGCCTACAGGTGGCTGAAAAACAGTCTTTTTCTTAGCAGCTGTGGTCGTTAAGGTCGGCATATAAGAGTTGAGTATGGAAGCGGTCACTTCAAAAGTTGGTTCCTGCTTCTTCATGCACAAGTCCAGTGGGAAAGACAAATTTTGCTCCTCCTCCACAATTGGTTCGCACTTGGCTTCAGGGGTTGCCGTCTTGGCGGGCATTAAAGGTGAGGAGTGAGCAGGACTAGGAACTGGTTTCAAGTTGTGGTTGAGGGCTCCGCTCGAAGGCAGTGAGTTTTTGGAGCATGGGCCCGCTTTCTTGATCTGCAAAAGAAAATTTTGCAATGGATAACGAAAAAATATTGAATGAAAACCCATTATTGTTAACTCATCTTTTTGGAAATAAAAAGTTATTTCAGAAGTGTATTCACATTATAACATATTAATTTATTTGCAGAGTCAGAAATTCAAGGAGCACCTTTCTTATGAGACAAGAGATTTTCATCATGGGTTACCATATACTGGAAAAGTTTCAAATTCTGCAGGAAATGTAGTTATATAATAAAAAGGTGCTTTTCGAATAGTATACAATTGACTTAAATATTATTGAATATATTTTAATAGCTTGAGTGAGTGGGATTATTCTCTAAAATAGTTGATAATGCAAGTAATAATATCTACCCCATTCCCAAAAATGCATATCCTGGGTCTAGAGTAAAAAAAGTCTATAACATTGTTCTTTTAGTCTTTTCAATTTTTTTTTTTGCTCATTTCTGATTTGGTTTAAATTTGAAATCCCTTCCTGAACTGTTTTGCAAGCAACCTCCAGCATTGTTTGTCCAATTTTCACCCTTTAAATCCTGATTTTTTAGTGCGTTTTTTACTTTCAATTACCCATATGTAATACATAGGGTAATAAAAGTATAGGATTCGTTAAAAAAATTGATTTTTTTTTGCATTTCTCCACGTTTTGGAACATCCTGATCTCAAAAAAGTGATCTAGAAAAAATGTCTGTGCACGTGGTCAGCATAACTCCCGAACAAATTGACCAACGATGTTCAAATTTCGTGAACAGGTTAATGGTAGGTCATTGGGCCTACACCAAAGTTTTCTTCAAAATCGTGCATGCGCATAAGGTAGCTGCCATTGAAAAAATCTTGTTTATCAATGATTGCTAAAAAACGGCTCAAACGATTTCGATAAAAATTGCTGTGCTAATGCCTCTTAAGGTGTCATAAATATCCCTACCTCCTAAATTCCCTTAAAAATGCTTCAATGGCGTAAAAAGTGGGAAAATGAATGCCTTTAACACAGAGTTCTCTTTGCTAGAACATAGCTTATGAATAATCGTTTTTTCTCCTCTTTTCAGTTTCCCTTATAAGAAAGGATAATTTAAGAATTATCGAAAAGTATATCGCCAAATTGGCTATTTTTTCTAAACGAATGATGGAAATATAAAAACAGTAAATGACACAAATTCACATCAGTAATATAGTGTAATTGAAAGTTGTGCGATGTTCCATACCCCGAGTTATTCTTTCATTCACTTCATCAACTAATGTTTTGTAAGTGTCCATCTCAATTGTTGCTTCCTTTTTTACTTTTTCTAATGACCTTTCTTTACGAATTGCTTCCTTAGCAGTTAGTGTTTTCTTCTCCATATCTACCTTCTTTCTTTCAAGCTCTTTCTGGTCTCCTTCCTTTTGTTGTTTTAGTTCAGATGTAATCCTCTAATCTTCAATTTGTTCCATACATGACTTGTATGCTGATGCACCCTTTTTTATAAATTCTCCAAGAATTCGGACTAAATGACACTTATTGTATACCGTTAATCCATCTTTTGTCGTTTGTAGTGCACTTATTAAAGCTTGAGTGAGACCCGTTCTGGAGTCTTTCAAGAAGTTTGATGTTTGAGAAAACCCTCGTTTCATATCTGCATTTCCATGCGGAAGCACAAGGATAACCTTAACTAATCTAGTAAGCTCAGGATATTTTCCTGTCCTAGATCATTCCTAAGAGAGAAGATGTTATTAAAGAAGTAATCGATCCGTCTAAGAAATACTTCATCTTCAATTTCGCACGTGTACCAGTCTTTTTTAATGTTCTCATATTGCAAAACCCTCCACTCATCACCTATTAAGTCAACATTTAACGGAGGGCTTAGGTGAACATTGGATGAAAGATTTTTAACTGCTTTTAAAGACCAGGACTTGGATATATTTTCTGGCTTCAGACACCTTGCTTCTTTTATCACAATATTAAGTGAAAGGGTTTTCTCTAGAAATTCTTGAGCTACATTTTTTAGACATTTTCGTATTAATACCGTCAACTCTTTTTAAAGAGTTTCCTTAACCTTTGTCAAATACTTTTGAGATTGAACACCAATTTCAAGTTCATCCTAGTCAAGTTCAAAGTCTATTGCCAGAAACTTTAACAGATACAGTTCTTGTAGGCTCATTCTTTTTTAAATTTCATCATCTTTAAGAAATGGCCATACAACTTTCTTACTAAGGAATCCATCCTTTCATACACAAGATGTATCGAAGGTCCTTCTCATTGAAAAAGAGCTAATAAAGGTTGCTGGGTATTTGCCAAGGAGAGAAGGAAGTGTACTTTCACCAAAGTAGCATTGGGCCTTTTCAGACACATCACAATCCTCAAATAACAAGCGTTTTCAGAAATCTTTAGGTCTCTTTTGGGCAACCTTTTTAAAAAATATTCAGAAACCACGGGCCAAAAAGACAAGCCTGTCTAACGCAGGACCAAGATTCAGCCACCTTCTTTCAACAAGCTTAAGATTCTTGAATCCAAGTTCAACTTGCAAATCTTTTAATTCCTCAACTCTGGCAGGGGACTGTTTAAAGAAGTAGTGCAAGTCTACAATGAAATCCGCGATTTCATCCCCGAATTCATTTACTGCTTTTCTGAAGACATTGTGGACCATGTGTAGATTGCAAAACCCAGCTTTCAGGGAAACCACAAGCAAAAAAAAAAAAAATGATGCGCGATTGTCACGAAGTATAAATTATATAAAAGAAACTTTGAAAAAGTAGGACTTTTCCTACTTTCCTACCAAAAAGTAGGACTGCTGGGTGCCCTGTAATCCTGTCGGGACCTGCAGCTTTACATGGATGACGAACCACAACAAACATCCATGCCTAATGCAGAATTCGAAACTGTTACCTTTGGCATGCAGGACCAAAGCACTAACTACACAGCCATTAGGTAATCCATTAGGTGATCCATTAGGTGATCCATTAGCAGATCATTTTAGGATTTTTTCTATATCATGAATATATTTCTATTTTCCTTTCTATTATGGAAACAATTTTGAATACCGCCAAAACTGGGCATTTATTTTTTAAATGAGTAAAAATATGAAAATGGTAGATAACAACATATCAAATTTTAATGCAATGACTAATATTATAGTCGAGTTGAAAGTTTTGCGCCCCTAGTTATTATTCGTTTTTGTTTGTCTCATCAAAAAATTTAATCAGATTACTACATGAGAATACGCTTCTTGAATGAATGTGAATAAACTTCTTAGGCAAATATTTTTACTTTTTAGTGAAAAGGGAATAACAAGAAATAATAACTTACACATTGAATGCCCCGAGAGCGCTGAAAGGGAAGAAAAAGTTATTAGTAACAATTCATTCAGAGTCTATTTAAGAAATGTAAGAAATATGTATTTAAAAAATAAATTACCTTATGCCATGGCAGCACATCTAAAAGAATGAGGCAACATAAGAGAAAATCGTCATTAGAGAGGTTGAAGTAAAGAGGCCTAGTTCTAAAGAATTCCCTTCCAAAAATAACAGTCACAGAAGTAAAAATTTAGAGATTGAGCTCATTAGTACTACTTCCAATTTAAAAAAAAAAAAAAATTCAAAATCACATTTCAACAAACTCTGACTGTTCCAGAAAACACCGAAAGACAGGGACAAAAAAAAAATATGTCTACCATAGAGAAAACTATTCTAATACTTGTGCTCGATTAACAATCTTCGATGATGAAGTATCTGTCGTGATTCTGGTGGCGGTTTGATTGATGGGCACACATTTACATCAAGTTAATAGGGATATTTTTGGAAGAATCAGATATGCTACAGCTTTTTATAAGAAGGAAAGAAAAAAAAAAGCTGAAAATCATAGGATGGTAATTTTGAATATTTTCATCTATCCATTGGAAGAAGCTATTTTACTAGAAAGGAAAAAAATATTAAGTAGGAATTTTAGAGATAATTGGAAATTTTTTAAGAATATTACATTTAAAACTGGTACAGGGCTCCTAACACACACAATACCAGCAGAAAACTGTCAATTTTCAAAAAATTGAGCCTCAAATAACTTTTTGGAAAAACAACAGTAATATATTATCAAACAATCATACTATTTTTAATTAAATCCACTTATTTAATTTTAAGCAACATTTCAAAGTACTTCAAAAAAGATTACTTGAACTTTAAAACTTTTAACTAACATGGAGTTAGTAATACAAATTTAAATTGTTAATCAATAATACAAATTTTAATAATTAAAATTTCGGAAAAGATTTTCTCCTTTGCGGGAATATCTGGGTTATTTCGCGGATTTTAGAAGATAATCAAGGAATTGTCGAGGTTTTTAATTTTTTTAGGAATTATCGAAATATTTAAGTTCAATTTTAGGAATTTTAGTATGAACACGCGAGACAAATAAACGAGTTTTCTAAAAGAATTAGGTAGGAATTTTAGGGATAGTTTCAAAAATTTAAGGAACATTTTAGGGATGATTCCGAAAAATGTAGGGATATTTCTTTTATAGCTGACATAGACTCCCAACACATACATTTTTTGCGAAGCCTGTTTCAATACCGACAAAAACTGCCAATTTTCAAAAAATTGAACATCTAATAACCTTTCAGAAAAACAAGAATATAACCAAACAATTTTACTATTTTTAATTAAATTCACTTATTTAACTTTCAAGCAGCATTTCGAAGTACTTCAAAATGCATATTACTTGAACTTTAAAACTTTTCAACTAAATGAGTTTGTGATACAAATTAAAATTTTTATCAATAATAAAAATGTTATTAAAAATTTCAAAAAGATTTTCCTTCTCTGCAGGAATATCTGGATTATTTCGTGGGGTTTTAGAAGATAATCAAGAAATTTTCGAGTTTTTTTTTTTTTTTAGGAATTATTGAAAAATTTAAGTACAATTTTTAGGAACTTTAGGACGAACACGTGAGACAAATAAATTGTTTTCTAATAGAATTAGGCAGGAATTTTAGGGATAGTATAAAAAAATTTAATGAAAATTTTAGGGATGATTCTAAAAAAATTTAGGGATATTTCTTTTAAAGCGGACATAGGCTCCCAACACGATCCCCCCCCCCCCCCAAAGCCTGTTTCAACACCGGTAAAAAAAATTGAATAATTAATAATTAAAATCTCGGAAAAGATTCTCTTCTAAAGGAATATCGGGGTTCTGCACGGTTTTTAAAGAAATAGAGAATTTTCCGAGGTTTTTAAATTTTTTCAGCAATTACCGAAAAATGCAAGTACAATTTTAGAGAAAAATAAAAATTTTAGGAATATTAGGAATTTCCTTATACCTCATTTCCGCGGGACTGTAGCATATCTGAATCTGTGGCATACATAGGTAAAAGATATTAGTCGATACCGAAATACCGAATTTCTCTATGCTCACGTACACATCTAGAGACCGGCAGAAAAAATTTAACCTTTTTTTCTTGTCAGTGAGGTTTGATTTATGTTCCCCAGGGAGCGAATGCACTAAAAACAAAAGAGATGGGGAATTTGTAAGCGGGTTGGTTAACTGTCACAGTGTGACAGTTCTTATCCTCATACACACTCCCCTTGTCTTAGCATTTCAGGGCATACACTCCTTCGAAAGCATTCATCAAACCTTACTGACAAGAAAACAAGGCCCTCGTGTTTCCTGACGTGTCCCTGACGATTTTGGCCCGTTACACAAATGGAAATTAAAAGAAATTAATTAGAGAAAAAAAAATTAACATTTATTGAACATTAAATAAAATCTCAATTGCTACTTAACATGATTGTGAAAAAGAGATTTCAGGCTTCCGTGAAATTTCATTTTATTATTATATATTTTTAGTTTATGAAATAAAAATTCCCCAATAAATCCTTTTTCCAGAACAGACAAATCCCAGTTCTCAATATTTGCCTTACAGCCCCAGAAAAATAATACTTTACTCGCCAAATAATATTCAGAGGTTTTACCTAACAGCCTCCAGCCATTCTTCATCAACGAGATCTGAAATCGTTGGTTTTTCTCCACTCACCAACTTATCTCTTCCTTTGCCAAAAAGTCACCAGTTTGGTTAATCATTACACCTTAATTCACGTAATAATCAGCTAAGTTGGCAACTGTTTTTCTTACAAAGGATAGACAAATTGGCAAGTGGATAAACACCAAAGATATTAATTCTTGTTGAAGAAGAATGAACGAAGGTGCGATCCGACTCCACCAGAATCACCGCAGACATTCCAATTCATCGCTAAGGCCCTGACCATCAAACGTCGCGTCGCCTGCTTACATTCAAATAAGATATTAAGCAGCTGTCCGAGTATTTCGCAAAAGCAGGTGCAAACGCACGTCGAACTCGGATAAATCCATCTCCACAATCGTGCATCTCACAACTCAACCCCAAGAACACCGCACGTTAGCCACTCCCAACGCAGCGTTTATCCCGATTCGAAGTCGGGCGGAACTCTGCGCCCAAATGCTCTGCGCGCGGATTTCGAAAAGACACCCGAGAGGAGGAGAAAACATTTCGGAGAGGTTTTCGGACAAATCCCGAAGCGCGTTTCGGGAATCGGGAGGATTCGCGGGTTGGGAACAAAGGGGGTTGATTGGAAGTTCTCAGATGCATTCTCCGATGTCGCAAGAGTGATGTCCCAGCTTCTGAAATGAAAGGAGAAGAATCCCAACTCACGACTCGATGTCCGGTTCGAATTAGCTCCTGATGAGGTTCTCCTCTTTAAGCCAGTGGCGGCTCGTGCAGCAAGTACAGCCGGGCTGTCATTGGACGATTCGATTCAATTGGACGATTCGATTGTGAAAAGTGTTTGTGGTGGTGGAGAGAAGGGCTGGGGGGGGGGGGGGTCGCATGTGTCCGGCTGCACGGGCAGCCACTGCTTTGAGCCGCGCTTTGCTGTTGATGTCCAAGCAAAGGTTATTTAAGACTTTTCAATCGTTTAAACGGGTTTGATGATTGTTAGAAGTGGGGAGCAGGCACTCTACAGCAGGAGTTTAGTAGCACCGGTACGACATACCGATCCTTTCTTAAGAGCCTCTTTGGAAGTATTTTTTGTGATTTATCAATTGTTATTATTGAAAATTTACTATTAAAAAATCAATTTCAGTTGTATTCTGTTGCGTCTTATCGACATACAGTCAGGGTCAAAAGTGAGCATAATACACACTTCCTTATTAAAATGAAATGAATCGACATAAAGAGAAGGTGGGGAGAGGGGGGGGGGGGACAAATTGCAATTCGGATTTTTTTTTTTTTTATGTAGAACAGATGTGGCAGTTATTAAGCCGAAGTAACGACTAAAGGTAATCGAATCTTGAAATATATAAAAACGTCATTTACTTATTTGTGAGAAATGGTACAAATCTTCGAATCAAAAGTGATCGTACAAAACACATTTTCTACATAATTTTGCTTTAATTTGCGTTTAATTGTTCAGTCAATCAGGGTTTTCTTTTCCCGTTTTTATTATTATTTTATGTTATCTAAGAAAAAAACTTCATATCATTGAAAATTATGGGATTGGGGTCATGAAGAAATTAGTAAAAACGTATGTTAACTCACACTGAGATTAAAATTGGAAGCAAATCCTTGAGAGAAACAGGGAAAATCATGAAAAAGTCACCTGACTGTTTATGGTATCATACCAGGACATTATGTGGCTGAAACTATTATGGCGCGCCCACATTCAGGGCAACCAAAAAAAAAAAGTCAATGTAGAGTTCTTTGCAGAACAGTACCCTGGCACTAGTGCTGGCAAAATGGCGAAAAACACTTCCAAAGCAAAAGAAACCAGTTAGTGCAAGTATTAAAAGATGGACACTGGATTTTGCTGGGTATAACGGTAGAGTCACAACTATCAGTAATGACACATCAGAAATGATAGAAAATTTGAAGTACTGTAAATACTGAACTACAGTAAAGAAATGCAGTGTGGATGATAATCAAATGGTTTGCGGGTGCATATAGAAACTTTAGGTGTAAATTTACTTTATTCGACGCTAAAATGGATCATTTTGTGTACATAATACAAAACGTTAGTAAAAGTAAAATGAATTTGGTTGAACGAAACTCGCCTAGTCTTTCAGCAGCAAGCATACAGTCGAAATGTATTGACTGTAGGAATTCACATTGGAGTAACAGAATCAAAAAGATTAAGTGTCTTTAAGGCCATGAAATGAACTAAACAGTTCATAAAAATTTGTGGTGGTCCAAAAAACATTAATTGTGGAATTTCAGATTAACCAAGTTTTCTAAAGTCGAAAATAGTTTCGCTGTACGATGACTTTCGCTTCGTTATTTTTCTCTAAAATAAAACAAAAGTTTTTAAAAATAAATATTTTTTATATTTATGGACTTAACTTTGGGGACACAAAATTGTTTTACATTAAAATTAGCTATTCACCTAATTACTAAGTTTACGTTTGAATGTTAAGTTTTTGGAAATTTGAAGGTGTACGTTCACTTTGATGCTGATAGTATACAGAGATTTTCTCAAAAGCGGCGGACAACGAGTTCCCAACGATTTAATGTCATTGATAAACTGATCTAATGTCATTTTTGTAAGGTCTTCAGAATGTGAAACGGCTTCAACCACATGAAAATTATTTTATCAAAATCGAGATCGCGACTAATAATTACATGTGGCAAAACTTATGTTTGTTAAAATCAATGGTCCACCTATACAAGAGTGGAATCCAAAAGAATTTGTCATTAAGACACAACAGATCAGCTTCAGACAAACACGAATGGCAAGCAAAACAGAAAATGCCAACAAAAACCCTTTGTGGAAATTTATAAATTTTCTTCAAAATAGTTTCAATGGATAGATTTTTGCATCGGCTCCTATTTAATCACTAATTAACAATAACTCATTAAATCTTTGTGCATGTAAGGTGCTATAAATTGGAGAGATAAATAAATACGAAATTAAGAAACCGCGAATTTACATTTTGTAATTAAAAAATCCCATGTTACAGTTGGTTACCGTCACGATCAAGAAGCTTGTGTTTTTGGAGGGGGGGGGGGGAGTTTTAGCACTACAACCCTGCTCAGAAGGACCTACTATTTGTAAGGGATTGTATACATTCACCTTGATGGTGGCACTTACCCTCCTCTTACAAATGCTCCTTTCTTATAATTTCAGTTAATTCACCAAACCCACTTGCTTTACACCATCAGGGTATCTTTTCACTGATGGATCTGCTGGGGACTGATTTGTTTTTTGCCCTTCAGCAAGCCAAGTAACTAGAGCCAAACTATCTGAATGGAGGCCCTTTGATTTTTGATAATGCTGCGCGACATTTTTTCAGCCCGACACAAACACAATAGAGGATTTGAAAGTTATTATGATCTCGATTAACTATTTTTAAAGGGTCGTATAGATGTCGAAATGCAAACGTTCCAAACCAGGAATATCCCAATATGTAGCCACAACTCTGAAAATATCAATGCTGGGGCCACTATATTTTCCGGAGTATCCTGTCATAATTTCTATTATCAGTGACATGTATTTGCTTAGTATGCATATTTCTCAAAGGATACTGTGGCGACATCAAATAACAGATAAAGCTTCTGTGCAATGGAGTACTCTTTTGCACAGCAGTAAAGTATCTGTCTCGAGATCCAATGGTCTCGCGATCGAGGCCCGTCGCCCGCAACGAAAGCTTACTGACGCTTTAATACCCTAAAACACGTCTCTAAGTGACATCAACTAATGTACAACTTCGTTGGCACATTTTAGAAGAAAGCTTTTATTTGTGTGGTCAAAAAATTACTTCCGAGATAAACACATTCTACACTCATGTCCATAAATTAAGGATAATTCAGTTTTTCCCTAATAACTTCTCAGTGGAGTAGCGTAGACAATTGAAATTCACTACAAAGAGACATCTTTATGCAACATAATAATTAAAATAACTCAGTCGCAAATTGAAATGCAAAGTGTACAGCGGGGGCATATGCAAAAGAATGGAGTACCATTAGTGTGCAGTTGTACAGATGCATTAACATTAAAAATCACTCAACTCATGGAGTGGACTTCTGTGAGATATGATCTCCCTTGTCATCAGTGTTTACTTAGCACTGTATTCTCATACTTAACATGAGTTACTTGATGAATTGTAGTGGCTAAATTGCTCGCCCCACCTTTTGAACTGTTTGTAAGTGATGGAATGTTCCTAATACATCAAGTCTTAACACAATTCATATCGTATAAGCGTCCCATACATGCTTGAAGAAATTTGGATTAGAGGAGTGACCTGGCTTACTTATAGGGGCGATATTCATATTTTTTAATCGTTATCCAAGGCAAAAGTGGAATAAAACTTGCCATAAGTATCAATAAATACGATTTAGAAACCCATATATCACCATTAAAAACTTGTCTAGATCAAGTTAACATAATTACAAGGAAAAAGTGGAACTTAATTATCTTTTGGTCTCTTGGGGAGCTTATGTAACCAAGTCAACATACTGCCCCCAAAGACCAAATCTTTTTAACATCAGATACTATTTACTGAAAATAATTTTGTCAGTCTCATGAGTAATATTGGACATCAGAGGATCTGTAGAAAGGTGGGAACTTGATATTTCATGGTAAATTCCAGTTCAAGATAATGATTTGATGGGAAAAGAGTTTTGGTCTTTATATTCAATTTGTTGAATTTGTTTAATAAGCTCCCCAAGAGCGCAACAAATAATTAAATTCCACTTTTTTACTGTAATTAAGTTAACTTGATTTAGACACGTCTTTAATTGTGAAATATCAGTTTCAAAATCGCGTTTATTGATAGTTATGGTTTATTTAATTCCACTTTTGCTTTGGATAAAGGATTAAAAATATGAGTATCGCCCCTATTTGTAAGCCAGATCACTCCTCTACTCCAAATTTCATCAAACATGTGTGGGACGCTTCTACGATATTCATTGTGTAAAGATTTAATGCATTGGGAACTTTCTCTCACTTGCAAACATTTCAAAAGGAGGGACGAGCAATTTAGGTGTTAGAATTCATCAAGTAACTCATGTTAAGTATGAAAATACTGTGCCAAGTAAATATTGATGACAGGGAAGATCATATCTCACACTAAAAGTCAACTCCATGTGTTGAGTGATTTTTAATGTAAATGCATCTGTACCAACTGCACACTAATGGTACTCCATTCTTTTGCATATGCCCCGCTGTACACTTTGCATTTCATTCTGCGACTGAGTTGTTTTAATTATCGTTTTGTTGTATAAAGATGTGTCTTTGAAGTAAATTTCAAGTGCCTATGCTATTCCACTGAGAAGTTATTAGGGAAAAACTGAATTATCCTTAATTTATGGACATGAGTGTATGTTGTAGGTTTTTCAGACACGAAACTGCTTAAAACCTAGTATTTTACATTTTGTCTCGGAAAATGGCAACCATTACAAACTACAATACTTAAGAAGTGGCAAACTATACAAATTACAATCTATAGAAAAAGTTTTTTTTTTTTTTTAAATACAGTACAAAGTTTTGAAAATGTAAGCCTAAGAATGTGACATTAAACTTATGTCGCTTACTGCAATGTTTTTATAAATATATTTGATAAATAACATTCAAGTTATTCAAATATATAATTTGGTAGAATGATGTATAATATATCTTATTACGCGGTATTAATGGATGAAATTGTGTGCTATCTATGTTTCAGATATTTGAGTGCAATTTATTAAGAAATAATTTAAAATATATTTCATTGACAGATGTTTTAGAAAACTTTGTAAATCTGATGTTTGGCATTGAGCCCTTGGCAAAAAAAAATAATTTATTCTCTCGTGTTACTAAGCTTTCCCGCTCATCCAACATGTAAAACCAAAAAAAACTTTATAAACTAAAAAATTGAAGTAAACTCTAGTTAAAATCCTAATTGCCTGAGGTTTTTTCTAGCCACTCCATTAACGGGACAGATTATATATTTCTACTTTGTCGAGTAAGATTGTTTGGGGATTAGAAATGAAATAATAGTTTTAAAAAATTCAACCGAATTGTACATCAGGTATGGTATAATCCGGAACTGCTAAAGACTTCAATTTTTTTCTTTGGAAAGATTTAATTCAGTTCATTTCCACTGACTTTAGTCACCTAGTGAAAAATACGGGATCAAAGATGGTGAAGTGGGATGATAATTCCTTATCAGGTGAAAAAATTTCTTCCCTTAAAAACCTAACAAAAAGAACCAAATCAATAAAAAATAAGGTTCTTAAAAACAAATCTCTTCCAGATTGTATAATTTCTCTTAAAAGTTGCCAAAATAAGTTGGAGGAGATCCCCTTGACAAATGTACTTTTTTGACTGTTGTAAATATATCAATAAACTTGTGAATAAAAAGTTTCGATTTTTGAAACTATCGTATTAAAAAAATAAATGCATTCATTTATTTATTAAACTAAACAAAATACTTTCTGCTAGTGGAAATTTATTTGAAGTAAATGTTTCAACAAGACACAGGGTGACAAGAAATAAACGCCCCAATACGGAAGTATAATATCTCAAAAACCACTGAACTTTCAAAACTTCGCGGCTAAATTACCTAATTTAATGTGCAGAGCATTTTCGTGATTGCTCTGGGATATCCAGATAACACAGGAATAAACATTTACTCTTCCCCTTATTCTCCTAGGATTTTTTTTTTTTTCTGTTCCAGAATCAGGAAGTTCCCTTACATTTCCCCGACTTCCAGATTCAGTGGCGACTCTATATTTATGAAAAAAACACATGAATGACAGAATATTTATGAAAAACATTATAAAAAAAATTGCTGGCTTTATAAGAATTTTATTAATTTTTACATCTACGAAATAACATTGTTCAAAATACTGGTGGTATTATCTTTTTTGTAAGGAGAAAAAATTAAAACTTAAAAATATATAACAGATGAATTCCGCGCGGGTGTATGTGTTTTTGTTTCTATCAATTCCAAACTTTATAGTTGCTGTGATGGAATTTGAAACCTCTGCAATCAGGTAATAAGGACTGGATGATCTATCTGATATCAACTAAATAAATTTCCCCTGAAGTTTTGAGGCATATACGTAAAACTTTATCATCCACAAAACTAATCATGGCAATTTAGGTCAGTAAATGATTACAAATTTCAGAAAAGAAAATTATTATTTTGATAACAGCACACTTTGAGAGACAAATAGCTCAATTTGTTAAATTTCCTAAGATCTAACTTTAGATCAATCGTTAACAAAGCTAAGTATCAAAATCTTGTTTATGTAGTTTGTACTTTATCAAGTATTTGCGTTGTCCGGTGTGAAGTACGCCAAAATTGCCAATTTTTTGAACAATTATCTAATATCCCTGCTAAGTGTACTGGAAAAAAAAATTAGTATATCATGCCAATTACTTTCTGAGAAAAAGGTACAGGGACTATGTCAAATTAACAATACCGGCATCGAAGGTACCGACACCCCCTAAACTCAGTTTTTAATTATATAGCTAGGTGAAAAGTCTTAAAATATTAAGTTAATAAGGACTGGGTGATTCGAATTCCACAAGTGCTTTAAATTAAAAAATGTATCACAACTTAAGGACCAATGTTGTTTCTCCTCAACAATAAAATCATAAAATTAAAAGGTAGTTATTGTCTATTTTGGGGTTGGATGGTGTAGCTTTACAGACGTTGACCAAAAAAAGGTTAGTATCAGGGGTGAAAAACAGTCAAAGAGCAACCAAAAAGAGAAATATATACGCAGCGTTATTTTAAACTACAAAAATAGCTGGATACTATTATGTGTGTACAGAACAGTGATGCAGCTAAAATTTTTGCTAAACGGGGTGGGGGGCGGGATAGGCAAGTTTTGTCTGAAAAACTCTAAAAAAATAATAAAAAAATTGTAGAAAAAGGGAAACTTCTCAGAAACAAAAAGCGGAAATCCGCATAAACGCGGTGAAATTTTGTTCTCTCTAGTTAGTAAAACGAAATTGGAAAATGAAAAATAAAAAAAGTTGTTTACACTGAAATTTTTTTTAATTTAGTATTAAGTTTTCTTCATTCAAATGATTGAGATAAGCTACACAATTTTGTTAACAACCGAATTTAAAAAATAAAAAAGGTACTAGTGTGGGTTCGATATGACAGCATAACATAGATGAAATTTAAAAACTCAGTGGAAAAACGAAATGAGTAACTCAAGTCTGCAACATTGCAAACGCACTGCCCCTATGGGAAATTCATATAAATAAATTAAATGACTATCAAATTAATTAATAAAGGCTTGTAAGAAAACGGCTATGACATTGATAAAAAATTACTGAACGATGGCATCAACAACAGTGTATCATTTGCCTTCAAGACTTCATTGCTTTCCAGACTGCACCAATAGGTTATGTACAACTCTTGAGTGATACAAAATAAAAGAATAAAAATTAAATTTCGATGTGTTGCTTTTTAAATGTCTCATTAATTAACATAATGAAACTCACCACCACAGGTTCAGAGTAAATCTATGTTGGATCTGAATCCATCTCAAAGTTCACAAATTTTAAATTACTATGTTCGTATTCTTACACTCTTTCCAGCAGTTAAATTGTTAACTTGCTGTTATTGCTACCCAAGTTCCATTTGAAAAATGTCTTTTCTTTTGAGATATATTTGTAAACTTTTTACAAATTATTGTATTGGCAAATTGCTGCTATCCGCTAAAAGATTCTACAGATTGTGACAGTCGAAACAAATCTTTCATCCCAGTGACTTAATGTCTGAAAATTATATATATATAAAAAAAAAAATCTTCCTAAACTGAACGTATTATTTGTTTTAACGGACTACTTTTAATGCAATGAATCCACTTCAAGTCCATTTTTCTCCAAACAATACGAGGGAAATGATCCTAGAAAATGTTGAAAAAAATACCCAATAGCTTTATATTTACAGCTAACCTTTTTCAGTCAATATGACCAACTGTACCTGTCTTAATAAAATGATGTATCTCTAGATTTTGGAAAAAATTACACATTTAATTTGTCTAAACTTTTTAATATAAGCAATACCTTATAATTACTATAGATTAAATACTGTTCAATTCATTTTTAATAATACACATTTGCAATGCATTAATCTCACCATGAGATCTTTAAGCATCATATCATCAACAGGTTTTTTCAGTTCTTGTAAGTAATCCAGTTCCATCCGTCTTTGTTCCTATAACGAAGTGAACTTTTAACGAAGAAATAAAATGAACGATTGGCATGTGCAACCAAGAAATAAAATGAATTGGCATGTGTAACCAAGATATAAAGTGAATTAATTAGCATGTAAAAAAATTCAAGAAAATTACAGAGACGGAACTAACTTACAATAAGCTGTTTTCAGTACAAAACATATTGAAATAGTTTTAAACGTAATATACTACATTTTTAACTAGGTTAGAAGCACAGAGTTAATAGTGAATTTCCTATAAAAAAATCGAGACATTTCAAGAATTTTCATTCGTATTCAGGTATTACCTTTTTTTTTCACTTATGGTATATTAATGTATATTATGTTTTGCAAAAGTGTAAAGTAACTTTTCTAACTTCCTGTAACTGATACATAAACTTTGATTGAACACATACCATTTTCTTTTCTCTGTTTATTCTCTTTTCAAATAAAATTTCTTCTCGCTTTCTTTCTCTTTCCTGCAATAATTTTTTTAAAAATAAATGTTTAGAAACTGAAGACTTCAAACTGATAGAAAGTAAAATAAATTATGTAGTATCAATTTAAAAAAAATTACTTCTTGTTTCTTTCTACTTTCTAAAGCTCGGACTAGAATCATGTGTTGCCTGCGCCGCTCCCTTTCCTGTTAATAAATAACTATTGTCACAAACAGACCATCAGAAAATAAAAAGCATTCGTTTGAAAGGTGAGAAAATAAAACCAATAATTTACAATATTGAGCATAATTAAATATCCTTATAGCATTTTGCTTTTTATTTTAAAATAAATAATAACCAAATAAGAACTACTCTAATATGCAACAACTATGAAAAATATTTTACAGGAGAGTCATGTATAAAAAAATTTTCTTTATGACCAGGGAGCAATATATAAGTCTGGTTCTCACTAATTTTTTTTTATAATGCTAAAATACTTAGAACAGGTTTGTTGTGTAGGTGATAAGGTTGATCCGACTCCAATTACAATTAACAAATTAAATAGAAATTTAGGTACAACAACAATTATAACTAAAAATTAAGGGAAGGAATGAGCGACACGTTTGTCCTCTCTGAAATCGTGGCACAGTCCGATGGTTACTAGGCAGTTTTTCCGATTCGAAGATCACAATCATGTGGCATAGGGCTGCTTCAGCTATGCAAGTGATATTCAAGTGGAAGAGTGGCAATGCCCTGGAACTTTGTCGTCACAGTAGAATACTTATTACCAATTATTGAAATAAAAGGGGAGGGTAGTAGTATGACCAATCTTTAGTAGTAGTCAGTCTATCACTTCATACCCTATTTTATTTCTAAGCAAATTGGGTCCGCATTTAATCAACTTCGTTTGAAATAACTAAGTAACTAAAAGATTTACTAATCAACTTACTTTTCAAAAAAAATAATTTAGTTTCAAATAAAAATTACCTTTAACATATTCTAAGAAAAAAAAACAATAAATCACCAAACATTATCTTCAAAAACTGTTTTCAAAACTAACATCAAAACATTTAAGTACAAAAGAACATTTACAGTTCAAAAATAACAAATGAAATAAAATATCCCACAAAGCACATGCAATGTGATTAAGTAAACAGCAGTTCCATTTTTAAATGACCAAATAAGTTTCAAAATAGTAACCTGGAACCAAACCAAAGCTCAGCATATAAAAGCAAAGTATAAGCGTAGAGAAAGCACAAAATGTGATTCTGTTCTGACGTAATCACAAAGAATTTATTATACAGTGAACAGAACCCCAGCACAAATAAAAAAAACTGAGTATTCTATAATATAGTTTGAATAATGGCAGATTAGACAAGACTAGACTAAGAAGAGTACAGAAATCGACTAGCTGTCAAATTTGCTGGCATGCATTTACACATCACAATTAAACACATGCATAATACATCAGACACTTTTACATACCAAATCAACCATTAGCAGCATTTCCCTACGTTTCTGCATTTCCTAATATACGAGACAAAAATTGTATTTTTAAAAACATCACAAAATGTTTAAGAAAGTAATTCACACTTTACAAAAAAAATTATTTAATAATTAATCAAAACATTTCCTTTTTTTTTTAATAAATTAAATGAAAATGTTATAGAGTCAACTAGAAATGAGTTGTATTTACTACTTTTTGGTTAATTTTCTTTGGCAACAATGGGATGTTTGAATGCCGTATATATGTTTTTTTAATTTTTTTTTATGTGCAATAGAATTTAAAACACTCTTAAATATAGCACCAATGGCCAAAGTAAGAAATTTATAAGCGTTATGATGCACAAAATAATAGCCTAAAATTGCATTTGGCATGGGAATAAAATATGATAGACAATAACTTGTGTTTACAAATTATTATATTTTTAATACGATTCTTTCATTGAGTAAGTATATAGTTATATATATAGTTTATAACTAGATAAATACACCAAAATGGTAAAGCTCTACTAGAGCAAAATAATGATGGAGAACTTTATTTTTATAGATCTCTCCGTCAACCGACCAAACAGTAGCAAATGCTTTGTGATTCGTATGCATTTGAAATATTTTGTTATAGATATATTATTGATAAATCACTATTAAATGACAAAATTTCAATAAATGGCAAAGATATTTAAATATAATTTTCAAAAGAATAAAGGCTTTCAAAGCCAACACCCCAAAACACAGATGCCATTTTTAAGAACATAAACACATTAAAAAGAAGGAATAAAGTGAGGATAGGGTCAAACTTAAATGAATTTTAAGAATTTCGAAAGAAAATCACAAATTAGTTGTGGACATTATCGAATGGTTTAAGTTATAATAAAGAAACAGATGAAAAACATTAAAAGTAATCCACCCCAATTATACAAGAGGGTAATAAATTATATAAATGAATTGTGTGGTAGTGGATAGGCCACAAAGGAATAATACCTGCTCTCTAAGAAAAACAGCTTGTTGACGTTTCATTTCTTGATCCTATGACAAAAAGATCAAATCATTAAAATTTATTTGTTAAAAAATCGGAAATAACAAGAGACCTACTTTTTTGGTATTAAAAAGGTTGAATGCAAAAGAGATTCACCTCAAGTATCTGCTGAGCACGTATTTCTTTTTCTATTCATAACTGTTCCATTCTTTCAAATTTTTCTTGCCGTTTCATGATACGCTGTTGATCTTTCTGCTTTCGACTCTCTTCAGCTGCGGAGGGAAAAGGATCAACTTTTAAGTAAAATTTAATAATATTTGCATCTTTAAGCAGAGCACTACCAGTTTTTATTTTGAAGACATAAGGTGGTTTATGGAATACTGAATAGAATTACCCAGATTTCATCCAGAATTTATTTTGGGTTTTTGAATATTTAATAAAAATTGGCATTTCACTTGCTTTGATGCAATAGTTGTAGATTTAAACTGACTCTTCAAGCTAAAACTGAAAGTCTGATACACCGCAAAGTTAGATAACAGGCTACTTAATTTTAATAAAAAAATGTGTCTTACAGTTACAATGTGTCCATTGCCTTTATCACAAATGCAGGGCCGCCGCTAAGAATTTTGGTTGGGGGGGGCGTAGACATCCTTTTGCCGACTGAAATCAAGGCATGTCCGGTGTAAATGTAGAAAATATAAATTAAGGTGCTAATAAATTGTTAACTAATTATTATTAATGTAAAATTAACTTATAAATAATTTTTAATTAATATATGAATAATTAATGCATAATTATTAATTAATGTAAAACTTATTGTTAATGCATTTTTTTTATTTAATTGTGAATTGTTTTATTTAATGTGAAATTAGTTTGAATTATTTTTAAATTACCTTCTAAACAATTTTTAATATTTTATGGCATTTTATTAATACGTACTTAATGTCAAATTTTAAGTAAATTCCCATCACATTATAGTTAAAGTTCCTTCAAATTCATCATTTCTTTTTAGTAAATTAACCCTTCCTCTCCAAACAAAGGAGATTATTTTTGGAAGCGTTTTTATTTGGGAGCAGGGGGGAGGGAGACATTTATACTTTGCAGATAGATAGAATTGCCCCTCAGAATCTTAAACCAATTCAGTAAACTGAGAAGTATAAGTGCTTCATTTCGATACAACTTTATTTGAAATTTTCAAATTGCAGTTTCGAAAAAGAATAATTAAGCGTGTAAAAGTGGTTGGAAAATAGCACTTTAACATGGAATTAAATAGATGAAAATTATTGATCAAATAGGTGACTTTTTTTATAAAGAATTGTATAAAGGTTGATCAAAAAACAAATTCTGGAAAAATTATTCTTTTTAAAATTCTGGCGGACTATATCTGCTACAGAAAATTCCCTACGAGAAGCACTGCAATTTTTATAATAGATATAATATCAGGGACATAAGAAATATGCACTTGCACTCCTTCCCCTCTGGGTTTCGAAAAATAAAGCAACGTGGAAAAAAAAGTGGTAAAATTTACAAGAAAAATTTGAAAATTTTACAAGAATTTTTTGAAAAAAAAATATATATGGATTCATCAATTTGAACAGAGCATTAATGAATAATTATTAACTAACATCCAATTAGGAAATCCAATTCCCATCTTCTAAAAATCAAGAATTAAACAAAAACTTTGGTAGCCTTACATCTCCCTGCAAATAATCATGTAGGCATTCATGGACACTATAATTGCATTGCAAAAGACAATTATTATTAAAAACGATTTCTTAATTATTTAATTTTTAAATACTTTTTAACACATTTTCCTAACTAAAAAAGAAAAGATTTTGATTTTTCTTGAAACATGTGTTAATAGTAAAACTTAATTTTTTTGCAACAGTTCAATCCAGGAACCTACTTCTTAAAAGTAGTTACTTCAAGTATATATTTTTATCAAAATTGCTAGATTTAATTTAATTATTTTTTTGTGGTTTTTCACAGATGTGTTATGGTTTTTCAGCAATAATTTCTGCAAATATTACTCGTTTTTTGAACAATAATCATTTGTTCAAGAAGGAAAATATACTTGAAAAAGCTAGGTTTTTTTTTTCCTAAGCAGGATTAAAAATGAAGTAGTTTGGTTTAATGCTAAAGTAATCCATAATATTTATGTGCAAAAAGGTAAGTTATTTGCAACTAATTGAACTTCGAATTTAGTGACAAAATACTCTATAAGAAAGCATGGCATAATTTTTAGCACAACATACCAAACTATATAAGGAATAGTACGTGTGGAGTTTTTTGGGAAAGGTGTGGGGCGGGAAGGTATTCAAATCTACAGTGTTAATCCGATCTTGAGGAAGAACAAGTTGCACATGTGATTTTCAAAGCAAGAGAAACATCACCGTCAACATGAAATTTCCAAAAACCCACCCCCATTTCCCTTACCCACATGTAATGGTTATGATCCTAATTTGAGATTTATTGATCCGATTTGAAATATTTTTACAGTATTTAGACTAAAAAATCTTAGTTTATCTAAAAGACAATTTTTTCCCGATGTTTCGAATATTAAAGTGGTGAAATCCAGGATAGGTTGGTTGATTGTTTTTCAAATTTATTAGGCGCAAGGGCAACACAAAGGCCAAACTGCGTCAGAAATAGAGGATAGGAGTGAAAGGATACTCACAATTTGCAATACACTGAACCTGGTTGTATTGGACAATGTTGGTCCACAGCTATTTGAGCACGGGGAACATTAAGAATTTTATATAGTAGTATAATAAACCTTTCAACACTTTTCCAAAGATTTTGTTAGAATAAAAACGATATTGCCTTTCAGTTTACAAATGGCATGAATTATTTTGGGAATGCATTTTCAATATATGAAGTACAACGTGATCATAAAGAAACTTTGCCGATATATGGGCCTCTAGCTTCCGTTCCGTTTCACAGATCGAGACGAGATTTCAGGTATAGTTATTCAGAGGTATGAGCTCGAGATTCTGTGAATTTCAACAAATGGCGCTCACGGTTATGATTAAAGTTACATGCACGAAATTTTCAAATAACAACGTCTACTTTTTCCTGTCGCAAAATGCTCAGCGCATAAGGAAATCCTAAAGAGATGGAACGGTACGTGTATCACAAAAAACGGAAGCATTATGCACGCACAAAAAAAAAAGCTCTGCCAACGGCCAACAAAAACGCGATTGAGGGGCACAATGGAAATTTGCATTTGACAGAGGCCAAAGTTGACATGAGTGCCATCACAGGCAATTTAATCGGTTTTCTAAGCTGAATATTTGATGAGTAGCCTCCATTGCTCCGATCGTGTTTTTGTTGGCAGTTCGCAGATCTGTATTTTGTGAGTCCGTTTTTTGTGTTACACTTACCATTCCAACGCTCTTTAGGGTTTTCGCATGCAGTGATAATTTCTCGATAGGAAAAAGTAGGCGTTGCTATTCGTAACTATAACCGAAATAATCGTGAGCGCCATTCTGTAAAAATTCACAGAATTCCGATCTCATATCTCTGAATAACTATACCTGAAATCTCATCTCGATCTGTTGAACGAGACTGCCTTTAGAGATCCATATATCGGCAAAGTTTCTTTACGACCATCCTGTACATATAATTTTATGGAGTTCTACTTGACATTAATTGCAATAACTTTGTAAAATGTGGGTCAATTTTCGTATACAAAAATTTTGGTGTTTTGAAATTTTGTATAAAACCTTTGACTCATATGATGTACATTACATACTTTATGTAAATGACGTTTAATGTGTATGTCATGGTTTTTGAGGCGTTGTCTGACGTATCACAAATACAAGTATATCATCTACTGTAACACATCAAAGTTATCTAATGTCAGTGAAGATATCAATGATTAGATTATTTTAATGTTCCTGTCAAAAAGGACATACTTACTCCAATTCAAAATTGCCGACCGTCAACTGAGGCTGCATTGTGATCACAATTTTATAATAATAATGATGAGTTTAATTATTTGTACTTTTTCCATTCAATATGTTTTGAAACATGCTTCAGTAGGGATTTTTAAAAGAAGGGATGAAATTTCAGAAATTTGCCGACTACCAGCCTTTCTAAAAACTTATGGTAATATTTATATAATAATATTTGCGTTCGCAGTCCATCATTGTAGCCGTAAAAAAAAGACACCGACTCCCCTATAATAGACTTCTATTGTAAAAATGCCGATTCGTCAAACTCGGGTCACGCTGCATTAAGATATTTTAATATTTTTGTTCCATTTTTTTTTTTTTTTTTTCCCATTTAATTCGATTTTATTGTAGATCGACTTTAGAAAAAGAAAAATCGATAAAATTTTGAAAATTTGCCGACTGTCCAACTTTCTGAAACTTTGAGGGGGCGAGTCGCCCCCTACGCCCCCCGTTCGTGTCGTCCCTGCACAAATGCAAGAGTGATTTAAGAATATCAAACATATTGTAAACAAAAAGAAAAAATTTAGTTTTGGAACTACTTAATATAAAAATAGAGCAATTCTTTGGTGTACATATTAAGAGATTTTGGCTCAATTTTTCTACTCGTAAACAGATAAGAATTATAAAATTAAGATGAATCTAGAAGATTTGTTTGTGTTTTATACAATTTAGTAATTGTGTACCGACATACAGAACAGGAACGTGTCCCGAGCGTTACCCAAAATAAATGCATATCTGAATTAGTAAAAATAATTATTTTTCCATATAACTTTGTCGCCAAGTGATATCGCTTCATTTTTTCAAAAAATATGGATATGTGGGTTTGCTATATAAAAGAAAAACACAACTACTAGATTCATAGCAATTTTAAACATTCTAATTTATTTACAAGTAGAAAAAAAAAGCCAAAATGCTCAGTATGTATACCTGAGAATTGCCCAATAAAATACTATTTTAATGATTTAACAAGTTTTAAAGCAGTAGCGTTTTACCATTTAAAAAGGTCTAACATTATTTTGTATGCATATCAATAATTTGTTCCAAAATTAGAAATTCTAAAAAACAAATTTATACCAAAAGCTCATTTTTTATTTAAAGAGTTGTAAATGGGATATTTATTAAAAGTGCTAAATAAATGCCATAAATTACAACTTTTTCACAAATACATATGAGTTTTATTCAAGTTGAAACACAATGCAGAAACTGGCAATTTGAATTATAGAAATAAAAAGATCATGTCAAATGTAGTTACATTTTACTTTGAAATTCATTTTTGTTTTTTTATATATGCAATAACTTGGAAAAAATATCTTAATGTGGCTTACCTATTAAAGCATTTATCATTTTATTCATTTCTTATGATATTCTAATTCTCTTGCAAAAATGGGAAGAGGCAAGAAATTACCTCTAATTGAACAAGGTCTTTAGATAAAAAATAATGTGATTTAAATTTTTGGGAAAGAGCTAACATATTAAAAGATTTAAGAAAAAGTACAATAATGGTAAAGCATCACAAAGGACACTGAAAAAAAATTGAAATTCTAAAATATCAAGAATTATTAAATCAATTGAAAAGAAGCTAAGTTAATGGATTATTAGCAATTTTGTGATATCTTATTTGGCCTTAATATTTATTCTTTTTTTCCAAAACAAAAATAATTTAAATATATTCATAAAATTCTTGCAGAAATAGAGTCAAATCCCATTAACACAAAATCGCTCAACACGAAATTCTGTTTCGCTGAAATATAAGTTGTTTCTCTTATGATAAAGCATAAACTTCACATTCATTTAACATGAAATCGCATAACATAAAATTCTGCTTAAGACGAAAAAAATTTGGCTCTCCAAAGCACTTTTTTGTTTATGGTCTTCCTTATTTGAAGCAAAATTTAAATTTGGCGCCAATTCAGATGGAATTGGCAACCCTAAACTGGTTTTGAAACATCATACAGCTTTCCTGTATTCAACAATAATTTAGAAAATAAACTTATATTCATTTACATGTTGAATCTTGTCAATATGATTTGGAAGCAGCAATCCATAATGTTAAGAGACGAAGCAAAAAAATTTTAATGAGATTGATACATTCTTTTTGAATCATGGTTCGTACACTTGAAGAAGAAACAAATTCAAGCACTTTTCAAGGATCCGTTATCAACACAAATATACAATAAGAAAAATTCCAAATTTTTATTGGCAAACGGTGCAGGTTTAAATTGAGTAAATACAAAATAAAATGTTTTTTAGGTTTCAACAGAAGAGAATTTTTAGTTTACAATAGAAGGGAAAAACCTTCCGAGGATATCATAAGCAGTACTATGTCCCTTGAAAACAGAAGTAAAGTAAATAGCACTCACATGGTTATAACGCCAATTTCGGATGTGAATATCCATTTGTTTCGTTTCATCATATTGAAACTTTAATCAAATAATACAAAATTGTTGGTGATTAAACTGTCTTCTTGTACACTTTAAAGCTATGATTCCAAATACTGCATAATTTTGTTTCTCATCACATAAAAATGATACGCTACCAGCGAACATGCATTGAAAAAATTTATCAATGTTTTCATTTGAATTTATACGAGCTGTGATTTTTTAAGGTTTTCAATGTCCTTCAGTATCTAAAACTTTGTTTTAAACTACATGCACCTTCGCCGTGCTTGCTTTTGCTTCAGATGAGTTTGATTTAATTGTTGAGGACAATATTTGCTTTTGGGATATTTTTTATCATTAGACATAGTCCCAACAAAACAAACGAGGAATGAAGCAATCTGGCATGTTCTCGTTGTTTTCTGGTTGGCTTAACTAAATTCGAAGGATTTTACTCTTTTGAAAATCAACATTTTTAAAGAGACTATATCTTTAAAAAATAAAATTCAAGCTCTAAAAACACATTTTTTTAAAATTCAAGGTTTTCAAGCACTTGAAAATGAAAGGGTTCAAGGTTTTTTAAAAATGTACGAACCATGCAGTTTGACTGTACTTCGAACTGTCGTTTTTACATTGTTTAATTAAAATATGTGGTTATACAAATAATGATATTTTTGAAGTCGGCCTTGAAATTTTTTTCCATCACTGTACTATTGAGACTGACGAGATTTTAGACAAAAAGAAAATCCCCGAATAAAATTTTGAATATCTGTCATAACTGTTTTTTTTAAGCGTTACTAGTAACAATGTGAACTTTTTTTTTTTATTTAAAAAAAAAAAAATGATTTCACTATGGTTCTAATGGTACAGTAAGGGGGGAAAAAAACGAAAGATGGCTGTATCTTGTATGCTAATTGATGAAATTTGAAACGACATGTACCGTTGTAAATCGTGGAAGGTCTTCATTAATTGCATGTAATTTTTTTTTACCATGAGGAGTCATCTACGTATTAAAACTAAACCAAACTTTTAAAAGTTCAATGGCAACACCATAATATTATGCCATATTTAGATTTAGAATCCAAAAAAACGTCTAAATACTAAATTTCATAATTTTCCTATGAGTGGTTAGCAATTTAATTGATGTAAAAAAAATGGCAAATTAATGTTAAAGAAGAAAATTTGATTTTTTAGCCATAAATTCTTAAATAGTTCATATATTTTAGCAATTTTGTTTCAAACGATAGTTTATTAAAGGCCAAACATAAATAACATGCAACTTTTGTATTAAACATTTTTAATAATTAATTATTAATTAATAAAACAAGTTTTGAATTTTTCTAAATGGAATCATGTATTTTTTACTTCCATTAAAATGATCATGGTTGAAAACCCCTCCAGAATTTTTTTAATTCCATTTTGACTTTTGGTTCTTAATATTTTAGCAAAACTGTAAAAAAGCTCACTTTAAGGGACCGTGTAATAGATTACATCTTGAGGCAAGCAACACATTTGCTTCTTCCAATGCTTTAAAGAGATTTTCCCTCAAGTTCGATCAAAACATTTTCGCCTATAAGTGATGCGTTTCTCAACATAATGAAATGAAATTTGGTATTTAGGGTAAACTAAGTATTCTAAATCGAATAAAAACATAAAAAATAGGGGTTCATATTGATATTTTCAAAGATAGAGTTAAATTTACATAGTATACAGCCCCCAAAGAAAAAGATTTTGCATTAGACATGTAGAAAATTGTAAACAAAACATTTTGGTGCAAACCACAAGATTCTACAACAATTAGAACCGAAGATATAGCCATTGTTCAGATTTTTTTTTTTTGTGTACTGTACATATACAAAGTTTTATATATTGGATTTCTACAGGCTCCAGATTTCTTTAAACGACATCAGTTTACTTACGGCTACCTTGCATTTTAGCATATATATAACATACACAGCCAATCAAAAGGGTAAAAACTGATTAACTGATTTACAATCAGCTCAGCTGTGGAATTGCTTTTCTAAGCAAAACAAGCTGCAACACAAAACAAACAAATCAATTATTAAGTTCTTAGGAGAGTTTTCAAATTAACAGTAGTCTGATTGAAAGATGTATGATTAATATTTACCGTAGGGAGTCATCTAGTGGGAAAATTAAAAACTACTGCAAATAAATTAATTGTTTTTATAAAAAAAAAATGCACTTTTATGAATTAAAATAATCTGTATAATTTCATTCTTACACTACCCTATGATACATGGTTTATTTTTTTTAATTCTTATGCTACAATTAGGATTTTCTGCACCTAATAAACAAGGGGAACTAAATGTGTTTTTTAAAAAACCATTTAAGTTAATCCCTGCTTCAATAAAGCTTTCCACAAACACTGCCCAACTACTTTTTACAGCCCAGCCTTTTTATATAGACTATTGCTGTATGGCCAACGAATGATGATAAAAAAAAAAGTTAGGATTTAACTTATATGACTGTTGCAGCAAGGCCTATTCTAAGGAATTTTTACGACTGCCCAAACTTCCGTCCCCCCCCCCCTCTCCCCCCCCCCCTGACATTACAAACATTATTACGCTAAACAGAGAATAAAAAAATTAGAAAAAATAGGCCTATTAAGCAGTCTCATAATGATATTTTCGCCTCCTATGTATGGAATTTAAAATTGTGATTCGTCATGTTGTCGATCCATAAGTCCCCATTTATACGTTTATAATTTCAGGTCTTCCTAGTTTTTAAATTTAACACAAAGTTGTTAAAATTTAAACCTAATTATTTAACTTAAAACACTACTAAATTCGAGGCGTTAAGGGGAACGAATAACCGCCAGAATAGCTTCGATTATGTCAAATATGCCAATTATTGGGTTGCCTGGTAAGAGTTTTTCTTGAAGCTGAAACTTCAAAGAAGGAAGGGTTGCATAAACAAATAAAAAAGTCGTTTTAAATTTTATTATACTCAAATTCAAAAAGATGAATAATAATTGCACTCCTTTAATAAAATCATATTTTTAATTTCCTTGTTTTTCTATTTTTTACGACTGCCCAATATCTGATTTACGACTGCCCAAATACAATTTACGACTGCCCAAATAGGCCACGACTGCCCGTTAGAATAGGCCCTGTGTTGCAGAGTATGAAATATTATCTCATGAATGCCTTAATAAATAATAACTCCCCAAACACAATATGAACAAACTGGGATGATTTTGCTTTTAACATAAAACAGAAAAATAATTGAGGTATAAAATAAAATTTTCAAAGCTATGCACACCTCTTATTCTCCTTTCCACTCTAGCAGCCAACTTTTCAAAAATTCAAAAAATGATAGCTCAAAAACTGGAAACAATAAAATCAAAAGAAAAGAAACTATATAACACATAAATTTAACTTATTTGTAGAAGTACAACGATCAACTACACTATTTTAACTTTAGATAAAAATAACAATAACTAAATAAAATGAAACTTTAAATAAAAAAAATTCAGTTCTTTAAATAAATTAAAATAAAATAAAACTTTAAAAGGCATGCACACCTCTTAATCGTTTTTCCTTCCTAGCATCCACTAAGGCTTGTTCTCTTTGAGATTGCCTCAACAGCTTCGATTCTTGAGCCTCTCGAAATCTCGCTACATAGCACAAATAACATTAAACTAATTCCTCCTCATTCAACTTAAAAATTCCTAGTTTGTGTTAGTTAAAATACAGCAGTTTGTCAAAATATATTTTTCATAAAATTAGTCGTGTTAGAACATAAATGCAAGCAAAATCGAATATTTTCTGTCTGTGTAAAAAAATATGTATATGGAAAAAAAATTATTGCTCTTGAGTTGGTTGGTTGTTTTCAGATTATCTGGCGCCGTCAGCAACACGAGGGCTATAATGCGCCGAAACATTCGTCATTAGACAAGCCAACATACATTTACAAACACCCATGCCAACACGGGACTCGAACCCGCAACCTCGCGGTCTAGAAGCCAGCACGCTAACCACTATACCGTTTGGTCGGCTTATTGCTCTTGAGAAATGGCTAGAAAGAAATTGTATTGAGATGTAAAAGGAAATAAATTGTAAGTGGGAAAATTGAATAAAATTACTATAATAAGCTATTTATAAATGAAAGGAAAAAAAAAAGATCCATTAACAAATGATATTTACCCAGGCAAAGAAATACACAAATGTATTCACTAAAATTAATATAAGCTGTTTTATTTTCACCATTTAATATTCCAAGTCATATTATTACAAGGTAGAAATAGGATCTGTAAATACATGCTTAAATATGTAATTTAGACTGTCGTCAATTCCAGTAATCTTAGAAATAACACCTCTTCTACAACAGATGTTAAGACCTTTGCAAACAGGATTGGTTTTACCATCCACATTTAGCAATGAAACTGCTGGAGAAATTTATTTCAGATGCCAAATTTTTGCTGCTGGACGAATAGCAAAATGTGATTGGGACTTATCCTAATACTTATATTCAAACAACTTTCTTTGATTGACATCATTTACACTGTTTCAGTAAATTGTTTTTATGTCCGATTTTCAAGATGAAACAGTAGAGTAAAAGTTAACATACCTTGCTGTTCCAAATGGTGCTGCATCTGTTTTTGCTCCCATTGTCTCTGCTGTTCTTCTTCCTCTTGCGAACAGTGCTGGGTAAATTTTCTATTCTGGACACCCAAGCGACCTTTCCGAGCCCTCACTTCTTCAATTCGAGCCACGACTTCATTTTCGTTTAACAGGACATAATCCTATAAAAAGGTATAAAAAATACACTGTAGTAGCTGACTTATACCTTTGACTCTTAGGCTTTCGACTATTAAACTTTTTTGAGCAAAAACAGTTTAGGGTTGCCACAAAATTCAAGGAAAAAGTTCCCTAGTTTCACTGATAGATTTCTAAAAAATTCCCCGATTTTACGGCAAATAAGTTTATAAATTTACCCAATTTTCTGTATATTCAGGTACCCAGATCAAATAGAACATGCATATCAAAGAGATAATATGCAAATTTTTAAAAACAATTTTGGCACTGATGAAAAGTTTAAATTCTTCCGTAACATTAAACTTGCAATGATTGCCACCACAATTCTTCGGGAAAATGGCGTTAAAATACAGATGAACGGGGAAACATACCTTCAAAACAAAGATAGAACTTTTCCCTGATTTTCGTGAAATTTAAAAATATTCCGACATTTTCCTGATTTATTCCACAATCAAAAAGCTGCCTGACATTTCCCTAATTTCTAAGGTTTTCCAGGTATTGTGGTCACTTTGCAGTTCTTTGGAAGAACACTTTCACAGTGTTTCTCTTTTTTGCAATGAGTTTTGAGTTTGCTTTTGTGCAATCATGTAGATTTTTATATCACATAGGGACATAATTTCAGTTCTAACGTTAGATGTAAAATTAAGAGTGTAAGAAAGCGAACACTTTAAAGTAAAAAAATTTTATCACATTTCTGCAAAATTTAAGGACTCGTATAATGGCATTCTACTACCGAACAAAAAAATATTAACTATTTTACACTAATACAATATGCTATACACATTCAAATTTTTTGAGGACATGCTATGTCCATAACTTCTCTGACAATATATCAGACTCAACACTTTGGAAATTTTGTACCATTTTGATCCATGCTTTTAGAGTCAACCTTTCATATTTATACGATGTACTTCTTTTAAATATTATTTTATTTGCTCTTGCGATTTGGGTCATAGATGAAGTATGCACCACATTCCCATTTATGATGCAAACCTTCGTAAATTCTCCTTTCCTAATTAAAAATTGTTGCATTTTCAAATATGTCTCCTTTTGACAGCAATCACATATCTTAAACACCTATTCGTTACATGAATCAAATGCCATATCACGAAAATACAAGTTAAACCTGCTTAACTACAAAAAAAGAATTAATGAATTTTTCCAACCTAATCTTAGAAGGAACCTTAATGCATTTCCTTCCCCTCTTGAACATTTAATGAGCACCTGTAGGCATGCTTGAAATATAAAATTTAAAGTTCAAGAAATATATTAATACAGTAATGGACCCTTCATCCAAAAAGCCAAGGGAATTTTTTAATTTTCTGAACTTTGATTGAATGTGTTCCATAAAAAAGTACAATAATGATGTAGTTGATGAAGCATCATAAAAAAAGGAACAAGGTTCCATTCCCATATAACCTCTTCACATCCAAGAAAATTGGATAATTGTAAACATTCGCTTCAGAATCTTACGAAGCAAAAAGTAAACATAGTTTGCTTTATCCAAGTTAGTCAAAGCATTCTTATTTCTGAAAGTAAAAAAACGAATGGTTTATAATAATGGAAGAGGGGACATAACCATATAATATATATTTTCTGTAGTCTTTATAAAAAGAAAAATGATTATTTTGATGAGGACGGCACATTCTTAAACATTTAATTTCATTTTAATTAATCAGTGATGTAAGTGCCAAAATTGATTTTGGAGCACTGTCGGAGCAGTAAAAATACGATTTTGGAGCAGCAAAATGTGGTTTTGGAGCAGTAATTTATTACATTTAAATTAGTGATGCAGCAAATATTTTTGTATATTTCAACCTTGATATTTTAAATTAATTAATTGAAAGTAAAAAAAAAAGGTGTAACTTGTTCATTATATAAATATGTTTGCATTCTAAATTTACATTAATTTGATAACAATATTCAACAAATAAATTAAAAAGCATGACATTCATTTACAAACAAGGCACTAATGTTTTTTTTTTTTTTTGTCATCAATACTTAGGTAATAAAAAAAAATTATTAACCTTTTTGCCAACAATTAAAATATTAGGAAGTTTTCAATAACATCATGAGGTTTGATTCATCACTAAAAGTTTTTCGAAATAATCTCAGTTAGAGCAACTTTTAACAACTGAATAAATAAGATTAAAAAAAAAAAAAACTCTTGCCTGACCAGTACCAAAATTACCTATAGAAGTTCTTCCCAATAATCCAAAATAATTTAATTCTATACAAAGTACTCCCCCCCCCCCCCCATGCAAAACAAGTTAAACAAGGATGTTTAGCAGCAAGCATTAGATTTCATAACTTGTTTGGACTGATAGCTTCACTTAACAGATTTTTTTAGGGCTATTTGTTTATTGGAAGATATTTTTTTTTTTAACTCAAAAAAATTAAAACCTCTAACTGAAATTTGACAATTATACTAGCATTTAATTTATATAAAAAAATAACTTCTAATGTAATTAAATAATAAATTAAAACAAGACAAGCTGAAAAATAGTAATTTTTGCAGTGGTTTGTTTTCTAACACTCCATTGTCTAAATGGATTATAGAGGGTTCCCATGTGAAATCTCAAGATCAATGGAAACAAAATGATCTTAAGTCTGTGGTTATTTGGTTAGTTTTTTTTTTTTAAATATGCCAAAAAAATAATCATGCACTCTTAAAGTACTAAGAAAAATATTTATTATTTTTACTTACAAACAGGCAAGAAAAAAATATCCAAATTGGATGCATAAAGATTGATTTCATGCCTTCTACAGTTTGAATACTAAGCGCGGTTGGTTGAAGTTTAACGGCGCAAGGGGCATACTGCCGCGAATCCCTGATCTTTCCTACCGCTAATTTAAAGGAATAAATATTTGTAAATACAAGAAATCCTTACTTTTTTAAAATAGAGACATAGCTTTAATCCCCCCCCCCCTCCCCTCCCCTCCCCCATTCAAGTTCTTTGTAGAATTTCTAGTCTACCTAAGATACGACTTGGCGCTTTTCTGGGAATTGGCTACAATAAAAGAATGACGTAATATGTATGCGTTTTCCCGATCGTTGCCAAGTCAAAATCATGATCTAACATCCAGGGTTGCCAAAAAATCATTTACTAATAGTCACAATATCTTTGTAGTCACCAATCCTTCCACCTAATGACCACGGCAAGTTTAAAATTCAAATCCCGTTTTACGGATGATTTGGAAATTAAGCCCGGAAGTGTTTGGGGAGGGGGGCTGTCAATTGGATTAAGTTTAGAAATTAAAAAAATATTCGCGTTTTCTTTTAGCTTAAAGAAAGCTATGTATTTCTTTATTATTGAAACCAGGCAAGAGTGCAAATCTAAACCAGATGCACTAAGATTGCTTGTGTGAAAAATACAATACTTGTACTCTATTTTTAGCACGGAGCCTCGGTTAAAAAAAAACAAAAAAAAAACGAATTATTTATAAGTATAAAAAAAGTATTAATTTTCTATAACTAAAATCAGCCAAGAAAACAGATTTAAATCAGATGCACACAGATTCATTTACTACTTCTTTATAGTTTCAAAAACCTACAACAAAACTGAGAGATTGTAATATGTATTTTCAAGTGCGAACCCTTTCCGACACGTTAACTGAGGAAAAACGTCCTTGAAGTGCAAAATACTCTTTTTCGCTTTGTTGTTGACATTCCATAATAATTTTGAATTTCGAGTCAAAATTCTCGCCAAGCAGTTTTTGAAGTCAAAAAATGATTTTTTGGTGCAGTTCGGCGCAATCTTAACCGAAAAGAGGTTTTTGGCTCAGTTTGGAGCAGGGTAGTCAGTTTGGCGCACTCCTGCGCAATTGGAGCAGCTCTTACATCCCTGTTAATTCATGTGTATTGGTTATTCTTTCAAAGATATCTTTTGAATTTCATATTCACGTAAGCATTGTATAATTCTCAATAGATATTTTGTCCTCGTGTTTGTTACCCCTACTCTGGGAGGAATCAGAACTAACTGCAATATGATGTCACACAGAGACGAGAAGGCACATTGATGACGAAATTAAATGAAATAATGTCTGAAAAAGTCCATTTGTTTGGATTATCCAGGATTTTGGGTGAAAGATAAAAAGACTGCTACTGTACTTTGTTCCCGATTATACACAGAAAAAACATAAAATTGGAATCACATAATTATGCCTTAAAACCTCTTAAAAATTGAATACAAAATAACAGCCTGGAATCTATTTAAAAAAAAAATTATGATCTTACCTGCCCTGAACCAGAAGACACACTTTCAAGAAAGTCTCCAACATTCATTTTGGTGCTGAATGTGAAATCGTCAAGAAATATATCTGTTATCCCATTCTTAACCAAATATTAAAATATAAGAGAACAATCAGTATGAAGGAGTTTGTCATTGAAAAAATTAATAGCAGTTGAAAAGAGATTTTTAAAATAAAACAGCATATGAAAAGTATTCTTACCCTTACGACCTCTGGATAGCTTCTTAGTTTTTTACCACAGGGAGTGTAGTAGGCCACCTCACCCCGAACTCCAGACCTGCTGAAGCACCTAATTCGGGTTTCACGCCTCCATCTGAAAGAAAACTTTAAAAATTTAGAAAGAACTACACAAACAATTACAATTTGTGTTTAGTGTTCACGGAATGAGTTTTGAATGAGGTTGAAAAGCATCAGCTGTATTGGAATCAGTACTTAAAAAATCTGCTGATAATAGAATACAGCATTTAAAAAATTATTTGTATTATTTAAAAACGTTTGATACGCTTCATACTTATTACTAACAAATAATATAAGAATCATTTGTCATTTGTAATAAACTGAAATGAAAAATCTTTACAATTCCTTGCTACAGTACCTGATATGTGCATGAAGTAATGATTTTGTACCAAATTTGTTTTTTCTGACATTTTTTCAAAGAAACTTCAAGTTAAATTCCAGTTAGCAACAGGGCTCCAGAAAAATATTTTCTTCCTGCGTACACAAATGCTATTGCAAAAAATTTCCTGCGAGTCTGCGGGCTTTAAATTATACTGCTGAAGAAAATTAAATGTTAGGTACTATTGAGAATTAAAAGTTGTTTAATTCAAAATCTTCTTGGCATTGATTTTGGAAGCACCGCTCTGCAGGATAAACATCGGTTTCCAATGGCACATTTCCAGTTGCAATATTAGGGTCATTGGTACTGGGTTGGCTTAAAGGTTAAGCTTGTGAAACGATAGCAAACACTGGTGCTTGTCCAGCATGCCTCCTTTCATAACTATTTTCATTTTTGTGCTCTCGATTTAAATGCTGGGAATAGTTTTGTTCTAACATTTCTTGCAAATACGGCATTTTATCTTCATTGTTTTGCTTGGATAGCTCCTTATCATTTTAAAGAAAAATGTAGCTTCTTTTAAATTACAATGGAGTATCCAGGAATTCTTTCAAATTAAAAAGAATGAAGGAAATAAACTCTCAGTGCAATTACATGTTTCAATAGGTTCAGATTCCAAAATAAGGAAATGAAACCCCCTTTCCCCCTTATGGCAACACTTCTCCCTTCCCTGTCCAGCCTAACTGGAATTTCTCCTTTACAGAGTGGCCACAGAACCGAGAAAACCTGGAAATCAAGGAAATGTCAGGGAGCTTTCCGATTCTGGAAAAAATCAGAGAAATTTTGTATTGTTTAAGGCACGTTCATCCATATTTTGGCGCTATTTACATGGAGATTTGGAGTGGTTAAGCCATTAAAAGTTTAAAGATACGATTAAAAAAAAACAATTTTACCAGCAAAACTATTTTTTAAAAAATTGCATATTATCTCTTTAGAATACATGCTCTATTTGATCAGGGTGTCTAGACATCTGGAAAACCTAAAATTGGGGAAATTTGGAAAAAAGTTTGCCCTAAAATCAGGGATTTTTTTAAAAATCTGTCAGGGAAATCAGGGAACTTTTTTTCCTGAATTTTGTGGCCACCCTGCATATAGAAGTAACAGGTGATGAACTATTTGAAGAATAGCATCCCCCCCCCCCCAACCTATCCCCTCCGGGCGATACGGGAGTCAATGATCCCCCTTTCCCGCCCTGTCTAACTAGAAGTTCTCCATTAAAAAAAAAAAAAAAAAAAAAAAAAAAACCTGATTTTAATTTCCTGCAGGATCTGACGATTTCCTGCGTACATCGTACGCGCGTACGTCCATTTTATGGGACTCTGGATTTCCTACAGCTTACTTTTCACTTTCTCTAATATTAGATAACAAAAAATACAATACAGCAAAAACAAAGTTAAAAATACAAATTTTTCTCTTTTAGAACTCTAAAATGTCACTTTAACCTAACATAATAACCAAGTTACATAGGATTATTACTAAATAAGTTCAATTTTATAATTGTCAAAACAATTTAAGTTGAATGAGTACTGTCATACCCGTGTTCAAGTGGAATCTGAACTTCACGTTCATCTGGAAGGTTGGTTGGTTGGTTGGTTGGTTGGTTGTATTCAGATTATCTGGCGCCGTCAGCAACACGAGGGCTATAATGCGCCGAAACATTTCGTCATTTAACAAACCAACATACATTTACAAACACCCATGCCAAACACGGGACTCGAACCCGCAACCTCGCGGTCTAGAAGCCAGCACGCTAACCACTATACCGTTTGGTCGGCGTTCATCTGGAAGGACTCTTCTCCTTTTATTTCTATAATCTATTGGGAGAAAAGTTTATTAGCCAAAACACAAATATTGTACAATACATCAATATTTTAATTAAAAAGAGCTACACATAGCATTAACATTAAAAAAAAGTTATATCACCCTAAGCAAAAAAAAGTAGAAATGCCACAATCTATGATAAATATTAATTCAGTAAAAATGATGTGACTAAATTATATCTTAAAGCATGCAAAAATTTTTTTTTTTTTTTTTTTTTTTTTTTTTTGTAGTTTTACATTTTTTCCACTTAGACTTCTTCTCTTCAAGACTTCCACTTCAATACCAAGCATATATGTAAGACTTTAAATAACACAAGGTAATTATTATGTTTTTAACAGGATTGCAAGTTGCTAGGTTGTGCATTCATAGAATTATCTCTACTGTATATTCATGTTCCAGTTTTAACATAATACTTATATTACATAACCTCAAATTATGAACTGAATGCATGTTTAATATTTCATATTCATACTGCAAATTTGATACCATAAAATTATGAAAAAATAAATTAAGAACGTAAGCATTTGGCAACTCAACAAGGTTGTCACTTCAAAAGGATAAAAAAAAAAGAATAAAAATCCACAAAAATTAAGATAAAACTGAGTGAAAATTATCCTTTATTGAAATGCTAATAGAATTTCATACCTTCTCCATCCTCATCATAGGAATGTTTTCTTTTGCGGCGGGAGGGAGTAGAAGCACCATCTGTTACACTTTCAGAATGAGAGGCATCGGAATCATCACTATCCGAATTATCCTCATCAGCGTCTGAATCTGAAATGGCATTTCTTAACAATATCATACTTGTGCAAAATTAAAATCGATACAGAAAGCTTGTTTCCCGTGAATTTTTACTTTATTAATTTGAAACACACACATCTGGTATATTAATAGTTACACATCAAAAGTGCCACACTTCACTACACATTTTACTAAAAATGGAAGTACAGTCACTTAATATGTAATTCACATTATTTTTTCATAAGAAACACAGCACTTCCCAAAATTAGATCCCCTGAAAGTTCCATCAGGTATTTTAAAATTAAAGGCAGCTTTATAAACAGAGAAACATGACCAAACAAAACGAAAGAAAATATCTAAATGGTAGGGGAGATAAGGTTTAGTTATTGTATTAACCAACACAACCAGAGATCTGGCCCATTGGTTTGTTGGTAATTATTAGGAGTGGGGGAGGGGGGTCGGTTTTCTACCCTTGTACTTTCCGATATCTTTGAAACATAATCCTACACCCTGCCCTTACTGATTTTAAATCTTTAAACTACAAATTTTTAGTAGTTAGCTGCAAGTGTGTGCGAATTGCAATCCCAGGCATTCCCCCTTTAATGTTATTCAAAATAAAGGCGGTCAATTTCTTATACTTGTAAATATAACTACACGAAAAGTGACTTTTAAAACTAAGTTCTGAAACTTTTAAATAGAATTACACTAATTGTTGATCATAATGGATTTGTCATATTAGACATATTCATACAAAATCAAGCATATCTAAAAAAAAAAAAAAGAAAAAAAGATCCAAGTTTTTTTTATCACAATTTATAAAGCCTTAAAATACATGAAGGGAAAAATTGTGAACTTTACTATTACAACCATATAATCCAATCTCCGACAGAAATACAATCATTACACACATACATAGAATATAAAATTTCAAATAACATATAAAAAGGGGGGGGGGAAAAGAAAATCCCTTAACCTGAAGGTGAGGACATTTCTGGACGTAATGGAGATTCAGGCTCCTTGAGTTTCTCCTCAAATTTCTTCAATATCCTATTATTGTTCCTCTGTCTCTCCTTATGTTTAAAAATCCTGTTACTGAGCGTTGAAGTAGGAAACATGTTAGGATCGCTCTCAGGGAAGTGCATGTTTCCATTGGTCTCACTCAATAAACAGTCCAGAGTGAAGGCCTTCCGAGAGTGAGGCAGACTGTCGTTTGGATGGCCCAGAGTGTTTGGCGCGTGCACTTTGGGGCACGAGCTTGTGGATTTGAGTAGTGACAGATTTTTCATATGGCTATGAAGCATGTCCATTTTGGGAGGCATTAGTAAGCTTGAAATATCTTTTATGGAGTTCTGGAACAAAAATTAAACAGTTTGTAAGTACTTTTATGAGGGTATTACAAAGACATAAAAAAACTTGGTTAATATTGCAGATAATGTATTTAAAATAGATTTTCAAACAAATAAATATCTTAAAGCAATTCATAATTTAAATGAAATAATAATTAAGTATTTAACTTAAATGTATATTGGCAATCTTAATGTAACTACAATCCTAATCAATAGTCCCCCCTTTTCCTTTTTTTATATATATTCGCCCACTTCTTTTTATTCAAGAGCCCAATAAAACTCAACAAGTAATAAAATCTAATAGTTATTTTTTTTATCATTTCTGAACAACTTAAATAAGGGAAAAGTAAAGTTCAGTTTTGAGCAATAACAAACATAACATTAGTCAATTTTAAAATAATAATATACCTAATGAGGTATATGGACCAAGGAAATATGGGCCATAAAAAGAAGAGTAAAGGTCAATTCACACTGAGTAATGCAAACAATCACAGCATAAGTAGAATATGTTTCGTCTTTAAATAGAAACAATCCAAAATAAACAGCCAATCAACAATTGGCTATTAAGCAGAATGGTTCACATTGTCCAGGTAAATGTAGGCATTAGAAAACAATCAAACTAACTCTCTTTATCTGGCGCACCTTTTCACAGTAAGCTGTTGGAGGATTCCTCGGCACCTGTTGTACGACCTCGCTTCCTTGGAGCACTAGGTTTCACAGCACTGCTGCTATTAGCACCAGGACCAACACTGCCTACAGGTGGCTGAAAAACAGTCTTTTTCTTAGCAGCTGTGGTCGTTAAGGTCGGCATATAAGAGTTGAGTATGGAAGCGGTCACTTCAAAAGTTGGTTCCTGCTTCTTCATGCACAAGTCCAGTGGGAAAGACAAATTTTACTCATCCTCCACAATGAGGAACTTGCACAAGTGAGGAAAATGAATATTTTTTGTATTTTCTAGTTTTATCCAACGAATATATTTGAGCAGTGCAATTATTTTTTATCTTTATGCTTTCAATTAATCAAAAATCGAGTTTGAAATCAGCCAAAATCAAAGCAAAAGTCACGTGACCAAAAACGCATAAAAAAACCGTGACGTGGTTACGCAGAGAAAAAGTGGCAAAACGAAGGGAAAACCTTTCTCATTTCTTCTCTAAAACAGGTTTTAGACTGGTTCATTATCTGCGCGTTGACGTTCCAAGTAAAAGTGGCTTTTTCCGGCCAAATCGCAAAGTGAAAAACTAAATATTTTTTTAACTATCTATCAGAGCTCAAATTTTTGAAAGAATGGTATTGATTTTCATGATTTTTTCTCTACTTTTATTTAAAAATAAAACCAAAAAACGTGAAAGTTCCTCATTGGTTCGCACTTGGCTTCAGGGGTTGCCGTCTTGGCGGGCATTAAAGGTGAGGAGTGAGCAGGACTAGGAACTGGTTTCAAGTTGTGGTTGAGGGCTCCGCTCGAAGGCAGTGAGTTTTTGGAGCTTGGGCCCGCTTTCTTGACCTGCAAAAGAAAATTTTGCAATGGATAACGAAAAAATATTGAATGAAAACCCATTATTGTTAACTCATCTTTTTGGAAATAAAAAGTTATTTCAGAAGTGTATTCACATTATAACATATTAATTTATTTGCAGAATCAGAAATTCAAGGAGCACCTTTCTTATGAGACAAGAGATTTTCATCATGGGTTACCATATACTGGAAAAGTTTCAAATTCTGCAGGAAATGTAGTTATATAATAAAAAGGTGCTTTTCGAATAGTATACAATTGACTTAAATATTATTGAATATATTTTAATAGCTTGAGTGAGTGGGATTATTCTCTAAAATAGTTGATAATGCAAGTAATAATATCTACCCCATTCCCAAAAATGCATATCCTGGGTCTAGAGTAAAAAAAGTCTATAACATTGTTCTTTTAGTCTTTTCAATTTCCTTTTGCTCATTTCTGATTTGGTTTAAATTTGAAATCCCTTCCTGAACTGTTTTGCAAGCAACCTCCAGCATTGTTTGTCCAATTTTCACCCTTTAAATCCTGATTTTTTAGTGCGTTTTTTACTTTCAATTACCCATATGTAATACATAGGGTAATAAAAGTATAGGATTCGTTAAAATTTTTTTTTTTTTTTTTTTGCATTTCTCCACGTTTTGGAACATCCCGATCTCAAAAAAGTGATGTAGAAAAAATGTCTGCACGTGGTCCATAACTCCCGAAAAAATTGACCAACGATGTTCAAATTTGGTGAACAGGTTGGTGTAGGCCCAATGACCTACCATTAAAGTTTTCGTCAAAATCGTGCATGCGCATAAGGTAGCTGCCATTGAAAAAATCTTGTTTATCAATGATTGCTAATAAACGGCTCAAACGATTTCGATAAAAATTGCTGTGCTAATGCCTCTTAAGGTGTCATAAATATCCCTACCTCCTAAATTCCCTTAAAAATGCTTCAATGGCGTAAAAAGTGGGAAAATGAATGCCTTTAACACAGAGTTCTCTTTGCTAGAACATAGCTTATGAATGATCGTTTTTTCTCCTCTTTTCAGTTTCCCTTATAAGAAAGGATAATTTAAGAATTATCGAAAAGTATATCGCCAAATTGGCTATTTTTTCTAAACGAATGATGGAAATATAAAAACAGTAAATGACACAAATTCACATCAGTAATATAGTGTAATTGAAAGTTGTGCAATGTTCCATACCCCTAGTTATTATTTCATTCACTTCATCAACTAATGTTTTGTAAGTGTCTATCTCAATTGTTGCTTCCTTTTTCTAATGACCTTTCTTTGCGAATTGCTTCCTTAGCAGTTAGTGTTTTCTTCTCCTTCTCTACCTTCTTCCTTCACCTATATCTACCTTCTTTCTTTCAAGCTCTTTCTGGTCTCCTTCCTTTTGTTGTTTTAGTTCAGATGTAATCCTCTAATCCTCAATTTGTTCCATACATGACTTGTATGCTGATGCACCTTTTTTTATAAATTCTCCAAGAATTCGGACTAAATGACACTTATTGTATACCGTTAATCCATCTTTTGTCGTTTGTAGTGCACTTATTAAAGCTTGAGTGAGACCCGTTCTGGAGTCTTTCAAGAAGTTTGATGTTTGAGAAAACCCTCGTTTCATATCTGCATTTCCATGCGGAAGCACAAGGATAACCTTAACTAATCTTGTAAGCTCAGGATATTTTCCTGTCCTAGATCATTCCTAAGAGAGAAGATGTTATTAAAGAAGTAATCAATCCGTCTAAGAAATACTTCATCTTCAATTTCGCACGTGTACCAGTCTTTTTTAATGTTCTCATATTGCAAAACCCTCCACTCATCACCTATTAAGTCAACATTTAACGGAGGGCTTAGGTGAACATTGGATGAAAGATTTTTAACTGCTTTTAAAGACCAGGACTTGGATATATTTTCTGGCTTCAGACACCTTGCTTCTTTTATCACAATATTAAGTGAAAGGGTTTTCTCTAGAAATTCTTGAGCTACATTTTTTAGACATTTTCGTATTAATACCGTCAACTCTTTTTAAAGAGTTTCCTTTACCTTTGTCAAATACTTTTGAGATTGAACACCAATTTCAAGTTCATCCTCGTCAAGTTCAAAGTCTATTGCCAGAAACTTTAACAGATACAGTTCTTGTAGGCTCATTCTTTTTTAAATTTCATTATCTTTAAGAAATGGCCATACAACTTTCTTACTAAGGAATCCATCCTTTCATACACAAGATGTATCAAAGGTCCTTCTCATTGAAAAAGAGCTAATAAAGGTTGCAGGGTATTTGCCAAGGAGAGAAGGAAGTGTACTTTCACCAAAGTAGCATTGGGCCTTTTCAGACACATCACAATCCTCAAATAACAAGCGTTTTTAGAAATCTTTAGGTCTCTTTTGGGCAACCTTTTTAAAAAATATTCAGAAACCACGGGCCAAAAAGACAAGCCTGTCTAACGCAGGACCAAGATTCAGCCACCTTCTTTCAACAAGCTTAAGATTCTTGAATCCAAGTTCAACTTGCAAATCTTTTAATTCCTCAACTCTGGCAGGGGACTGTTTAAAGAAGTAGTGCAAGTCTACAATGAAATCCGCGATTTCATCCCCGAATTCATTTACTGCTTTTCTGAAGACATTGTGGACCATGTGTAGATTGCAAAACCCAATATTTACTGTGTGTAGATTGCAAAACCCAGCTTTCAGGGAAACCACAAGCAAAAACAAAAACAAAAAATGGTGCGCGATTGTCACGAAGTATAAATTATATAAAAGAAACTTTGAAAAAGTAGGACTTTTTTTTCCAAAAGTAGGACTTTTCCTACTTTCCTACTAAAAAGTAGGACTGCTGGGTGCCCTGTAATCCTGTCGGGACCTACAGCTTTACATGGATGACGAACCACAACAAACATCCATGCCTAACGCAGAATTCGAAACTGTTACCTTTGGCATGCAGGACCAAAGCACTAACTACACAGCCATTAGGTGATCCATTAGCAGATCATTTTAGGATTTTTTTCTATATCATGAATATATTTCTATTTTCCTTTCTATTATGGAAACAATTTTGAATACCGCCAAAACAGGGAATTTTTTTTTTTTAATGAGTAAAAATATGAAAATGGTAGATAACACCATATCAAATTTTAATGCAATGACTAATATTATAGTCGAGTTGAAAGTTTTGCACCCCTAGTTATTATCCGTTTTTGTTTGTCTCATCAAAAAATTTAATCAGATTACTACATGAGAATACGCTTCTTGAATGAATGTGAATAAACTTCTTAGGCAAATATTTTTACTTTTTAGTGAAAAGGGAATAACAAGAAATAATAACTTACACGTTGAATGCCCCGAGAGCGCTGAAAGGGAAGAAAAAGTTATTAGTAACAATTCATTCAGAGTCTATTTAAGAAATGTAAGAAATATGTATTTAAAAAATAAATTACCTTATGCCATGGCAGCACATCTAAAAGAATGAGGCAACATAAGAGAAAATCGTCATTAGAGAGGTTGAAGTAAAGAGGCTTAGTTCTAAAGAATTCCCTTCCAAAAATAACAGTCACAGAAGTAAAAATTTAGAGATTGAGCTCATTAGTACTACTTCCAATTAAAAAAAAAAAAATCAAAATCACATTTCAAAAAACTGACTGTTCCAGAAAACACCGAAAGACAGGGACAAAAAAAAATATGTCTACCATAGAGAAAACTATTCTAATACTTGTGCTCGATTAACAATCTTCGATGATGAAGTATCTGTCGTGATTCTGGTGGCCGTTTGATTGATGGGCACACATTTACATCAAGTTAATATGGATATTTTTGGAAGAATCAGATATGCTACAGCTTTTTATAAGAAGGAAAGAAAAAAAAAAGCGGAAAATCATAGGATGGTAATTTTGAATATTTTCATTTATCCATTGGAAGAAGCTATTTTACTAGAAAGGAAAAAAATATTAAGTAGGAATTTTAGAAATAATTGGAAATTTTTTAAGAATATTACATTTAAAGCTGGTACAGGGCTCCTAACACACACAATACCAGCAGAAAACTGTCAATTTTTAAAAAATTGAGCGTCAAATAACTTTTTGGAAAAACAGTAATATATTATCAAACAATCATACTATTTTTAATTAAATCCACTTATTTAATTTTAAGCAACATTTCAAAGTACTTCAAAAAAGATTATTACTTGAACTTTAAAACTTTTAACTAACATGGAGTTAGTAATACAAATTTAAATTGTTAATCAATAATACAAATTTTAATAATTAAAATTTCGGAAAAGATTTTCTCCTTTGCGGGAATATCTGGGTTATTTCGCGGGTTTTAGAAGATAATCAAGGAATTTTCGAGGTTTTTAATTTTTTTAGGAATTATCGAAATATTTAAGTTCAATTTTAGGAATTTTAGTATGAACACGCGAGACAAATAAATGAGTTTTCTAAAAGAATTAGGTAGGAATTTTAGGGATAGTTTCAAAAATTTAAGGAACATTTTAGGGACGATTCCGAAAAATTTAGGGATATTTCTTTTATAGCTGACATAGACTCCCAACACATAAATTTTTTGCGAAGCCCGTTTCAATACCGACAAAAATTGCCAATTTTCAAAAAATTGAACATCTAATAACGTTTTTCTGAAAGAAGAATATAACCAAACAATTTTACTATTTTTAATTAAATTCACTTATTTAACTTTCAAGCAGCATTTCGAAGTACTTCAAAATGCATATTACTTGAACTTTAAAACTTTTCAACTAAATGAGTTTGTGATACAATTTAAAATTTTTTATCAATAATAAAAATGTTATTAAAAATTTCAGAAAAGATTTTCCTTCTCTGCAGGAATATCTGGATTATTTCGCGGGGTTTTAGAAGATAATCAAGAAATTTTCTAGTTTTTTTTTTAGGAATTATTGAAAAATTTAAGTACAATTTTTAGGAACTTTAGGACGAACACGTGAGACAAATAAACGAGTTTTCTAAAAGAATTAGGCAGGAATTTTAGGGATAGTATAAAAAAAATTTAATGAAAATTTTAGGGACGATTCTAAAAAAATTTAGGGATATTTCTTTTAAAGCGGACATAGGCTCCCAACACTTTTTTTTTTTAAGCCTGTTTCAACACCGGTAAAAAATTTAATAATTAAAATCTCGGAAAAGATTATCTTCTAAAGGAATATCGGGGTTCTGCACGGTTTTTAAAGAAATAGAGAATTTTCCGAGGTTTTTAAATTTTTTCAGCAATTACCGAAAAATGCAAGTACAATTTTAGAGAAAAATAAAAATTTTAGGAATATTAGGAATTTCCTTATTCCTCATTTCCGCGGGACTGTAGCATATCTGAATCTGTGGCATACATAGGTAAAAGATATTAGTCGATACCGAAATACCGAATTTCTCTATGCTCACGTACACATCTAGAGACCGGCAGAAAAAATTTAACCTTTTTTTTCTTGTCAGTGAGGTGTGATTTATGTTCCCCAGGGAGCGAATGCACTAAAAACAAAAGAGATGGGGAATTTGTAAGTGGGTTGGTTAACTGTCACAGTGCGACAGTTCTTATCCTCATACACACTCCCCTTGTCTTAGCATTTCACGGCATACACACCTTCGAAAGCATTCATCAAACCTTACTGACAAGAAAACAAGGCCCTCGTGTTTCCTGACGTGTCCCTGACGATTTTGGCCCGTTACACAAATGGAAATTAAAAGAAATTAATTAGAGAAAAAAAATTAACATTTATTGAACATTAAATAAAATCTCAATTGCTACTTAAGATGATTGTGAAAAAGAGATTTCAGGCTTCCGTGAAATTTCATTTTATTATTATATATTTTTTAGTTTATGAAATAAAAATTCCCCAATAAATCCTTTTTCCAGAACAGACAAATCCCTGTTCTCAATATTTGCCTTACAGCCCCAGAAAAAATAATACTTTACTCGCCAAATAATATTTAGAGGTTTTACCTAACAGCCTCCAGCCATTCTTCATCAACGAGATCTAAAATCGTTGGTTTTTCTCCACTCACCAACTTATCTCTTCCTTTGCCAAAAAGTCACCAGTTTGGCTAATCATTACACCTTAATTCACGTAATAATCAGCTAAGTTGGCAACTGTTTTTCTTACAAAGGATAGACAAATTGGCAAGTGGATAAACACCAAAGATATTAATTCTTGTTGAAGAAGAATGAACGAAGGTGCGATCCGACTACACCAGAATCACCGCAGATATTCCAATTCATCGCTAAGGCCCTGACCATCAGACGTCGCGTCGCCTGCTTACATTCAAATAGGATATTAAGCAGCTGTCCGAGTATTTCGCAAAAGCAGGTGCAAACGCACGTCGAACTCGGATAAATCCATCTCCACAATCGTGCATCTCACAACTCAACTCCAAGAACACCGCACGTTAGCCACTCCCAACGCAGCGTTTATCCCGATTCGAAGTCGGGCGGAACTCTGCGCCCAAATGCTCTGCGCGCGGATTTCGAAAAGACACCCGAGAGGAGGAGAAAACATTTCGGGGAGGTTTTCGGACAAATCCCGAAGCGCGTTTCGGGAATCGGGAGGATTCGCGGGTTAGGAACAAAGGGGGTAGATTGGAAGTTCTCAGATGCATTCTCCGATGTCGCAAGAGTGATGTCCTAGCTTCTGAAATGCAAGGAGAAGAATCCCAACTCACGACTCGATGTCCGGTTCGAATTAGCTCCTGATGAGGTTCTCCTCTTTAAGCCAGTGGCGGCTCGTGCAGCAAGTACAGCCGGGCTGTATCTAAATTTATTAGTTCATGGACGATTCGATTGTGAAAAGTGTTTGTGGGGGTGGAGAGAAGGGCTGGGGGGGTCGCATGTGTCTGGCTGCACGGGCAGCCACTGCTTTGAGCCGCGCTTTGCTGTTGATGTCCAAGCAAAGGTTATTTAAGACTTTTCAATCGTTTAAACGAGTTTGATGATTGTTAGAAGTGGGGAGCAGGCACTCTATAGCAGGAGTTTAGTAGCACCGGTACGACATACCGATCCTTTCTTAAGAGCCTCTTTGGAAGTATTTTTTGTGATTTATCAATTGTTATTATTGAAAATTTACTACTATTAAAAAATCAATTTCAGTTGTATTCTGTTGCGTCTTATCGACATACAGTCAGGGTCAAAAGTGAGCATAATACACACCTCCTTATTAAAATGAAATGAATCGACATAAAGAGAAGGTGGGGAGGGGGGGGGGGACAAATTGCAATTCGGATTTTTTTTTTTTATGTAGAACAGATGTGGCAGTTATTAAGCCGAAGTAACGACTAAAGGTAATCGAATCTTGAAATATATAAAAACGTCATTTACTTATTTGTGAGAAATGGTACAAATCTTCGAATCAAAAGTGATCGTACAAAACACATTTTCTACATAATTTTGCTTTAATTTGCGTTTAATTGTTCAGTCAATCAGGGTTTTCTTTTCCCGTTTTTATTATTATTTTAGGTTATCTAAGAAAAAAAACTTCATATCATTGAAAATTATGGGATTGGGGTCATGAAGAAATTAGTAAAAACGTACGTTAACTCACACTGAGATTAAAATTGGAAGCAAATCCTTGAGAGAAACAGGGAAAATCATGAAAAAGTCACCTGACTGTTTATGGTATCATACCAGGACATTATGTGGCTAAAACTATTATGGCGCGCCCACATTCAGGGCAACCAAAAAAAAAAAAAAATGTCAATGTAGAGTTCTTTGCAGAACAGTACCCTGGCACTAGTGCTGGCAAAATGGCGAAAAACACTTCCAAAGCAAAAGAAACCAGTTAGTGCAAGTATTAAAAGATGGACACTGGATTTTGCTGGGTATAACGGTAGAGTCACAACTATCAGTAATGACACATCAGAAATGATAGAAAATTTGAAGTACTGTAAATACTGAACTACAGTAAAGAAATGCAGTGTGGATGATAATCAAATGGTTTGCGGGTGCATATAGAAACTTTAGGTGTAAATTTACTTTATTCGACGCTAAAATGGATCATTTTGTGTACATAATACAAAACGTTAGTAAAAGTAAAATGAATTTGGTTGAACGAAACTCGCCTAGTCTTTCAGCAGCAAGCATACAGTCGAAATGTATTGACTGTAGGAATTCACATTGGAGTAACAGAATCAAAAAGATTAAGTGTCTTTAAGGCCATGAAATGAACTAAACAGTTCATAAAAATTTGTGGTGGTCCAAAAAACATTAATTGTGGAATTTCAGATTAACCAAGTTTCCTAAAGTCGAAAATAGTTTCGCTGTACGATGACTTTCGCTTCGTTATTTTTCTCTAAAATAAAACAAAAGTTTTTAAAAATAAATATTTTTTATATTTATGGACTTAACTTTGGGGACACAAAATTGTTTTACATTAAAATTAGCTATTCACCTAATTACTAAGTTCACGTTTGAATGTTAAGTTTTTGGAAATTTGAAGGTGTACGTTCACTTTGATGCTGATAGTATACAGAGATTTTCTCAAAAGCGGCGGACAACGAGTTCCCAACGATTTAATGTCATTGATAAACTGATCTAATGTCATTTTTGTAAGGTCTTCAGAATGTGAAACGGCTTCAACCACATGAAAATTATTTTATCAAAATCGAGATCGCGACTAATAATTACATGTGGCAAAACTTATGTTTGTTAAAATCAATGGTCCACCTATACAAGAGTGGAATCCAAAAGAATTTGTCATTAAGACACAACAGATCAGCTTCAGACAAACACGAATGGCAAGCAAAACAGAAAATGCCAACAAAAACCCTTTGTGGAAATTTATAAATTTTCTTCAAAATAGTTTCAATGGATAGATTTTTGCATCGGCTCCTATTTAATCACTAATTAACAATAACTCATTAAATCTTTGTGCATGTAAGGTGCTATAAATTGGAGAGATAAATAAATACGAAATTAAGAAACCGCGAATTTACATTTTGTAATTAAAAAATCCCATGTTACAGTTGGTTACCGTCACGATCAAGAAGCTTGTGTTTTTGGAGACGGGGGGGGGGGGGGGAGTTTTAGCACTACAACCCTGCTCAGAAGGACCTACTATTTGTAAGGGATTGTATACATTCACCTTGATGGTGGCACTTACCCTCCTCTTACAAATGCTCCTTTCTTATAATTTCAGTTAATTCACCAAACCCACTTGCTTTACCCCATCAGGGTATCTTTTCACTGATGGATCTGCTGGGGACTGATTTGTTTTTTGCCCTTCAGCAAGCCAAGTAACTAGAGCCAAACTATCTGAATGGAGGCCCTTTGATTTTTGATAATGCTGCGCGACATTTTTTCAGCCCGACACAAACACAATAGAGGATTTGAAAGTTATTATGATCTCGATTAACTATTTTTAAAGGGTCGTATAGATGTCGAAATGCAAACGTTCCAAACCAGGAATATCCCAATATGTAGCCACAACTCTGAAAATATCAATGCTGGGGCCACTATATTTTCCGGAGTATCCTGTCATAATTTCTATTATCAGTGACATGTATTTGCTTAGTATGCATATTTCTCAAAGGATACTGTGGCGACATCAAATAACAGATAAAGCTTCTGTGCAATGGAGTACTCTTTTGCACAGCAGTAAAGTATCTGTCTCAAGATCCAATGGTCTCGCGATCGAGGCCCGTCGCCCGCAACGAAAGCTTACTGACGCTTTAATACCCTAAAACACGTCTCTAAGTGACATCAACTAATGTACAACTTCGTTGGCACATTTTAGAAGAAAGCTTTTATTTGTGTGGTCAAAAAATTACTTCCGAGATAAACACATTCTACACTCATGTTCATAAATTAAGGATAATTCAGTTTTTCCCTAATAACTTCTCAGTGGAGTAGCGTAGACAATTGAAATTCACTACAAAGAGACATCTTTATGCAACATAATGATAATTAAAATAACTCAGTCGCAAATTGAAATGCAAAGTGTACAGCGGGGGCATATGCAAAAGAATGGAGTACCATTAGTGTGCAGTTGTACAGATGCATTAACATTAAAAATCACTCAACTCATGGAGTGGACTTCTGTGAGATATGATCTCCCTTGTCATCAGTGTTTACTTAGCACTGTATTCTCATACTTAACATGAGTTACTTGATGAATTGTAGTGGCTAAATTGCTCGCCCCACCTTTTGAACTGTTTGTAAGTGATGGAATGTTCCTAATACATCAAGTCTTAACACAATTCATATCGTATAAGCGTCCCATACATGCTTGAAGAAATTTGGATTAGAGGAGTGACCTGGCTTACTTATAGGGGCGATATTCATATTTTTTAATCGTTATCCAAGGCAAAAGTGGAATAAAACTTGCCATAAGTATCAATAAATACGATTTAGAAACCCATATATCACCATTAAAAACTTGTCTAGATCAAGTTAACATAATTACAGGGAAAAAGTGGAACTTAATTATCTTTTGGTCTCTTGGGGAGCTTATGTAATCAAGTCAACATACTGCCCCCAAAGACCAAATCTTTTTAACATCAGATACTATTTACTGAAAATAATTTTGTCAGTCTCATGAGTAATATATTGGACATCAGAGGATCTCTAGAAAGGTGAGCACATGTTATTTCATTGTAAATGCCAGTTCAAGATAATGGTTTGGGGGGAAAAGATTTTGGTCTTTATTTTCAATTTGTTGAATTTGTTTAATAAGCTCCCCAAGAGCTCAAAAAATAATTAAATTCCATTTTTTTACTGTAATTACGTTAACTTGATTTAGACACGTCTTTAATTGTGAAATATCAGTTTCAAAATCGCGTTTATTGATAGTTATGGTTTATTTAATTCCACTTTTGCTTTGGATAAAGGATTAAAAATATGAGTATCGCCCCTATAAGTAAGCCAGATCACTCCTCTACTCCAAATTTCATCAAACATGTGTGGGACGCTTCTACGATATTCATTGTGTAAAGATTTAATACATTGGGAACTTTCTCTCACTTGCAAACATTTCAAAAGGAGGACGAGCAATTTAGGTGCTAGAATTCATCAAGTAACTCATGTTAAGTATGAAAATACTGTGCCAAGTAAATATTGATGACAGGGAAGATCATATCTCACACTAAAAGTCAACTCCATGTGTTGAGTGATTTTTAATGTAAATGCATCTGTACCAACTGCACACTAATGGTACTCCATTCTTTTGCATATGCCCCGTTGTACACTTTGCATTTCATTCTGCGACTGAGTTGTTTTAATTATCGTTTTGTTGTATAAAGATGTGTCTTTGAAGTAAATTTCAAGTGCCTATGCTATTCCACTGAGAAGTTATTAGGGAAAAACTGAATTATCCTTAATTTATGGACATGAGTGTATGTTGTAGGTTTTTCAGACACGAAACTGCTTAAAACCTAGTATTTTACATTTTGTCTCGGAAAATGGCAACCATTACAAACTACAATACTTAAGAAGTGGCAAACTATACAAATTACAATCTATAGAAAAAGTTTTTTTTTTTTTTTTAAATACAGTACAAAGTTTTGAAAATGTAAGCCTAAGAATGTGACATTAAACTTATGTCGCTTACTGCAATGTTTTTATAAATATATTTGATAAATAACATTCAAGTTATTCAAATATATAATTTGGTAGAATGATGTATAATATATCTTATTACGCGGTATTAATGGATGAAATTGTGTGCTATCTATGTTTCAGATATTTGAGTGCAATTTATTAAGAAATAATTTAAAATACATTTCATTGACAGATGTTTTAGAAAACTTTGTAAATCTGATGTTTGGCATTGAGCCCTTGGCAAAAAAAAAAAATTTATTCTCTCGTGTTACTAAGCTTTCCCGCTCATCCAACATGTAAAACCAAAAAAAACTTTATAAACTAAAAAATTGAAGTAAACTCTAGTTAAAATCCTAATTGCCTGAGGTTTTTTCTAGCCACTCCATTAACGGGACAGATTATATATTTCTACTTTGTCGAGTAAGATTGTTTGGGAATTAGAAATGAAATAATAGTTTTAAAAAATTCAACCGAATTGTACATCAGGTATGGTATAATCCGGAACTGCTAAAGACTTCAATTTTTTTCTTTGGAAAGATTTAATTCAGTTCATTTCCACTGACTTTAGTCACCTAGTGAAAAATACGGGATCAAAGATGGTGAAGTGGGATGATAATTCCTTATCAGGTGAAAAAATTTCTTCCCTTAAAAACCTAACAAAAAGAACCAAATCAATAAAAAATAAGGTTCTTAAAAACAAATCTCTTCCAGATTGTATAATTTCTCTTAAAAGTTGCCAAAATAAGTTGGAGGAGATCCCCTTGACAAATGTACTTTTTTGACTGTTGTAAATATATCAATAAACTTGTGAATAAAAAATTTCGATTTTTGAAACTATCGTATTAAAAAAATAAATGCATTCATTTATTTATTAAACTAAACAAAATACTTTCTGCTAGTGGAAATTTATTTGAAGTAAATGTTTCAACAAGACACAGGGTGACAAGAAATAAACGCCCCAATACGGAAGTATAATATCTCAAAAACCACTGAACTTTCAAAACTTCGCGGCTAAATTACCTAATTTAATGTGCAGAGCATTTTCGTGATTGCTCTGGGATATCCAGATAACACAGGAATAGACATTTACTCTTCCCCTTATTCTCCTAGGATTTTTTTTTTTCTGTTCCAGAATCAGGAAGTTCCCTTACATTTCCCCGACTTCCAGATTCAGTGGCGACTCTATATTTATGAAAAAAAAACATGAATGACAGAATATTTATGAAAAACATTATAAAAAAAATTGCTGGCTTTATAAGAATTTTATTAATTTTTACATCTACGAAATAACATTGTTCAAAATACTGGTGGTATTATCTTTTTTGAGAGGAGAAAAAATTAAAACTTAAAAATATATAACAGATGAATTCCGCGCGGGTGTATGTGTTTTTGTTTCTATCAATTCCAAACTTTATAGTTGCTGTGATGGAATTTGAAACCTCTGCAATCAGGTAATAAGGACTGGATGATCTATCTGATATCAACTAAATAAATTTCCCCTGAAGTTTTGAGGCATATACGTAAAACTTTTTATCATCCACAAAACTAATCATGGCAATTTAGGTCAGTAAATGATTACAAATTTCAGAAAAGAAAATTATTATTTTGATAACAGCACACTTTGAGAGACAAATAGCTCAATTTGTTAAATTTCCTAAGATCTAACTTTAGATCAATCGTTAACAAAGCTAAGTATCAAAATCTTGTTTATGTAGTTTGTACTTTATCAAGTATTTGCGTTGTCCGGTGTGAAGTACGCCAAAATTGCCAATTTTTTGAACAATTATCTAATATCCCTGCTAAGTGTACTGGGAAAAAAAATTAGTATATCATGCCAATTACTTTCTGAGAAAAAGGTACAGGGACTATGTCAAATTAACAATACCGGCATCGAAGGTACTGACACCCCCTAAACTCAGTTTTTAATTATATAGCTAGGTGAAAAGTCTTAAAATATTATTAAGTTAATAAGGACTGGGTGATTCGAATTCCACAAGTGCTTTAAATTAAAAAATGTATCACAACTTAAGGACCAATGTTGTTTCTCCTCAACAATAAAATCATAAAATTAAAAGGTAGTTATTGTCTATTTTGGGGTTGGATGGTGTAGCTTAACAGACGTTGACCAAAAAAAGGTTAGTATCAGGGGTGAAAAACAGTCAAAGAGCAACAAAAAAAGAGAAATATATACGCAGCGTTTTTTTAAACTACAAAAATAGCTGGATACTATTATGTGTGTACAGAACAGTGATGCAGCTAAAATTTTTGCTAAACGGGGTGGGGGGCGGGATAGGCAAGTTTTGTCTGAAAAACTCTAAAAAAATAATAATAAAATTGTATAAAAAGGGAAACTTCTCAGAAACAAAAAGCGGAAATCCGCATAAACGCGGTGAAATTTTGTTCTCTCTAGTTAGTAAAACGAAATTGGAAAATGAAAAATAAAAAAAGTTGTTTACACTGAAATTTTTTTTAATTTAGTATTAAGTTTTCTTCATTCAAATGATTGAGATAAGCTACACAATTTTGTTAACAACCGAATTTAAAAAATAAAAAAGGTACTAGTGTGGGTTCGATATGACAGCATAACATGGATGAAATTTAAAAACTCAGTGGAAAAACGAAATGAGTAACTCAAGTCTGCAACATTGCAAACGCACTGCCCCTATGGGAAATTCATATAAATAAATTAAATGACTATCAAATTAATTAATAAAGGCTTGTAAGAAAACGGCTATGACATTGATAAAAAATTACTGAACGATGGCATCAACAACAGTGTATCATTTGCCTTCAAGACTTCATTGCTTTCCAGACTGCACCAATAGGTTATGTACAACTCTTGAGTGATACAAAATAAAAGAATAAAAATTAAATTTCGATGTGTTGCTTTTTAAATGTCTCATTAATTAACATAATGAAACTCACCACCACAGGTTCAGAGTAAATCTATGTTGGATCTGAATCCATCTCAAAGCTCACAAATTTTAAATTACTATGTTCGTATTCTTACACTCTTTCCAGCAGTTAAATTGTTAACTTGCTGTTATTGCTACCCAAGTTCCATTTGAAAAATGTCTTTTCTTTTGAGATATATTTGTAAGCTTTTTACAAATTATTGTATTGGCAAATTGCTGCTATCCGCTAAAAGATTCTACAGATTGTGACAGTCGAAACAAATCTTTCATCCCAGCGACTTAATGTCTGAAAATTATATATATATAAAAAAAAAAATCTTCCTAAACTGAACGTATTATTTGTTTTAACGGACTACTTTTAATGCAATGAATCCACTTCAAGTCCATTTTTCTCCAAACAATACGAGGGAAATGATCCTAGAAAATGTTGAAAAAAATACCCAATAGCTTTATATTTACAGCTAACCTTTTTCAGTCAATATGACCAATCCTGACGAAGCATAACAGTCAATTAGTGACCAATACCATTTCAGTCCTAACCGAATACCTATCACTTCACCCGGATCGATCGGTATAGGAAATTTTTTTATATATTTAAAAGTGAAAATAATTACGAAAAAAAGGAAAATATACGTTAGACTAATAAAGCCCTACAAACACCGCTAAAAAATATTAAAATTGTGGAAAAAACTGAATTTCTCAGTAAAAAAGCGGAAATCCGCGAAAGCGCGGTATTTGAGAGAGAGAGAGAGTAACGCTTAGACAATTTTCGACAAGGTTCCGGAGTACATTTAGCTTCAGAGTATTAACAGACCTTTAGATACCTTAAATTGTATGAACAATGCGCTCGCATAAGCCTTATTCAATGAAATGATTAATCTAAAGATTTCTATATCTTAATTCTTAAAAAATTTCATGGTATCTCATCGTTTAGATTTAAATTCGAAATGTTTGTTTTAAGTTTTGAAAATGTATTTATTAATATTCAAAAAAGATTAAATGTGGCTCAAGAGACAATTGGTAAAAATCTGTAGGGGGAAGGGGGGCAATATGTTGTAACTCTTACTTAAACGTAGATCCTTTTTTTTTTCTCTCTCCTTCTAACATAGGCGACTGGCACCGAAATACTCAATTCTTCAGATTTGATACGCGACCCTAACAAGGATAGAGAGTAAGCATAAATTGCATGTTAAAAACTAATTTCCGTCTTTTATAAATGGGTTGCGTTGTCTTCCGTGTTCAAAACAAAACCAAGAAAAGTACCGAGCAAAGAAGTCATGATTTGAGTTATAGGTTTTATAGTGCAGTGATTGATTAGGATATATTTCTTGCCTTTTCGTCACCTTAAATATATTCACTACAGTATTCAAATTTATCTCCAAAAACTACAAGTTTTTCAAACAGATAAAAGAAAAAGATGTACAAAGTCACATTGGTGGTATTTTGAATATCTACACCCACGACACAAACGTGTGGTGGGTGTTACGATTAAAAGGGAAGAAGAAAAAAAGTTGTGGAAAAGAGTGTCGTAGATGATCGGATACACTGTGAAACATTAATAATTAACCTTGACAATTGCAGGTTTCGGCCTTAGGGGGGTCCAGTACCGAAATTTCTTCAAAAATCCCAAATTTTTTTCTGATTTTAAAAAATAGTTCATTCATTCCTGAAGAGAATGATGTTTTTATCTCATTCCTTTGGTGATTAGAATGCCACAAAATTGCCTGTGATTTAAACATCACTAATGGGCGTAACACCTTGAAGCGTCTGCTTAAAGTGCGTTTTTCGAGCACTAGTGTTTTTCACAGATGTTGCATATTCAAATCGATATATCTCCAGAACCATTAACAATTAACTATTCAAATTTTTGAAGCATTTAATTTATATAGTTTTAAATATTTTGTCTTCACAGAATTTTATTTTTTTAATTCTCTTTTAAAATATAACATTTAGCGTAAAAGATAACATAAAAAAAAGCAAAAATTTCAATATTTTAACTTTGAGAATTTTTTTTAATTTTTTTCAATTCACCTATCAAAATTCTGTGAAGACCGGATTTCCTTTATATAATTATGTATTACAGAAAACTTTCACTTTGAAAAAAAAAAATTTCTTGACTTATATCAAAATACGCAAACATCAATTATGGATTTTTCTTGGAATTTAAAATTTTTTTAAATAACTAAACACAATATTTAAAAAAATATTTTCTTAAAGATATATATATAGTATCTCATACATAAAATAAATTTTTGACATAAAAATGTACATAAATAAAGTTTTTTTAATTTTCGGTACCGGACCCCTTAATCACGAGTGAGAAATTGCAATGTCGAAACCTTACCAGGTGACGAAGTGTGTATTTTAAACAATTAAAGTAGGAATATTAGGGATAATTCCTAAACATTTCAGGGATGATTCTTAATATGACATAAGCTCCTAACACAGACATATTCTTTTCAAAGCTTGTTTCAATACCGGCAAAAAACTGCTAATTTTTCAAAAAATTGAACGCCAAACAACATTTTAGCAAAATGACAGATGTACGATTAAAAAATACTATTTTGATAAACATGCTAGTTTAATTAAATCCCCTTTTCTGATCTGGAGCTATGTTGGGTACTTTCAGCGGGGTTTGGAGGAGGATTTCCGGGTTTTGTAATCCTTGTTATCGAAAAATTTAAGAACAATTTGAAGTATTTCAGGGAGAAATAAAAATTTAAGGAATATTAGAAATTTTAGTTCGAATGCAACCACTGGATCCTTCGAGATTTATCTTCCCACCTCCTGATGGCTCCGGATTCCGTCGACTAAACCCACCGTTTGATGGGTCCCCAGTTGAGCCGACTGATTCCATCAAGGGCCGGATAGCTTCTCTTTCCCGATTTGTCACCTCGACGGACAACCTCTACTTTTTAACATAATAACTTATATAATTTAACAATTATACTATTTTGACAAACATGCGAATTCAATCAAAATCCAATTTTTCATCTAGATGAATATCTTGTTTTTTTCGCGAGGTTAGGAGGAAAATCGATATTTCAATTTTTTTTTTTAGGAATTGTCGAAAAATGTACGTGCAATTTTAGGAATTTTAGGGAAAAGCAAAAAAAAATAAGGAATATTAGGGCGAATGTGATTGTCACCGTAATGTCAGTACTACTTTTCAATCGTGAAGTGCTTTTAAATTATGTCTTAATTGCAATCGACATCGGTAATGTGATCAGCACATTACCGATGTCGATTGCAATTAAGACATAATTTAAAAGCACTTCACGATTGAAAAGTAGTACTGACATTACGGTCCAACTTTTTCAAGCAAATGGGCATTACAAGTACGTGATCGAAATCGGATGCTTTTACTCCCAATGAATGCTTCAACTAAGGTTAAATATTTTACCAAAATATACAAGAAATATACAGAAAGATCGCATACAACCAATCAATTATAATTTTTTTAACATCTTTTTGAAAATGCATTCTCATTCAACAAAAATCGATCACCGAACAATTGGATTCAAATACTTTCATCGGGTTAATGGTTTCAATATGAAAGTTACGCGTTGAAATAGGGCAATAAGAAGGGGGGGGGGGGAACCTTTTTCCAACAAATCCCAATCTCAGTGAATAACATCGAAACCCATTTTATTAATTCGAGATTTATTAACATTTAATTCAAGAACATCTTCGCATGTTTTTCTCGAATCGACATTCAAGATTTCCAACAACAACAATTTTTTTTTTTTTTACTGGCACTTTATAATTGCAACGAATTGGGAAAGTTTTTCTTAAGAGACATATTTTGACAATACTCTTTTGAAATAATAAAAAAAAAACATTTAAGTGGCTACAAACTCTAGATATAAATATCGACATGAGAATTGTGATTAAATAATCCATTCCAGACACACAAAAAATTATTCTTTTTCCGTAATTTTTTTTGGGGGGGCCAAACCAACCAAATTTTAAAAACCAAAAGAACCCATTTTTTTATATTTATACATATATTAATAGTAAACAAACATGGCTTGTATGAGCACAACAAAACTAAGTTCTCAAAAAACACAAATTCACTTTCCAGTGTTATTCGGGGGGGGGGGGGGGAACAAATTGAAACAATAACTTACATCAGAGAAAGTAAAAACGAGAACCTTATTTAAACCAATGCTATGAACTAAATCACGCTTTACATATTTTTCATATTTACAAATTAAGTTTCCTGGAGCGCACGCAAGTCTCACCTTACTTACCCGAGAGAAAGCTTCAGCAAAGATGCGTGGCTTTGAAAAAATTAACTAGCATTTTAAAATAATCTTTTAGTACACAAAACCTCCCATCTTTTTATATTAAGAATGAAATGTTTTGACTGAAACTATCAATTGTTTACGAAAAGCGTTTATTCTGCAGTATTTAATATTTATAGTCTAGTAGACAACAAAATGTGTGGTATGTTATGCTCAAAACTTCCCACTAACCAGACAATGCGATTAAAACATTTTTCCAACTTTTGAAGGAGTGCCAACAATTTCTGAACATAAGTAATATCAATGAATACACCAGGAGAATTAAATTTGCAATAGTGAAGGATAAGAGATGCTTTCGAGTGGACTCTGTATGATGGTAGTGTGAAGATGTTCAGGTAAAAAGATAGAATTAAGATTATACTTCAGGAGCAGTTGAAAATTGAGGAAGTTGACTGCTTAGAAACTTTTTAGAACAATCTTTTCAAATATTTAACGTTTTTAAAAAGCAGCACTTTTCAAATTAGTCATTTTGAATTCAAGAAGCAATTGATGAGAAAAAAATTAAAAGAAAAATAACCCGCCAAATATGCAAATAATTATTGCTCATGACAACACTGAAATTCATTTGCTACTTGATAACTTTAATTTCAGAAAGAGATCGTTAAAAAGGAGCAATAGAGAAATTTGAATAAAAAGAGCTTTTGGAGTTGCTTGGTGCAGAGAATAGGAATGGCAGTAGTATGAACCAATCGGATCATGTGCAACATTCCTGGGTAGCCTTGAGGAAAAGATTTCTTGGGTATCTTCGTGAAACTGTAACCAGAAGGGGATACAGACCTCCCGTAACGTTATTAAGCACATTTATCAAACATTGACTTATGATGGAACTTTAAAAACCATGTCTACAAGGAACAACACTCAATAGTAAAAAGCAGATCAAAGAAATTCAAGTAATTGTGATGTTCACTGTCCAGTATTTTGTGTGTATGCTCTTAAAAGAGAGCTCACATCCAAAAGGAGAAAAACAAATCTAGATAATGTTTCTTAGAAGGATTTTCAACAAAAGGAGGGGGGGGGGGGAGAAAAAAAATTAAAATAATATATTAGTAGTTCTACTTTTTAACTCTGCTTTTTTTTCCCTACTACTGCTTTATATTTTTAATATTTATTTCGATTATACCTTTTCTCAGCTACTACTGGTATAGAAGTGCATTTTATTAGAAGTCAGGACTTCGCAGTGTAAAAAATTTCAACGAAAAACGAATTTTAATATCCCCCCTTCCACCTCTGAGAACTAATGATTTTGAGTGAAGAAAATAAATTTTTAATTTCATGCATAAACTATGTCTACCGGTAAGTAGAATATAATTCCGAAAAGAGAATCTTTTAACTGAAAGGGTAATTTTCTAATTTTTTAACACTTAATCATTATTTTGCGTTACTGCGACGCTTCCATCGAAATGAACCGTAGCTTTCCGCAATGAAATGTTCTTCACAAGCGTCAACAAAATTTTAAAATATTGAAGTATATTGATCAATCTCATGTTATAGAACAGGATTCCCACTCAAATTACAGAATGAAAATCAATGACTTTTAACGACCTAAATAATGTTTTTAAGGACCCTTGAAAAAAAATTTCAGGTATCATGTCTGTATATAATTTTTTAATAAAGTATATTCTGCCAAAAAAGTTACAAGTTAGTGCATGAATAATGCAAATATGTGGAAGAATTTCGATACGGTGCGGATAAATTGCGGTCACGAGGGATAACAAGTTTGAGTTGCATTCTAATAAATTTTGCTGTTGGGCACACAGCATCCGCAAAAATGAAGGACTTTTAAGGAGCTCTAAAGCATTTTCAAAGCCTTGAAAACAAGTTCAAATATATTAAACACTTTTAATGACTTTCAATGACCGTGGGAACACTGAAGAAATATGCAGAAAGATTAAATATCGTGAAACACAAGGGTTTTGGAGAAACGTAGTAACTCTGTTCTCCTAAACAAGATAAAAAAAATCTAAAGCACACTGATCACACTTACGTTGAACTTAAGTTGAAAAAATTTCATGATCGTTTAAGGACAACATTTAATATTCTGGTATATTAGAAACTAAAAACTATAAAATTATGATATGAACTAAAAACTACAAACTAAAAAAACTAAAACTAAATCTACAAGCTCTACAAACTATAATTATCTTCGTTTATTAGGATTGTAACTTATTAGGATGTATTATGTATCTCACCAACAGTTCCGCGAAACGCTACTAATTAAAATTTTAATTTAAAAAGTTCATAATATAAAAGTAGTAAATAATTTATAAATCAATGTAGGTCTATAATAATATAACTGTCCGAAATTGTGTCAAAAATAATTTAACTATCTAACACTTTATATTTAGTTAAAGTTATAGTTGTGTTTAAAGCGTTTTCAAAGATGAGAAGGAAACTAGGAATACAATATAATTGGATTCTACTAAGCCTCCAATATGCGAAAATGGCCAACATTTTATTTTATATCTTTTTGAATAATAATTATTCTTCTCTCTACAGTTACGAAGGTTCCTCTTTGCTCAAGACCTTATTCTAACTATCAACATAAAACTGCGTTGAAAAGTGAAATGTTTTGAAAAATTTCTATTAGTTTTAAGTAATCTAGTAGCTCGAAACTCAACCAATTTGCGATTTTGTTCCGATTATAAAGTAACAAATGGTAAAATCTCAATTTGAGGGGATTATTGTTCATTGCTACTTACAAAGGCCCGTGTTAAGTTTCTGATAAGAGAATTTAATAATGTCTTAAACTATGAGTGCACATCTCGATTCTTTTTCAAAGGATTCTACATATAAAAATACGAACTCATTCACCTTAAACTTAACATCGTTCGAAAGGGGAGAAGTCGAATACCTATCAAATAATTTATTGAATTTCTCTATTTATTAACCTTCCCTGTTTCATTATGCGAAATTATAATATTACCTACGTAAAAGTTTTAAAAATGTTGAAGCATATTGATCATACTTGTCTTATACAATATTAGAAAAGTTTCACCATTTGTATGACGGCACATTATTGAATTTTGGCGACAAACTTCATTCAGTCCTGTTAACTTCCAATAATCTACGTTCCATCATGGCGTAAAAATGCTTAGTGACATAAGTCAAACACATTGTGTTTATTTTCCATTCATCTTCAAATGAATGCATTTTTCATTGAACATAAAATCAGTTATTTAACTAATTAAGATGTGTTGTGCATCTCGCAAATAGTTCCGCCAAACGCAAGTAATTAAAACTTTTTAAATTAAAGTTCATAAAATAATTTTTTTTAATAATTTATAAAACTATGCAGGTCAACACTGATATAACTGCAGGTAATTTTTTCATAAATAATTTAATTCTGCTTTATATTTGGTTTAACATTTCAGCGGCTCTGCTAAAAGGAGTTTGAAAAATGAAGAAAAAACTAAAAATACATTACAATTATTTTTAAGCCCAACTTCAATGAATGGAGAGACAACATTTCGATTTCAATCTTTTTGAATAATAAGTATTCTTTTCGTTCTTCAATTATGAATGTTCCTCTTTGCTCAAACCATACTTTCATGATCAACAAAAGATTTCGTTGGAAAGTGAAATGTTTTGAAAATTTTCAATTGGTTTATAGTCTTCTAGTAACTCAAAAATCAACCAATTTACGATTTCCAGCCGATGACAAAAATAACTGAGTAAAATTGAAAATCTGAGGGTTAGTGTTCGTTATTACTTACACAAACCCATGTTTAAAGTTTCTAACTTAGAAATAATCAATAATGTCTGCAGAAAAACTTAACCAAACCTTAAGTACATATCTCGACTGTTTTTCAAAGAGACTAGATTCCATAGATAAGAATAGGGACTCATTCACTTGGTTATCATTTGAAAGGGGATCAAAAAAATTATTATCTTACGAAAATTAATATTAATAATTTGAAAAATTAATATTAATATCATTTGAAAGGGAAGGAGTTGAATCCCTATAAAATAATCAGTTGAATTTCAATGTTTTACAAAAATATTCTTCCCTCTTTCATTATGGTTTCACCTACTCAAGCTTTATTCTCAAACCACTATGAAAGTATATTAATTATTTTACTTCGTTAACATCAACCCTCGGATTACAATTGCAGATAATTAAAAATAGTACAATGTAGGAGTATTTGTGGGAGTCTTTTATGAAGTATTTTACAATGTATTTGTATTGACTGGTTTGAGCATTCAACAGGTACACTGTGTAAAAATTGGAAAATATTGACTGCCTGATGGGCTTCTTTACAAAAAATAATACAACGTATAAAAAAAAAGTTAATAAAAATCCTTAATATGCGTTGCCAATTTTTATTTTCATTAACCTAGTGCCAACTCTGTTGTCAGTGTGTGCTAGGCGTTGCATCTAATTTTAAATATTTTAAAAACATCTCTATCAGCAAACTAGGAGACAAAATTCATTTATTAAAAATGATATATTTTACTTATTCTGATTAAAACAATTTTGGTAACAAGAAAGAGTTTCAGCATTGATCGGTTAAAATTCTTTCACTTACAGCGTTACTTACGCAACGCACCATTGAATTGACTGGACAACACTCCATAATAAATTTATGCATTCATGTCCAATTATCTTTCATTTATTTTGGTCAAAATAATTTTGGCAACAGGAAAAGAGTTTCAACAACGATGGGTTAAATGGGATTTATTAGTATTCGAAACGATTATAGAAACGTGTGTAAAAGCGAACTTTCAGTGAAAGTGACAGCCCCCAAAACTTCATAGAATGCATTGTCATCGACTTCGAATCTATCTGCCAAGTTTCAACTCGATCAGACGACAGCCAAGTGGGTTAATTATAATTCCGAAGATTTGTCCGGTAGCCAGACACAAAACAAAATCGAAGTGAATATAATGGACTTAAAAATAGCGTGTGACATGCTAAATGTTTCTAGAGGGCAAATATTAAAACTGCCACAATTTAAGCACGCGTTTCATCATGTTATATTAGTTGCACTTAATTTTCCGAAAATAGCTTTTTGAATTCTTAGAATTATTACCCATTTGTCAAAAATTAATTTCTTAACTATAAATCAGATGAAAATAATTTAACTTGGGAAGTTAGATAATTATTCACGGTTGATTAAGTTCACTTTTATATTTTCCTTTTATCCTCTTGTATTCCCACTGCATGCAAAAATATCTTTTATGCAACTTATTCGGATCCAACTATGAAACTCTCTCAATACAGTTTATAAAATTTAAGTAAATAAAATCGTCATGTAACACAAGACGAAGACTGAAAATAAAATACAAGATTTCCTCCAAACAATACAACTATAGGGCATATTTAACCTACAATAACATGTAGTCTTAATTCTAAATACAGGGATGAAAACAGTCAGAAAGTAAAAAAAGGGAAATATACGAGGAATTTTGTCGAACTTAAAAAATAACTGAATAAGAATATATTTGTGTACTAATGTGAGCACAGAATCACAGTGCACACGGGGGGAGGATAGGCAAGTTTAGTCTTATAAACCCCCATTAAGTCCACATAAAATAATAAAATTGTAGAAAACGGAACTTCTCAGAAAGAAAAGCGGAAATTCGCTTAAACGCGGAAGATTTTCACCCTTATAAACATCACTTTTGTTAAATGAGATTTGCTTTCTAAAGATACGAAACAAAACCAAAAAAAAAAACTTTGAAAGGCAACAAGGCTGGTCAAGTCTTCACACCTTCTTAACAAGCCCCCAAAGAAGAGTAAGTTGAATGCAGCAACTCCTATTACTTAGAAAAAAATCAAAACTACAAGGTTTTACTTTTATACAACAGAGGATCACAGTTTAAGAAAGTTGATGGGCAGGGATATTTTTTTTTTTTTTTTTACCTCTCAATTAAAAAAGAATCCACAATTAAATTTTTAAAACATTTATTAATTTAAAATTTCAAAAACTGCAAAAATTACTTGTGTTTATTCAAGAGTTCTTAACAGTAATACAGTTTTACAGTAATTTTTAATTTCAATAATACAAACGAACAATTCGCTGTATCACAATTGAAACTGCGGTTTACGTTGTCAAACTTCAAAAACTAAGTTAAAACGCTCAAAAAAATAACACTAATTCCACCAAAATTTTGTTTACGACTCAACAGTTTTGAGAATCGCCGCCGAGTTAAACAGGGGTGAAAACATAGGAGATGCATAAAAAAAGGAAAATATGAACAACGTTATTATGAACTGCAAAAATAACTTAAAAAGAATGTATTTTGGTATGTATAGAACTGTGGTGTAGCCAGAATATTTTTTCTGATGGATTTTTAAGACTAGTTTAATCTGATAAAGTCCAATGAAGTCCACTAAAAAGAATAAAATTGTAGAAAAGGCAAAACTTCTAAAAACAGAAAGCGGAAATTCGAATAAACAAACGTGAAGTTAAACCATCGGCCTAATAAAGAAACCGGGGATTAAGAATAAAGCGAAAATTTTTAAACCATTTTCTTTGAAAAGTTCTAAAATAGGTAACTAATAGGGAAACACATACAATATAAGTACAATAAAATAGGCAACAAGCGCTTAAGTAGTGGCATACCATTGAATAAATTTTCCCAAGGCCAGGTGAGCTACAAGGTGTGATTCAGCTAAGCATTATTCATAATAAAATAAGGGAGACTTTAACAATTTTGGCAACAAAATTTTACCTAAAGTGTAAAAGTTCACGAATTTACGTTTTTAGGTTGCGTGCTATTTTATCTTGTTTCAATTTTGTGAAATTTAAAAGAGGTTTGTATGCGAGAGCTTAGAAAACCTCTTTTCTCAATGCAAACTTTTGAAGGTTAAGTCTAAATACAACACAACCTATCTCCCACGACCACATTGAATTAATAACAGTTAACAATACCATTATATATAGATATTAACAATACTAATATATTATATAGTAACTGGATAGGCAGCTTTAAAGCCACAAACCCGATGTTTTTTTGTTTTTTTTTAACCGATGACGGCAGCTCATACCTTTTAGTAGTTAGAATTCAGGATTTGCACAATTAAGCACTATAGTCAACATGTTATGATTAAACAAGGTAAACATTGTATAACGAAGCAATAGGGAAGTAAGTACGAAAATGTAATAATATTAAAATACAATTTAACATAGAAATGGTGGTGGCAGCAATTTTACAGTCAAAATGCACAGTAAACTAAATATCAAGTACAACAGTTTGATAGATCAGTAGACACGGGACTTTCACATAAAATTATAATATTGAATTAATACATTAGAGGCATGAAATGTAATTCAACCACCTACGAAAAGAGCAACTGCTTATTGATAATTGCAATGCATAACACTTGTTCAAATAAATGTCACTGTCATTTACAAAAAGTTTTTTTTTTTTTTTTTTTTTTTTTTTAATTAAACTATATACAATATATATCGATAGCCGCATCTTTCGTTTTCATAGCTATTAATTTAAGATATTTTGTGTATGAATATGAAACATACACATTTACTAACTATTAATATTTGAATAGAAATAAATATAAAATTTAAATAAAAAATAAAAATAAATTTAATTAAAAAAATAAATAAAAAATTTAAAAAAAGTTGTTAAATTAAGTATACATTCAAATAAGAAATTAAAATTTAAGTTCAAAATAAATTTAGTTTAAAATTATGCACAGATATTTTAGAATACTAGAGATGCATTCTATTAAAAAACTCACACGAGGCTTTTGTATTGTTATTTTTTATGCAGTGTCATTCATTTTTAGTTTTCAACACTTACTATTTACCAATTATAAATAATTAAAAATTGATTTAAAATAATTTTGTATTACTTTTTTTTTTTTTGTATTAATATTTGCAATCATATTCTAAATGTAGGCCATATGTAGACATAATGTAGTTTCACAGTTCTTAAAGATCATAATGATTAATACTAATACAAGTAATACTGCTAAGGTAATTTTTTTAACCAATTGAATTTAAATACAGCAGTTTGATGGGTCAGTAAGCACAGAAATTAAAGTGTGATTAAAAAAAATGCATTAATCAAGGGATGTAACTTGACCAACCACGCAAATAGAGTAATTTGCTTATTGCTATGAATTCAAACTCAAAGAATTCAAAAACAAGAACGGCATACTCAAATTCAAATATATTGTAATGATTTCACTTTAAAAAAAATAATTCAAGTGTTTTTAACTAGGTTCAATTATATCCCAGTGCTCATCATTAAGTTTTAATAGCTACCATTTTAGTTTTTATGCATTGACATACTTATCATTTATTAAACATTAATATTTGAAATGAAAAGTTAAATTTTAATGCTTTAAAGGTTTAAATAATACTTGAAAAAAAAAAAATTTAGTAAGCAGTTAAAATTAAGACCTTAAATTAGACTATATTTAAGTAAAAACATTTAAAATTCAACTTAATTTAAAAATTAAGCTTCCCAACTTAGGAATACTAAAATCGCATTATATAACAATAATGCTACAACTGTATTATAATGCTTTTTTTTTTTTTAATTACATTTAATTTATATTTGTGAACATAATTATTTATAATTCATAAATACTAACCAAGAATTGACTTTAAGCAATTAAAAAGGGACAGTTAAGAATCAATTTGAAATCTTACAAAATATTATTCTAAAATTAAAATATATATATTAATAATAAATATAATCTCAGCGAATATTTAAAAAAATATTTAAGAAAAAATGAAGTTAAATTTAAAAAGTAACCTATTAAATTAGGTTATACTCAAGATGCATTCTTAAAAAAGAAAACTCAAGACTTTTTATTATTATTAACAAGATACTTTTGGAATGATTAAAACTATGATGCATAAAAACTTTATAATGGTTTGAGATTCACATTTTCAAAATTCAGGACTGAGAAATTAGTCAATATGATTGTTAAAAACTATACATTTACAATATTTTAAAGGAAATTTTGTTCATGTGTTCGGAGTGGAGAGAGATAACATCCAGCTCATAGTCCTGAATCACTTAACCAAACACTGAAATCAAAAGGAGTAGTTTATGTTCATCTGATCCATTACAATATTTGATTGTTAATAACTGCTAACATAAAATACTAATAGTCACTATATGGAAATCACATCTTAATTTAGCATAATGCATTGCGAGTCAAAAATTTACCTCTTCGCAAAAAGTACCTCTTTCACAAGTCTTTACCAATGAATATCAAAATGACGTTATGATGTTAAACTCAGCTGAACAGAAACTGTTTTTGCAGGAACGTGTATAGGTAAGGTTGTTTTTCGTGATGTATAAGGTATATTTCATTTTCACAAAATGTGGTTAGCAAGAACAAGATTATTTTTTATTTTAACTCAGGGGAACATTTCTTTAGTCACACAATTAATAGATTAATTTTTTGTTCTCACATACACCCTGCATTAACCTTATGCGAGATGCAGTACTTCAGTGGACTAATGAAGAGAAGACCAAACTTATATTTGAAAACTGAACTCTTCATGAGGTTAACAGCTTCAGTCCATTATGAGGCAGCAGCTTCAATTTGCCTTATGTGAAGTGGGGAGCTGAAGTCTACCATCAAAGAGAATGTTCACTGTCAGATTTGCAGAAATGTTTATTCTGTAGGCTGACAGCTCAAAAGAACATTTTTTTCGTTACACGAACATAATGCCTGAATTATATGCATGATGGAGTTCTGAAGTCCACAAACGAAGAGAAGGAAACTTCATTTCTATATTTGCAGAATTAATTGTTCTGAATGATGACGGATTGAGGGAACAGGTTTTTTTTCCCCCGTATATTCGAAATTGACCAACTAAGAGAAGACAACTCCACCTCTATATTTTCAAAATTCATTGTTCTATAGACTGACAGATTAAGGGAAATTTTTTTTTTTTTTTTTTTTTTTTTTTTTTCGTATACCACACATTCCGTCTTAGCCTTATGTTGGGATGGGGATGCAAAGTCGATCAACGAAGAGAACTCCACTTCAGTATTTAAAAATTGAGTGTTCTGGAGGCAAATGGCTTGAGTGAAAGTTTTTTTTTCTTTTCTTTCTTTCTTTCACTTCAGATGTGCCTCAGTCTTACGGAAGATGAGGAGCACATGTTGATCAATGAAGAGAACTCCACTTCAGTATTTAGAAAATGAGTGTTCCGGAGGCAAATGGCTTTTTTTGTCTTTCTTTCACTTCAGATGTGCATCAGTCTTACAGAAGATGGGGAGCACATGTCGACCCATGGAGAGAACTCCACTTCAGTATTTAGAAAATGAGTGCTCTGGAGGAAAATGGCCTTGAGTAAATGTTTTTTTTTCTTTCACTTCAGATGTGCCTCAGTCTTACGGAAGATGGGGAGCACATGTCGACCCATGGAGAGAACTCCACTTCAGTATTTAAAAATTAAGTGTTCTGGAGGCAAATGGCTTGAGTGAAAGTTTTTTTTTCTTTTCTTTCTTTCACTTCAGATGTGCCTCAGTCTTACGGAAGATGAGGAGCACATGTGGATCAATGAAGAGAACTCCACTTCAGTATTTAGAAAATGAGTGTTCTGGAGGCAAATGGCCTTGAGTAAAAGTTTTTTTTTCTTTCACTTCAGATGTGCCTCAGTCTTACGGAAGATGAGGAGCACATGTTTATCAATGAAGAGAACTCCACTTCAGTATTTAGAAAATGAGTGTTCTGGAGGCAAATGGCTTACGTTTTTTTTTTTTCTTTCTTTCACTTCAGATGTGCCTCAGTCTTACGGAAGATGGGGAGCATGTCGACCCATGGAGAGAAATTCCACTTCAGTATTTAGAAAATGAGTGTTCTGGAGGAAAATGGCCTTGAGTAAATGTTTTTTTTTCTTTCACTTCAGATGTGCCTCAGTCTTACGGAAGATGGGGAGCACATGTTGATCAATGAAGAGAACTCCACTTCAGTATTTAGAAAATGAGTGCTCTGGAGGCAAATGGCTTGAGTAAAAGTTTTTTTTTTTTCTTTCTTGCACTTCAGATGTGAATAAGTCTTACGGAAGTAGAGGAGCACATGTTGATCAATAACGAGAACTCCACTTCAGTATTTAGAAAATGAGTGTTCTGGAGGCAAATGGCTTTTTTTTCTTTCACTTCAGATGTGCCTCAGTCTTACGGAAGATGGGGAGCACATGTCGACCCATGGAGAGAACTCCACTTCAGTATTTAGAAAATGAGTGTTCCGGAGGCAAATGGCTTTTTTTTTTCTTTCACTTCAGATGTGCCTCAGTCATACGGAAGATGGGGAGCACATGTTGATCAATGAAGAGAACTCCACTTCAGTATTTAGAAAATGAGTGCTCTGGAGGCAAATGGCTTGAGTAAAAGTTTTTTTTTTTTCTTTCTTGCACTTCAGATGTGAATAAGTCTTACGGAAGTAGAGGAGCACATGTTGATCAATAACGAGAACTCCACTTCAGTATTTAGAAAATGAGTGTTCTGGAGGCAAATGGCTTTTTTTTTCTTTCACTTCAGATGTGCCTCAGTCTTCCGGAAGATGGAGAGCACATGTCGACCCATGGAGAGAACTCCACTTCAGTATTTAGAAAATGAGTGTTCCGGAGGCAAATGGCTTTTTTTTTTCTTTCACTTCAGATGTGCCTCAGTCTTACGGAAGATGATGAGAACATGTTGATCAATGAAGAGAACTCCACTTCAGTATTTAGAAAATGAGTGCTCTGGAGGCAAATGGCCTTGAGTAAAAGTTTTTTTTTTCTTTCACTTCAGATGTGCCTCAGTCTTACGGAAGATGAGGAGCACATGTTGATCAATGAAGAGAACTCCACTTCAGTATTTAAAAATTAAGTGTTCTGGAGGCAAATGGCTTGAGTGAAAGTTTTTTTTTCTTTCTTTCACTTCAGATGTGCATCAGTATTACAGAAGATGGGGAGCACATGTCGACCCATGGAAAGAACTCCACTTCAGTATTTAGAAAATGAATGTTCTGGAGGAAAATGGCCTTGAGTAAATGTTTTTTTTTCTTTCACTTCAGATGTGCCTCAGTCTTACGGAAGTAGAGGAGCACATATTGATCAATGAAGAGAACTCCACTTCAGTATTTAGAAAATGAGTGTTCCGGAGGCAAATGGCTTTTTTCTTTTCTTTCACTTCAGATGTGCCTCAGTCTTACGGAAGATGATGAGAACATGTTGATCAATGGAGAGAACTCCACTTCAGTATTTAGAAAATGAGTGTTCCGGAGGCAAATGGCTTTTTTTTTCTTTCACTTCAGATGTGCCTCAGTCTTACGGAAGATGGGGAGAACATGTCGTCCCATGGAGAGAACTCCACTTCAGTATTTAGAAAATGAGTGTTCTGGAGGCAAATGGCATTTTTTTTTCTTTCACTTCAGATGTGCCTCAGTCTTCCGGAAGATGGAGAGCACATGTCGACCCATGGAGAGAACTCCACTTCAGTATTTAAAAATTAAGTGTTCTGGAGGCAAATGGCTTGAGTGAAAGTTTTTTTTTTTCTTTTCTTTCTTTCACTTCAGATGTGCCTCAGTCTTACGGAAGATGGGGAGCACATGTCGACCCATGGAGAGAACTCCATTTCAGTATTTAGAAAATGAGTGTTCTGGAGGCAAATGGCATTTTTTTTCTTTCACTTCAGATGTGCCTTAGTCTTACGGAAGATGAGGAGCACATGTTGATCAATGAAGAGAACTCCACTTCAGTATTTAGAAAATGAGTGTTCTGGAGTCAAATGGCTTATGTTTTTTTTTTTTCTTTCTTTCACATCAGATGTGCCTCAGTCTTACGGAAGATGGGGAGCATGTCGACCCATGGAGAGAACTCCACTTCAGTATTTAGAAAATGAGTGTTCTGGAGGCAAATGGCATTTTTTTTCTTTCACTTCAGATGTGCCTTAGTCTTACGGAAGATGAGGAGCACATGTTGATCAATGAAGAGAACTCCACTTCAGTATTTAGAAAATGAGTGTTCTGGAGGCAAATGGCATTTTTTTTTCTTTCACTTCAGATGTGCCTCAGTCTTACGGAAGATGGGGAGCACATGTCGACCCATGGAGAGAACTCCACTTCAGTATTTAGAAAATGAGTGTTCCGGAGGCAAATGGCTTTTTTTTTCTTTCACTTCAGATGTGCCTCAGTCTTACGGAAGATGAGGAGCACATGTTGATCAATGAAGAGAACTCCACTTCAGTATTTAGAAAATGAGTGCTCTGGAGGCAAATGGCTTGAGTAAAAGATTTTTTTTTTCTTTCTTGCAGTTCAGATGTGCCTCAGTCTTACGGAAGATGGGGAGCACATGTCGACCCATGGAGAGAACTCCACTTCAGTATTTAGAAAATGAGTGTTCTGGAGGCAAATGGCTTGAGTAAAAGTTTTTTTTTCTTTCTTTCACTTCGGATGTGCCTCAGTCTTACGGAAGATGGGGAGCATGTCGACCCATGGAGAGAACTCCACTTCAGTATTTAGAAAATGAGTGTTCCGGAGGCAAATGGCTTTTTTTTTTCTTTTTTTCACTTCAGATGTGCCTCAGTCTTACGGAAGATGGGGAGCACATGTCGACCCATGGAGAGAAATTCCACTTCAGTATTTAGAAAATGAGTGCTCTGGAGGCAAATGGCCTTGAGTAAAAGTTTTTTTTTCTTTCACTTCAGATGTGCCTCAGTCTTACGGAAGATGAGGAGCACATGTTGATCAATGAAGAGAACTCCACTTCAGTATTTAGAAAATGAGTGCTCTGGAGGCAAATGGCTTACGTTTTTTTTTTTCTTTCTTTCACTTCAGATGTGCCTCTCTCTTACGGAAGATGGGGAGCATGTCGACCCATGGAGAGAAATTCCACTTCAGTATTTAGAAAATGAGTGTTCTGGAGGAAAATGGCCTTGAGTAAATGTTTTTTTTTCCTTCACTTCAGATGTGCCTCAGTCTTACGGAAGACGAGGAGCACATGTTGATCAATGAAGAGAACTCCACTTCAGTATTTAGAAAATGAGTGCTCTGGAGGCAAATGGCCTTGAGTAAAAGTTTTTTTTTTCTTTCACTTCAGATGTGCCTCAGTCTTACGGAAGATGAGGAGCACATGTTGATCAATGAAGAGAACTCCACTTCAGTATTTAGAAAATGAATGTTCTGGAGGAAAATGGCCTTGAGTAAATGTTTTTTTTTCTTTCACTTCAGATGTGCCTCAGTCTTACGGAAGATGAGGAGCACATGTTGATCAATGAAGAGAACTCCACTTCAGTATTTAGAAAATGAGTGTTCTGAAGGCAAATGGCTTGAGTAAAAGATTTTTTTTTTCTTTCTTGCAGTTCAGATGTGCCTCAGTCTTACGGAAGATGGGGAGAACATGTCGTCCCATGGAGAGAACTCCACTTCAGTATTTAGAAAATGAGTGTTCTGGAGGCAAATGGCATTTTTTTTTCTTGCACTTCAGATGTGCCTTAGTCTTACGGAAGATGAGGAGCACATGTTGATCAAAGAAGAGAACTCCACTTCAGTATTTAAAAATTAAGTGTTCCGGAGGCAAATGGCTTTGTTTTTCTTTCTTTCACTTCAGATGTGCCTCAGTCTTCCGGAAGATGGAGAGCACATGTCGACCCATGGAGAGAACTCCACTTCAGTATTTAAAAATTAAGTGTTCTGGAGGCAAATGGCTTGAGTGAAAGTTTTTTTTTTTCTTTTCTTTCTTTCACTTCAGATGTGCCTCAGTCTTACGGAAGATGGGGAGCACATGTCGACCCATGGAGAGAACTCCACTTCAGTATTTAGAAAATGAGTGTTCCGGAGGCAAATGGCTTTTTTTTTTTTCTTTCACTTCAGATGTGCCTCAGTCTTACGGAAGATGAGGAGCACATGTTGATCAATGAAGAGAACTCCACTTCAGTATTTAGAAAATGAGTGCTCTGGAGGCAAATGGCTTGAGTAAAAGATTTTTTTTTTCTTTCTTGCAGTTCAGATGTGCCTCAGTCTTACGGAAGATGGGGAGCACATGTCGACCCATGGAGAGAACTCCACTTCAGTATTTAGAAAATGAGTGTTCTGGAGGCAAATGGCTTGAGTAAAAGTTTTTTTTTCTTTCTTTCACTTCGGATGTGCCTCAGTCTTACGGAAGATGGGGAGCATGTCGACCCATGGAGAGAACTCCACTTCAGTATTTAGAAAATGAGTGTTCTGGAGGCAAATGGCATTTTTTTTCTTTCACTTCAGATGTGCCTCAGTCTTACGGAAGATGATGAGAACATGTTGATCAATGAAGAGAACTCCACTTCAGTATTTAGAAAATGAGTGTTCCGGAGGCAAATGGCTTTTTTTTTTCTTTTTTTCACTTCAGATGTGCCTCAGTCTTACGGAAGATGGGGAGCACATGTCGACCCATGGAGAGAACTCCACTTCAGTATTTAGAAAATGAGTGCTCTGGAGGCAAATGGCTTACGTTTTTTTTTTTTTTCTTTCTTTCACTTCAGATGTGCCTCTCTCTTACGGAAGATGGGGAGCATGTCGACCCATGGAGAGAAATTCCACTTCAGTATTTAGAAAATGAGTGTTCTGGAGGAAAATGGCCTTGAGTAAATGTTTTTTTTTCTTTCACTTCAGATGTGCCTCAGTCTTACGGAAGATGAGGAGCACATGTTGATCAATGAAGAGAACTCCACTTCAGTATTTAGAAAATGAGTGCTCTGGAGGCAAATGGCCTTGAGTAAAAGTTTTTTTTTCTTTCACTTCAGATGTGCCTCAGTCTTACGGAAGATGAGGAGCACATGTTGATCAATGAAGAGAACTCCACTTCAGTATTTAGAAAATGAGTGTTCCGGAGGCAAATGGCTTTTTTTTTTTCTTTCACTTCAGATGTGCCTCAGTCTTACGGAAGATGAGGAGCACATGTTGATCAATGAAGAGAACTCCACTTCAGTATTTAGAAAATGAGTGTTCCGGAGGCAAATGGCTTTTTTTTTTTTCTTTCTTTCACTTCGGATGTGCCTCAGTCTTACGGAAGATGGGGAGCATGTCGACCCATGGAGAGAACTCCACTTCAGTATTTAGAAAATGAGTGTTCTGGAGGCAAATGGCATTTTTTTTTCTTTCACTTCAGATGTGCCTCAGTCTTACGGAAGATGGGGAGCATGTCGACCCATGGAGAGAAATTCCACTTCAGTATTTAGAAAATGAGTGTTCTGGAGGAAAATGGCCTTGAGTAAATGTTTTTTTTTCTTTCACTTCAGATGTGCCTCAGTCTTACAGAAGATGAGGAGCACATGTTGATCAATGAAGAGAACTCCACTTCAGTATTTAGAAAATGAGTGTTCCGAAGGCAAATGGCTTTTTTTTTCTTTCTTTCACTTCAGATGTGCCTCAGTCTTACGGAAGATGGGGAGCACATGTCGACCCATGGAGAAAACTCCACTTCAGTATTTAGAAAATGAGTGTTCCGGAGGCAATAGGCTCTTTTTTTTTTCTTTCACTTCAGATGTGCCTCAGTCTTACGGAAGATGGGGAGCACATGTCGAACCATGGAGAGAACTCCACTTCAGTATTTAAAAATTGAGTGTTCTGGAGGCAAATGGCTTTTCTTTCTTTCTCTTCAGATCTGCCTCAGTCTTATGGAAGATGTGGAGCTATGCTTTAGAGAGTTTCAATGATTTTTTTTTTTTTTTTACTAATCTCTTTCGATTTAATGCAAGCTCTTAATTTGGCTCTTGCTTGTTTTTTAAGTCATTTATTACAGAAATTAATTAGAATCTCGAGAGCCAATGCAGTCAGTTGTAAAGAATACATGTTTGATGTCCATGTATGTGTTTAGGGCTTTAGATATGATAACAAGTGATAAATCTCTCCACTGCCGAACAAAATGGTCTTTACACATAAAAGTTCTTATGATGGTTGTATATGGTAAAACAAATTTAAGTAATTCATGAAAAAAGTATATACATTATATTGTAACTACGCAGAGTTGAATATTAAAGATTATCATGAAAGTAGACAAACCAATATTAAATAATCAAGAAGTAAACATTCAAATTAAAAGTAAATTTTTAATAAATCAATTAAGTGTGCAAACTCCTAAGACCAAATACTCAAGATTTAAAATGAAATCATGTAAAATTTTTATTTACATTGTAAAAGGCATATGCTATTACTCAATTATTTTAAAGTGATTTAAATTTTACTTGGTGAACAGTGATCTTTACATTTTGCAACACAAAGAATTGTAAATTCAATTTAAGTGAGATGACTAAACCAAGTAATATTAACCCTTCTTTGCATGATGATGGAAATTTCCATCATAATATTTAGTCAACAAAAAAAGGTACTCAAAACCCTTGTACTGTAAATTTGTTGTTGCTGGCAACTTTTTAAGCGACTATTGCGTACAAAAAAACGCAGTTGTCAAAAAATAGCAAACGTCACTGTCAATTACCAGGCCTACAACTTGTCATTCCGCTGTTTGTTGTGACTGGAAGAAATGAGCGAGATTTTAAATTGTTTTATGGAAATAAACGGAGATATAAAATACAATAAAAGTGAAAATGAGTGGAATAAAGGTTTGTTTTCATGTTTTTGTTATTTTATATACAATTTATATCAAAACACTGAATAAATTTCTCAAAACTATGTGATAGAAATTTACATCACTATGCAGTAACTTCACTTGTAATGTACTGTAAACATTTTTTTTGTTAATGTTCATTTTATGTTGTTTTTTAGGTAAACATGAATGATAGAGATATTGAAGATTTTTACATCATACATTATCATACAGAATAAAGAAGATTTAGTAAAAAATATTTTTTTATTTATTTATTACTGAGCTAAATATGTGACAATGCATGATGATGTAAATTTCCATCATATTGTTTTTTACATAATACATATTTTTATTTACACCAAGATTTTTTTAAATATTTTTCCTTTAATCTAGAGCATTAATTACATCACCCTGATTTTTAAAAATAAAAAAAATCATGCAAAGAAGGGTTAAAAATCATAACATTAAAAAAAAAATGATTAATAGATTTTTTAATAAAAACTACTATTAACAAAGTATTTAAAATTAATAAAAAATTTAAATTTAATAAAAAATTTAAATTTAATAAAAAATTTAAATTTAATAAAAAATTTAAATTTAATAAAAAATTTAAATTTAATAAAAAATTTAAATTTAATAAAAAATTTAAATTTAATAAAAAATTTAAATTTAATAAAAAATAATTAATTTGATTAAAAATTTTAATTTGATTAAAAATTTAAAATAACTTAAAATATAAAGTTAATTGAAGTTTAAATTAAATAAAGAAACATTAAACTTTTAAAAGAAATTATATTTTAGTTTAACCTAAATGTCAACTTTAATAAGTAATTTTGTATATTGTTCTCAATTTAAAAAAATCTCAAGTATCATCAATGAAGGAACATTCCTAATTACTAAAGGGAAAGAGCTGCCACTTATAATTAGATGTCTACATTAAGACGAAGCATTTTAGTTGTAGTGAAGACATAACACATTTCAATTTGGGCATGGGAGAATGAATTAGACATAGGTTATGCAAAGGAATTAGAGTTTGCAGTACCAAAATTTTAATTAATTTATATCAATTTGGAGTGTGATTTATGAAAACACTTTACCAAAGTGTTTTCATAAATCCAACACTAAAATATATATATATATATATTCATTTTAATATTCTATATTCAATCTGTAATTGATAAATAAGTTTTGACCTTATATTTTGAAAAAATAGCTTTCCTTCAGTAACTGAAGATAACGTCCTATTTCATGCTGCATTGAGAAAGGTGTTTTAAAAACTCTGTATTTATGCGTGCAGTAGTTTATAAATTCAGAAATTTATACAAATTAGTAAAAAAATATTTCAAAAGGACACTAAAGATATCGTACAACGACACAAGGTTTGAATCATTGGAATTAATTTGAATACTTAATCAGAGACGTTCGTTTGTATAAGAAAAGTTCCCATTACTTTTTTTCTTTTGATGTACACCTTTTCCCAACTATTTTGAGAAACACTTCAAATGAATATATCCAATGGTATGCCAACTTCAACGCTAACCTTTGAAAACAATAGGTTGAGCATTTATATTTACCTGTGATGGGGTTTGTTTGAACTCTCAACGCCTATTTTTATTCACATTAATGGCTAATCATGCTATGACCTACAGCTTAACGTGGGTACTTTAGGCAAGTAAGGCCAGAGCACTAACCCCACAGCCATCAGGTGGATACGGACATTTGTAAGAACTTATTAGAATTACAGGATTCTCACTCAAATCATAGAATGAAAATCAATGATATTCAAGGACCTAAGTAAGGACCTTAATAGTAATAAAGGACCTTAGAAAATTTGGTTTCGGGCATCATGTTTATATAAATTTTTAATATAGTATATTCTGCCAAAAAGCTTACAAGTTAGCATGGCTAATAACAAATATGTGAGAGAATTCTGATACGGAGCGGATAAGTGGCGGGCACACAACTACCGCAAAAAATAATGGCCTTTTAAGGACCTCTAAGCATTTTCAAGGCCTTTAAAACGAGTTTAAAAATGTTGAACACTTTTAATGACCGTGAGAACCCTGAATTATATTCAGTAAATTGAATTCATTAGAGAAGGTTTCACGATTGAATATGTCATGAAATGGAGGTAAGAAATAGAAGTGAACGCAGTTAAATGCTAGGGAGCAGCGTTTCCCAAAGTGAGTCAATAATCAAAGTTATTGGTGGGTCACAAAAAAATTCTGAATAACACTCAAGGAACTGAACAATTTACTATCAGCGGAACTGTTAACTTACAAGGCTTGACGAGTTAAAATAAGTATTTAAAATTATTCACTGGATTCCTTATCTTTCGTGGGTCTTAAAGCATTAAAAACACTTAAAAACAAACGAAAAGTGGTCGACGTGTCCTCCTTGGCAGGAGGAAACAGGAAAAAAATTATTATGTTAAAAACATCAGATAGTTGCAATAATGGACAGTGCCCATTGTAGGGCACCTAAGTCCATATGAGGAGCCCTTTTGTACCTAATGTGGGCACCCATTAAATTACTTCATTTTAATGAAAATGGACTGAGTCGTGGACAAAATTTCCAAATTCGCGAGGAGGCTATTTGGAAAATAAAGAACTTATTTGAATTCTCTCAACAGGAATTAATGATTAAGGCAGGATCTCTTTAAACAAAAAAGACACGCTTAAGGAATCAACTTTAGAAGAACTATTTTTGCCACATACAATACCGTTTCGTTGCTTCGATACGTCGCATTGAATTGCAAAAACGGAGTATTTTAGTAGTCCTTCACCTCAATAATAAAATTGGCTTTTATTTGATCTTGATCACTTGGAAGACTCAAAATTAAATACATAATGGAGGTGACGAGAAGAAATTATTTGGATTCTCTATAAAGATAATCTTCAACTTTAACCTATAGTTGAGAAAACACTTCAGGACAGTCCAAACAGCAATAATATTTTTGTGTGGAGCTTCAAAAGGCATTGAGGAGAAGACAAAGACCAGCCCCGTTGTAGCCATAATAAAAGGTTCATAGTTAGTTTTAATACAAGATAATATTCGATCCGAAAGGAAATTAATCGGAAATTATCCGATATTGTTATTTCTATACTTGCTTCGAAGATAAAATAAACTGATGTCGTTTTGGTTGTATGATAGATTTTGTGCGCTCAACGACCTATATTTATGCACAATAATAGCTAATCAGGCCGGAACATACAGCTTAGAGTGGATTCCGAACCACAACAAACATCCATAGCCTAACGAAGGGTTCGAACCCGGCACCTATGGCTTACGAGGCCGATGTCTAGTAAAATACTTTTAGATAATACTGTGCAATGTTTCCTTATATTTCCTTTATGCTTCAATTCGCTGTTAAATTAACCTAGATGTGGGCTCGTGCTTGGATTATTATATTGGAATAAATAAATTTTCGGATTCATTTTTTGATGGAAGATGCAAGGGTATTTTTGACACGAATGTTACAGCCTATACATTAGGTGCTTGAAAGAAATGACAATTTAATTGCAAGCAGGTTCAGTTTCAATACTTTTAAAACAAAATTCTGATTGGTTATTTTTTTTTTTTTTTGTTCGAGCAAAAGAAGAAAAAAAATCCTTAACGTGACAGTGCACCCATATTAATTTAAATACTATTGTACTTGTGTCGAATACACACATCCGAATCAGTTGCACAAAAAGATATCTAATAAATATGCTTAAAATAGAGAAGCATTCTAAGATCGTTCTTAGACCAAGTGAACTTTTCCAGCTAACCACAATTGATAAGTAAATATTTTTTCACTGTCAATGCCGGCAATCATTTCCAAAAGACTCGCAAGTTTCTAAAACAATTCATGTCTTGGAAAAGATGTTCCCGTTTTTAAAAAACCTCCCCCCCCCCCCCTTCTCCTTCAAAAACTAGGGGTGTGGAACATCGCACAACTTTCAATTATACTATAATACTGACGTGGATTTGTGTCATTTACCGTTTGTATATTTTCATCCTCCATTTAGAATAAATGGCCAGTTTGGCGATATTTTTGCGATAAATTTTCTATGGCAAAATGGGTTTATGGGTCTAAAAGAAAAAACGTTAGAATGGTGATTTTGGCGATATACTTTCGATAATCCTTATATTATCCTTTCTTGTAAGTGAAACTGGGAAGAGATGAAAAGACGATCGTTGATGAGGTATGCTCAAGGAAAGAGAACTCTGTTGAAGGCATTCGTTTTTCAACTTTTAACGCCATTTAAACATTTTTACGGGAATTTCGGTGTTGGGGATGTTTAGAACAACTTAAGAGGCATTACCACAGCAATTTTTATCAAAATCGTTAGAGCCGTTTTTTAAGCAATCATTAAAAAACAAGATTTTGTCAATGGCAACTACCTTATGCGCATGCGTGATTTTGACGAAAACCTTAATGGTAAGTCTCATGGCCGCCACTAACCCTCAAACCAAATTTCAACATCGTAGGTCAATTTGTTCGGGAGTTATGCTGACCACATACGCACATACACACACACAGAGACAGACATTTTTTCTAGCTCACTTTTTTGAAATCAGGATGTTCCAAAACGTGGAGAAATGGGAGGGGGGGAAATCGAGATTTTTTTTTACCGAATGCTATAATTTCATTACCCTATGTATACATACATATGGGTAATTGAAAGTAAAAACTATTGTGACTGGTAAAACATAGTACCGCGGATAGTTTATTTTATAAAATAAATTAATACTTAAAATAGTTAGAAGTTCTATCATGCATTGTAATGCCCCTTTTGAAAGTCAATGGTTGATCCTGACTATTAAAGGAAAAATGGCACCAAGACGGACACTTTGTTTTTATTTTTTGTTTAGCATAAAGTGGCAACGCTAAAGCGTTTTTAAATCCTTTATTTTAACTTCGATTTTTTATGTGATGCAGTGATTAAGCTGTGGGTGCTTTTTTACCAAAATGCTTAAAAACTTTCTTAAATGCTAAGGAGCAGTAAAGGCCATGTGTTGCCCTTGCGCCGTTAAACTTACCACAAACCAACTTAAATGCTAAAATTAGAAAGTGTAGTCAAGCTCTTTCGCTAAAAACTTTTGACACAAAATCACCATTTTGGTTACCTCAGTTGAGTCATTGACATACAAGAGAACAAATCAGCAGAGGGTTGAAAGTATTTTTCCAATTGATATTTAGTTTTATATATAATGGTATAAAATACCATTATATATAAAAGTTGCTAAGGATATAATGAGAAAAAAGTACTTCGACAAACTCAACGTTGAGAGTGATAGAAATCATCGTTTTAGCATTTTGCTAAAATGAAAATTGTAATTTTAACTTTTTTTTGCTTTAGAAATTTTGTACCCCAGCTTAACACTGGTGTGGGGGCAACATCATAACCAAACCTCGGATTTAAAATTGTTAAACAATTTTTCGCAATGAATTGTTGACATGTCATATTCAATAATATTTTTTTCTTATTGAAATAGTAACAGTACTTCAAAAACTTACGACTGTTTGCACTTCAAAAAGTACTAAGAAAGGCACCAAGTCAAAATATTGATGTAGGGAAAACAACAGCGTGGTATTAAAAATACTACGTCTGACTACGCTGGGGGTGCCTGCTGGCCGCCTCTGTGGTGGCCAAATTAACCCAACTGCCGTCATTCAATCGAACTGAACCTTGTTAGATGGATTCAATGTCGATGACAGCGCATTCTTATCGAGCTTTGGGGTTTGTCTTGTCACAGTCATTAAAAGATCATTTTTACACACACTTCTACAATCGTTTCGGTATACTAATAAACCAACTTTCGCCATCCAATGGAGCTGAAAGTTGACAGATAGATTCTTTGTTCGTAAGAATGCATTATATCAAGTTTGGGGTCTATCCCTGTCACAAAAAGGTCACTTTTATAAACGCTTGAATTGGTGCTTTATATTACTAATAAACCTACTTCACCGTCATTCAATCAAACTGAATCTTAGCAAATGGACTCGTTGTGGATGACAATGTATTCAATCAAGTTGTGGAAGCAAAAAAAAAGTTAGTAAATACTTCGGAATGGATCTTTTGTTCTTGGAGATCAAACAATATGAAAATTTAAGATCAAAAAGTTGCAAGTGCACATAAAAATTGGCAATACATATGAAGGATTTATAATTAAAACCTTGTTTTCATGAGTAATATTTTTTTTCCCCTTATTAAAGGCTACATCGAAGCAACGATTGAATTATCTATAACTTTCCTATAGTTTAACATACTTCAGTTTCTATTGTAAAGATATGGTTCATTTATCTTCAACTGTAACGCATTTTCTAGAGATTTCATGGCATACCACACAACAGTCAATAAACAAAAAAAAAATTCGTAAAAAATATATATAAATTTTAGAATTAGAAAGAATATTCACTTTCGAAATTATTTAGAAGTGCTTATGAGAATGACAATTTTCGTGCCAGCCATCGTTTTATAATTTTATGTTTAGAAAACACGAACATGATCAGTGCACTTTAGTTTTAATGATCAAGGGTCGGTCGGTTGGTTTCTACGCTTAACGACCTATTTTTATGCACTATAACGGCTAATCAGGTCAGGATCAACAGCTTAACTTTGATTCCGAACCTCAACGAACATCCGTGCCTAACCCAGGATTCGAACCCAGCACCTTTGGCATGCGACGCAAGAGCGCTAGCCCTACATTCTTCAAGTGGGCGAATGATACAAGGGTTTTGTTAATCTATAACGCAAGAGGAAGGTATATGTTTTATGCATATTGACAAGAATAATATTGAGCGAAAGTATGGCTGTAAGAGCAGAAGAGGAACTTTAAACTAATAAACTATTTTTAATAGATATTCATGGAAAAGATTCCCATAAAAACCTTTAACTATTACAGTCAAATACCGTTAACACGAAATAAAAGCAGTTTCCCGTAAGTGTACGATAAGGGCTAATGGGGCTAATTAGGCAAAAATGCCTAAGGGTGTGACCATTACTAAGTTTATACACAAAACTCGGTCGCTTTTTTCAATTCGAAACTCGTCATTAATGACTTGGAAACTACTCATTATCATTTGGAAACGATAATTTGTTTTAATTGAAAGTGTTGACGAATTATTTTTTTAAAGAAAAAAAAAAATTACAACCAAGTATGGGAATTGTCAAACAGCACTCATAGGACAGATTTTTAAAAATTAAGGAACGATACAAACGGCTTATACCGTAAAGTAATATACCCGCAAGAAAAAGAATGTGGATTAGTAAAAATGAAGACATAAAAAATGGCGCGTTGGATTATAGTTTACAAGACTCAACATTCTGACAGGAGCTGACTGCAAAAGTTTATGTGGAAAAGGAAGCCGCAGTTGACGCAGACAACGTGGATTCGTGTCTCAACGAAATATGGACTGCTCTGGCAAAAGCATACGTACCCCGGATAATTTTTCATACAGACTAAAATTTTCTTGCAAGCACATCCTAAAAGGATGAAAAGCGTTCGGGATGGGAGGGGTGTAGCAGAGAAAGAACAACTGCAACGTTTGCATACAACATGGATGGAAAAATAAGAATTCCATTGCTTGTTTATTGGCAAGTCCGCCATACCTCGCTGTTTTAAACGAGTGAAGACTTCCCCCCCTGTGGAGGAATGATGGAATTGTCAGCAAGTGGCTTGTAAACCTTTATGATTTAAAATTCCACTTGGAGAAGAAAAAATTGCCTTTTAGACATTTGCACTGCTCACGGATTTGCATAAGAGATCAAAACCATAAAATGTGTTTCTACCATAGAAAACAATTCTGGAAGATGCACTATGGAAAAGAAAGAGTCCGAAACATATTTGAATGCTTCAATAGCACAACAGAATTTTCTGTGAATTTGTCGGAAACAATATACTACCCAAGAAGTGTAGGAAATATGCTACCTAAAGTAAAGGAATATGCTATACCTGAGAAATACAGGAATGTGCTATAACTGAGAAATACAGGAATATGCTACCCAAGAAGTACAGAAATATGCTATTTAAGTACTGGAACAATGCATAGTCGACAACAATTAGAAATAGTTTAAAGCATGGTGGAATTAAGGTTTTAATCAAAACACTAGAAGAACCTCAATCAAAGAATGGTTCATGTGCTGATGAAGCTGAAAGTTGAACTCTTTTAAAAGCTTTGTTTGAGAAATACATATCCATAGATGGAAGCATCTTAACTTTTGAAATCGTCACAGAAGATAATACAGCCAAAATATCAGAGTAAAAAAGTTTCCTAATGCAGCAAAATAATGCCTCTTGTTCTTTCAATACTTAAAAAGAGCTAAACACATTTAAAAAAAATTAAAAAGCAAATATCGATAACATACTTCATTAAAAAATAAGTTACTGGTAAATACATTTACTTTTTATTATGTAAATATATCTTGTTAATATGTATAAACTAATATCTTGTTAAATTATTGTACTAAATCTAGGTTTTGCAACATTATAAACGATCTTAAAACAGCAACAGTGAACAGAATTTTAAGACTGTTATTACAAAAAAATTCGCTTAACGCGACAAATTTCGTTGACCCCATCGACTTCGCGTTAACGGTGCTTGACTGTATTTTTCACCTTAAGATCCCCATAAAACATTAATAATTTAACAACTATAATTATTTATGCTGAATTGAACTAAAATATGTTTTGCAATAAAATACAAAACAAATAAAAAAAAATTTAGTTTCGAAATTTATAAATTTTATGCACTATGCGTTTGGATAAGAGTATTCCTTAGACAAGTATCAAAATGTTCTATACAATTTTGATATTCATACTGTATGAAGCAAAGGAAGTTTAGTTTGGGTGGTTTGGACTCTCGCCGATCTATAATTGTGCACAATAGCGACTAATCAGGCCGTAACCTACAGCTTAACGTGGATTCCGAACATGCATGTCAACTAAGGATCCGAAAACGGCTTTTTAAGACAGAGGCGTTGACCACACAGCCATCAGGTGGGCCAAAGAATGTTTAGGAAATTTCAAGTTAAGAAAGGCGTACGCAGTCAATAGAAAATAATCAACCTACAGCTAGAATTAAATTACTATAAACCATATCTTAAAAACTTAAATTAAAGCAAATTTAATTATTATATTAATCAGATGCGTTTGTTTAAAAAAATTGACTAACATTTAAGGGAGCTTTTATTAACATAAAAAGTTCTTTTAAAGTAATAATTATGTTTCATAAACTTCCAAGAGTGCTTTTCCCTTAGCGAAGCATTTGCTAAGATCAAATATTTGAAATCTTAATTGCACATTGTTTTTTAGGGCTACGTTAAGTTTTGACTGATAAAAGATGCATACTGTGATGAAATGATTGTGTTATATGAAACAAAAATTGATACTTCCAAGTGGGAAACCCGACAATGATCAATATGCTTCCACATGTTTTCATCATATCAGCATATTTTTCTCAAGATTAATGGGGGAAAAAGTAGGAAACCTTGTTCTTAAAAGGAAATGTTTCGAGAGATAATACTAGCCATCTCCTTGCAATATTAAAATGTTCTCCATTATAAGAAAACACTCGTATGCACTTAGGTGTAAAACCCTCGGCCAATTCGTGACTTGGACATGGTAAAAAACGGTTTGCTGTATTAAACATGAAACCCGGTCTTTTAAAACTCAACGCCAATGCTTATTATATTATACTTTCTATAGATAAGACGAGTAATGAAACCTTTAACCCGTTGAGCGCCACGCAAATTCTTAAGGAATTCCCCTTCAGGCCACGCGCGCTGCTTAGAAGCGCTGGTATTGCGGTACAGCAATGCTAACAGATTGAAATTTACTCTATACAGCTGTGTAAATATATTAGGGCCATTGTTTCTTATCGTAGTAGAAAATATTTACGTGTGCAATGAAATGCTTATAGACATTCATTCCACACGTTTACGCAGCGTTGCCAGACCTCGAACTTAAAATTCTTAGGTAGGCATTTTTTCATAAGGGCATTTTGGACATAGTATATTTAATAATATTTTTATCGATTGAAATATCAATAGTACTTCGAAGACTAAGAATTCCTTCACGTTAAAAAGTACTTAGAAAGGTACTATGCCAAATTATAGGCGTGGGAAAAACAACAGCGTACTGTCAGCCACTGATGACAGACGCGGCCTAAACGGAAAATTCAGTGTCAGCCACCGTTGGCTGACGCGGCATGCAACGTGTTAACTCGTTATTTGCATTGAATATCGTTTCTGAGACTTCTCTCCGGTTGAATAAACCAGATAAAAAGGTCCTCCACTTGTTGTTAAGTGTATTTTTCAAACACGATTGTGGGGGGAGGGGGGAGAGAATGCCTTCAAATACCTATCTTAAATGGCATTGAGGTTATGGAAAACTCGGGTAAAGGGAGGCGTGTTGTATCAAATGTTGATTAAGAATAATATCGAGCGAAAATGAGGCTGAAGAGCAAGAGAGGAACCTTTTATCCAAGCAACTTTTCCGATAGGAACACATGGGAATGATCAAACTTAAAACTTGTACTGTCATTGATTTTTCCCAGCTACCATTATTTTGTTATAATTGAACAAAAATATGCTTGCAGTAAATAGAAAATGCGTAACCTTTTTTTTAATTTGGTCGTATGCGTTTGGACAGCGTGACAAAAAATCTATATATTAAATTTTTCTGTTTCGATATCCATACTGTATAAAACTAAAGTTCTTTAGGAAATTTTAAGTGAAGACTGACGAATAGAGCCAATAGAAAAGTTAATTGACTTGCAGCTTGTATTAAAGTACGATGAACGAAATCATGCCTACCACTCACTTAAAAATAATTTTAGTAAATGTATGCATAGGAGGGTTGTTTGCAAAAAAAAAATTTAAAAGCTTTTTTTTTTTTTTTTAAGGGCTAAAACCTGCCATAATCCATTAAAACTGGGATAAATTAGATTTAGAGTTTGGATTTAATATAATAAGCCCTTACTGAAACATTTGCCTAAACTTTTATGACGTAATCTTATACAGGGTGACCACAAAATTCAGAAAAAAAGTTCCCTGACTTCCCCGACAGATTTCTAATAAATACCCTGACTTTAGGGCAAACCTTTTTTCAAATTTCCCTAATTTTCTTAGTTTTTCCAGATGTCTAGACACCCTGATCAAATAGAACATGTATGCTAAAGAGATAATATGCATTTAAAAAAAAATAGTTTTGCAGGTAATGAAAAGTTTAAATTATTCCGTAACATTAAACTGCTAATGGCTTACCACTACAAATCTCCATGTAAATAGCGCCAAAATATGGATGAACGTGCCTTAAACAATACAAAATTTCCCTGATTTTCATTAAATTTTAAAAAGTTCCCTGACATTTCCCGGATTTTTTTCCAGAATCAGAATGCTCCCTGACATTTCACTGATTTCCAGGTTTTCCCGGTTCTGTGGCCACTCTGTTATATTAGTAGAAACTTAAATGTTTTCTTCTTTCGTTATGCGAGAACTAATAAAAAGTTATAAATAAAATAAAAGTTAAAAATAAATAATAAATTTTACTAATCGTAATAAAATTTAAAGTTTGAATAATTATAAAACTTTTAAGTTGAATCACAAAATATAAATATATGTATATACATTTTAATATAATCTAAACATCAGCAGTAACATCGAAGAACTTCAACATCGAAATCATAAGGACTACAAGTTATTAAAAAAAAAATTAAAAATGAGTGACAATTCACTAATTCTGATAAAATTCGAAGTTTGATTAATTATAAAACTTAAGTTAAATACCTGTTGTCGAAATGTGCTTTATAGAGGAAGTCCTATTATGGATCATTCCTTATACTAGCTATGTTACAATCTTACAGCCCAGTGCATTTAGAAACTACTTTATATAAAAAAAACCTTGATATTTGGGGAGTAGGTACGAAAAAGATCACTTAATCAAATAATATAAGTTGTTTTCATTTAATGTCTATCTATGATAAATGAAAATTAAAATAGGAAAATACAAAACCAGGTGGAGCCATTGCATACGCATTGACGTAAGGATTTCAAACACAAAATAAAATAGATTAGACGCTATTTTCGAGTTCTTAATTCATGTCATTTCGTTAAGTGATTTTCGTACCAACACACCAAATTTCAAGGTTTTATATAAAATAGTTTCTAAATGCACTGGGCTAGAAGATTGCAACATAACGTGTATAAGGAATGATACTTAATAGGACTTCCTCCTAAACGCCATTCTCAGTCGAGAGATTTTTTTTCCCAACCCATCGAAATGTGCATTTAAAATCATCTCTATTTTTAAGAAAGACATAAACATGTTCAGTGTGCTCTACACAAGATGTAACGAAGATATTAATTTGTTATCAAAACCACATAAAAGTAACAACATCATAAAGAAACCTACTCGAAAATAATACATCAGAAATAATTGAACTGAAATGTGACAATCAAAAGGAATTTAGTTGAAAATGTTAATAATTAACTTCCTTTTTCTCCAATAGCGCAATGAAAGATGAAAAATTTCGATGGAGTTGATTTTTGTAAAAGACATCAGTTTTTGAAACGTGCCCAAAATATTTTAAAAAAAAAAATAAATTCTGTAGCTTCAAAAATAGTCTGGTACATCATCAGCAAGACGGATAAATATTCCATAAGTCCCACTAAAGAATCATTTGACATTCCTTTTTCTGATTATGTATTTCCTCCATACTATACACAAGTCGCCATATACATACATTTTCAGAAATACAATGAGCATTTTATAATACTAAGCGGAATCAAGTCGAAATTCCAAGTGAAGTTTTTCTCGACCTTGTTATAAATCCGATTCAACACCAACTGCTTCTAATGATATGAATTACATACACAAAATAAGATTAAGTTTATACATGTATCCAAGATATAAGTTTACTACATCCAAGTAGGATACTTTAAGAATAAAACGACACACACCGTTATTTTTATCTGAAAATATTTTATACTTCGAAGCTTTCCTTCCTTCAATTTTATTTTAATTCCTTGCAATTTCAAAGTCTACAGCGCTTCAGTCTAATTTTAATTGGACTGCGTTTTTCCCTACAGCCCCCGAGATGTCATTTCGAAAATATGGTGTTTAAGGTTTCTATGTTGTGTATCCGGAGTATAAAGAGTGTCAAAACAACTTACAACATGTTCAAAGTTTCAAGAAACAAAAATAAAATATTCTGTGAGATTAGGGCTATATTTACTTTCATTTTGATAAATTTTTCCCAAGTTTGAACATGACCGAATCTAATAAAAGGTTTGCTATGTTTACATTAAATACAAGAAAGCAGGGTTTAAGTAGAACTACAACTACAAATCGAAATTCAAGATTCAATTTCAAGAAAGAAAAAAAGAAAAAATATTCTGTGAGATAATTGCTGTATTTACTTTCAATTTGATAAGTTTTCCCCAAGTTTGAACATGACCGTATCTAATAAATGGTTTTTTCTATATTTACATTAAATACAAGAAAGCAGGGTTTAAGTAGAACCTACAACAACAAATCCTGAAGATCTTTTTCCAATTTGGTTCAAAAAGTTTCCATAAAAAATAAATGTATCAAAATGATGTAAACTCAAGTTCAAATACTTTTTAAGTATTAGAATCAACCAATTGAAAATTGTTCAGCAAAAATTGATTGATTTGTATTCTAGTAGAGGTATATTGTATAAAATATTTTATATTAATACAATACATTATTTTTTTTATGTAGGTTTTTATAAAATTTTGACTATTTGTATTTTTTCTATTTGTTATTTAACTGAGTCATCAATAGAATTTATCTGAATTATCATTTATGAAGTTAAAACTCTAAAACTTTATATCTTGCCAATATTTTTTTTTTTTTTTTTTTTTTTTTTTTTTGAAGTTTTGAAAAAGTATTGTAGGTACAGATGTAATATAGGACATTTCTTAAGAGTAATTTAATTCGATTATTTCTTTTTCAGATAAAAACGGTTTCTGCCAACAGGTTTAATTTGAACTTATATTTTTATTTTATTACTCGATTATTCTTCATATTTTAAGTTAACTTTTTTATTTACGATTTCATTTCCTTTTTAATCACCATATTTTTGATTTTAACGATTTTTTCGATCACCTAATGTCCTATACTACATCTGTCCCGTGTCCTATACCTCCTTATCCGGACATTTCAGACACAGGACACCAATTCCAAAGGCATCAGAAACACATCCCAGACTTCCACTATCCCCCCTTGTCCCCAAACAAATCCCACCCTGATCCCGAAGCGCGCTTCGGAATTCGCCCGGACTTCCCAGAAATGTGTCCCCTCCCCTCCAATCCTGTCCTACGAAATTCCCCGCGCATCATTAGAACGCAGAGTTACGTCAAAATTCGTATCGGATTCAAAACGATACGTTGGGAATGGCGACGATGATCTTGCGACTGAGATTATTTGTAAAGATGCACGATGCATCTAATGGTTTGATTTGAGTTGAACGAACGTTCACTCGAGCAGCTGCTTATTATCCAATTTTTTAAGAAAACAAAAACTTTTTTTTCGAGAGGTGACCACATTTTGGTACATCAACGAATGCTGTTCTGAGATTTCTATGGAATGTAGATAACACAATTGTTTGTATCAAATAAAAATGAACTTTTAAATAATTTAATAAAAAACAAAAACTTGCTGATTATTATTAAAATTGAAATTATTATAAAATTATTTAAAATATTTAACACAAACTTACAGATTGCAATAAAAAAAAAACTTGCGCGAGAGAATTACTTGCTGATTTACCATTTTATAAAATCCAAAATAAACTAGTTTAAATTACAAATCAAATTAAAAAATTACTATATACTAAAAGTATTGCACAGAAATGAACATGCGTTGAATATTTTGAATTATTTAATAAAACACTTCAAATTATTTAAAAAAAAAAAACTTTTGAAGAAAATAACTGAGAATGATTATTTTGAGTAATATTAAATGTTTAAACTAGTTTAAATAACGAATCATTTTAAATAAATTACTGTAAAGGAAAAGTATCGCATAAAAATTAACTTGGTAAATAAATTAATAAAACACAAATTACCGACTGATTCTCGACATTTTATAAAATCCAAAATAAACGAGTTTAAATTACGAATCAAATGAAAAAAAATTAAAATACCATTATGGAAATAACAATTGCATAAAAAATTAGTGTTAAATATTTTAAATAATTTTATAGAACTCAAATCAACTATTCTTCAAATAACAACAAAAAAAAATTGTGGAGAGAATTATAACTAAAAAATATGTTAAAGATAATGATTCCTGCCTCTAAAACTTCTCTGTTATTAATATTTCTCGCTGCTAGATTTTTGCATTGCTTTAAATTTATTCATAATTTGAATTACGCTTTGGATTTCAATCCATTAAGGTTTTTACTAGAGATCTCTTGCTAACCGAAATTCTGACAGAACAAAATGTTATTAAACTACTTTATTACTACATTCCATTTCAAGATCAGACTAACATAAGATGTATCAAAATGAACACCTCTTCACCTATTTCAAATAGCTCAGAATGATTAAAAGTCACCCAAAACCCTTACCCCCTCCCCCCCACCCCAGTTGACAAAAGTTACAAATTACATTAGATTTTGGTATAGATGCAGTATATGACATTTCTTTAGCGCGATTTTATTAGGAAGTTTTTTTTCCCCGGATAAATTCTGTTTCTGGCAACTGATTTTATTTTTAGCAATATATAAATTTTTTATGTTATTTATATTTTAATTTAGTAACTACGTTTTAGCGAATTTCCTAATAGCCAAATGAAGAGAACTGCGAAATGTCCTACACTACATCTGTTCCAGGATTGCATAGAACAAGAGAAGAATCGGAAAAAAAAAAGAAAAAAAAAAAAGAAAGAAAGAAGAAGAAAAAAAAAGGAAAAAAAGTCCAACTCAATTTTTGCCAAATCTTTGGTATCTTTATAATATTTTAAAGTTTTCTAATAATTTCTATCAATTCAGACTCCCGACTTCAACTCTTCTCAAAAAGAAATTAAAAAAAAAAGTGTTTCCACTTACAGAGCTCCTGGACCAGCTCCAATCGTGGTTCTTCAAACACTTACCATGAAGATGAACAAACCGAGTACCCTTGCCGACATCACAGAACTCGCATCACAGGTGAAGATGTAGATGGCATCATACACGTGAAGACATCACTAACAGGTTCAAGTAGCCTGACATCACATGAAAAGAGTAAAAAATGGGTTAATAAAAACCAGCAAAGAAGCTTAAATCAGATTAAAATATCCATTGGAACACAAAATTCAAGAAAACAAGTTCCCTGATAATTTCCTGACAAGATTTCTAAAATATTCCCCGATTTTGCTGAAAACTTTTTTTCAAATTTCCCCAGAAATGTACAACAAATAAATGGAACACTTATGCCAAGGAGATATGCTCTCCCCCCCCCCCCCCCTCCTCCTAAATGGTTTTGACAGTAGCGGAAGGTATAAATTATATCGTGTTTTTATTTATTTTTTTAAATAGTTTTGGCAGTGACGAAAAGTTCAAATTATATCGTAACATGGAACTTCTAACAATTGCCACAATTGCTCCGCCAAAATGGCCCCAAAATACGGATGAACGGGATGAAAGGTACATTCAAAACAATAGAAAATGTCGCCGATTATTGCAAGATTTCTAAAAATTCCCTGACATTTTCCCGAATCAGAAATCCCTTATTCAGGGTGTTTAGCAGCTTGGAACTTTAAAAAAGGGGACTAAGGGACCAAAAATTGAAAAAAAATGGACTTTTAAACAAAATTTGGTTTAATAGCATAGAAAAAAATGCCTATATTCAGTGCTTACAATTTAAGGGGTTGAATTAAAAATTATTTGTCTAAGTGCAAACTTTGCATCCCAAACGTTCATCTGGAGTTCACATTAAAAAGAAAAGAATTAATTATTGACTGTATATTACTAAAAACACACTGAGAATTATGATTACCACATTTTTAAAATTGTAAACCGACAGAACGCAAATAACAATTTTGGAGTGCAAATTTCACCTTTGCATCGGGTTATTTCAACACATGATTGAACACTAGAATTCTTAGGATCTGCAGAAAACCTATATTTAACACCAAAAATCCCCGTTAATACAATAATGCAACACGTCTTTAATATTATTATAACACATGTTTGTGGAAAGCAAAATTAGAATGCCAAAAGTTGGCCTTCAAAGTTGGCCAAAGTTGAAACTTTCAGAGCTCTACACCACCTATTAGAAGTCACTTTTTGTGAAAATATTAATTAACAAAATTCATTAGAACACAAATTAAAATTTTAACATTCTTTTTGTCAATAGTCCAATTAGAATGCCAAAACTACTTGTGTTGAAAATTTCAGAACTGTAACCCAAATAGAAATCGTTTTCTAAAATCTTTGTTAATTAATTAAAAAAGAACTAAATAAAAATTTAAAATTCCGTTTTTCAAAAGTTCAATTAGAAGGCAAAAACTACTTAAGTTGAAAATTTCAGAGCTGTAGACCTATTAGAAACCATTTTGTAAATTATTTATTAATTAATTAAAAAAATTAAAAAATAACTAATTAAAATTTTAACATTTTGTTTTTCAAAAGTCCAATTAGAAGGCTATAACTACTTATGTTGAAAGTTTGAAGTCATTTTGTAAAAAAAAAAATAATTAAAATATTAAAGAAATAATTAAAATTTTAACATTCCGTTTGATAAACATAAAATCAGAAGGCCTAAACTTCTCATGTTGAAAATTTTAGAGCTCTACTCCATTTTAAGTAGGTTTCTATAGATCCACAGACAGATAGACACACAGCTTGTTTTATTATTCTAGATTAAACTTAAATTTGAAAAAAAAATTTATCGCATTTATCAATATACGATAATGATCGGTCATGTAGTAAAGTACTAGACGAAACTTTAAAAAAAAAACACGTCAGATCGAAAACAGTCCACGTAATACATATTTAATTATTAGATACATTGAACTCAATTTGAAAAAAAAATCTAATTGCATTTATTAACAAATGATCTCGATCGATCACGTGGTCAAGTACTAGACGAAATTTAAAAAAAATAACGTAAATCACGTGGTACAAAAATATTTTTAAAAAAGGGACTAAAGGAACCAAAATAAAAAAAAAGGTACTTTAAGGGACTAAGGGACCAACGCTAAACGCCCTGCTTATTTCCAGGTTCTATGGCCACTACGTTCTGTATTCGAAATCACGTTCAGTACACAAAAAAAGCATTCTCTGTTCCAATGTTCTAAAACGAGTCAAACAGAAAAATTATATTCTTAAATGTATATATAAATCGTCATCAAATAAAATCTTTTTCAGTTGGGTTTGTTATTATTAAAGTCATTTAATCCAGAGAGTTTCCGTGTCAGGACGCTTGGTTGAGAAAGACAAAAGAGTTGGCATTCTCTAACAAAAGAATTCGTCCTTCACTCGTCTGGAAAAGCAGTTATTTAATGTTTTTTATATTTAATTCTGTAACTATTAAGTATTAGTAGTTAAATGTGAACAAAATATACTCAACCAAGAACATTAAGTACGAATAATACGAATTAATAATAATATTCTTACCGCAACGGAGAATTCTAAAAATCAGAGATCATGCAAGTCAGCACACACGTGCTCTATATCCAAGGACAAAATGGCTCTAAATCGTTTGCTTAGTTTCAATGACAAACGCTAGCCATTCGTTGCAACCCTAAACTATTATACCACTCAATCCCGCAACCAATAAAATACTTTTTCACGCCCAGTCGAACGACAAAGAGCTTCCTGATTGGTGCAACTTTGTAGTGAAAAGACGCCAAAAGTTGGCGATAATTCATGTACCTGTACATTTCAAAAAGAAGCCAAACCTAGTCTTTTTCCAGCGGCTTTTTTTTTTCCCCAGAGGACATTTTGTTTTAAATAATAAGGTATCAGAGGATTAATTGATACGAACTCGGTGGAAATTGAGTTAATTTTCTTTTTGTCATTTTGGCGATAAAATATCTTATTTGTGTCGCTTTTAACAGTGTCTCTTTCAGTTAAGTTGTGAGCCGATTTTTGGAATAATTAAATCTTATACATACAAAATATATTCTAAATGATCAAAAACATAAATTTATTAATTTCAATTATTCATTTTAAGATAACTTAATTGATAGACAATGTACTTAAATTGCGATGACAAAATGTAACTATAAGCAGTTTATACTTGTTGTGGGTTTAAAAAGTAGCCAACGATTTCGTAAAGGTTCTACAAATTGTCATAAAAAGCTTAAAATTAGACAATTTTTAATATTGCACGTTTCGCTTTCTTTTCAATCACTACCATCTTGAAATCGGAACGAGATAGAATACAAATTAAATCGGATAAAATCCATTCGAACACACATTAAAAGAATGGAAGAGAAAGTTTTCTTTAGAACATGTCTATAATTGCAAAATTGTATACTATGTTTTCGAGTTGTATCAAAATTATAAAGACCAAAAAAAAAATTTGAATTTTTGAAAATTGTATCAAGAAATAGCAATTTCTGTAATATTCTCAGGTTCGCTTTATTTAAAAAGATTAAACACTAAAAATACATTTATAATCAAAAGTACTTAAATAAATGAATATCAAATTAATTTTCTTTTCCCCCAAAAAAGCAAGAAATCTTGCTAAGTTTGATTGCAATTTTGTATTTGCATTCCTAACTTACCCCAGATGTAAAAAGAAACCCCACTTCCTTACAAAGTAAAGGTATTGCATTATTTGCTGCGGGGTAAATACTTTTTTTTCGTTTTTTAAATCAACCAAAACTTTCACATAAAAGAATCCCATTTTAAAATGTATTAGGAAATTACGATACCGCATGATCGGGGTGTTGCCGAAAATTTCCGACAGCTACGATTTCTTCGCGTGCAAGATCCATTCTCTATATTCGCTATGCTACAGTCCTCTAACCTAGTGCATTTAGAAACTACTTCGTAGAAAACCTTGAAATTGGGTGATTAGATACGAAAATGATCTGTTAATGAAATGACATAAATTAAAAACTCGAAAATAGCGTCTAATATATTTTATTTTGCCCTTGAAAACCTTACGTCAATTCATAATACACAGTGGCTCCACCTGGTTTTGTCTTTCGCTATTATAATTTTCATATATAACAAATAAGACATTAAAAGAAAACAATTTATGCTATTTCATTGAAAGGAAATCCTAGCAAAGACCATTTCCCTACACTCGCTATGTTACACTCTTCTAGCACCAGTGCATTTAGAAACTACTTTGTTGAAAAACTTCGATTGGTTGTTTTTAGATTATCTGGCGCCGTCAGCAACACGAGCTATAATGCGCCGAAACATTCGTCATTAGACAAGTCAACATACATTTACAAACACGGGACTCGAACCCGCAACCTCGTGGTCTAAAAGCTTGTATGCTAACCACTATACCGTTTGGTCGGAGCAACTTTCTGGAACAAATGTAGATTACAAATCTATAAGACTAATTAGACCAATGGTTACTTATGATGCAGAGACATGGTTGTTTGGTTGGGATTTTATGGCGCAAGAGCTACACAAGGGCTAAATTGTGTCACGCAGAGACGTGGGTCCTGTCAGATAGGGATGCAACTAACAACTAACCTTAGAAATTTTCAAAACAGAATTGTCAGAAAAATATTTGGACCGAGAAAATGACAGATGGAGGATAAGATATAATCACGAAATTGAAAGACTAATCAAAGGAATGGACATCGTAAAATTTATTAAGGCAAAAAAAGAATACAGTCAATGGGAGACGTTGAGAGAATGGTTGTTTCCAGATTATCTGGCGCCGTCAGCAACACGAGGGCTATAATGCGCCGAAACATTCGTCATTTGACAAGCCAACATACATTTACAAACATCCACGCCTTACACGGGACTCGAACCAGCAACCTCGCGGTCTAGAAGCTAGTATGCCAACCACTATACTGTTTGATCGGCATTTAGAGAATGATAGACACAGAAATGCCTAAAAGAAATATGAAAGATAAACTTTATAAAACAAGGGAAAGAGAGGTCGACCAAAATTGAGGTGGTCTGACCAAAACAAAAAAATTAAAAATTTGAAAAGATAAAAAAATTGGACATAGAAATCCAGTGAGAGGAATTTGGAAATCAATAGCAGAAAAAGCCAAGGCTCACTCTGGGCTGTAGAAGAACCTTCTGGAACATGAGCCACGTTAGAGTAATTGTCTATGGGAAGGGTGGAATGCCTTCAGGGAACTGTTCCAAAGGGTTGGTTGTTTTCAGATTATCTGGCGCCGTCAGCAACACGAGGGCTATAATGCGCCGAAACTTTCGTCATTAGACAAGCCAACATACATTTACAAACACCCATGCCAAACACGGGACTCGAACCCGCAACCTCGCGGTCTAGAAGCTAGCACGCTAACCACTACACCGTTTGGTCGGCACTGTTCCAAAGGGAAACTGTCTCGAATGGAAGAAAACCTCCACCAGTCTGCTGAGTGACCTACGCTAGACTATCTTTCACGATCGGTTACTTACTTTATAGATAGAAGACCAACAGAGCGTGACCGTTTGACCTCTTGCGTGCTAACCACGCATTCAAGATCTAGCTTTTGAAACACGAACGTCTTCAAAAAAATCGAAATATATTTTTTTTACTTTTTCCGATTAATGCAATCGTTTTTACTCCTCTCCTCAGTCGCACTTATAAGAAAGGAGAAGAATTATCCAAAAGTATACAGCCAAAATCACCCCTTTTTTTCCAAGACCCACACTAAAATTATTCCAAAAAATATCGCCAAAACTGGCTATTTTATCTAAATGAATGATAAAAATATAAAAAGGTAAATAACACAAATCAACGTCAGAATTATAGTATTATAGTGAAATTGAAAGTTGTGTGATGTTCCACCACACCTAGTTTTAGTGTGTGTTCATAAAGGAAACTCAGCTTAAAAACCATTTTTGTTTGTAACTTCTCGTTTGCAAGGAGAGATAAGTACAGCAAAAAGTTAAGCATACGAATTTACATCTGCTGTTTCTAGAATATCTGATTATAAAAAGTGATCAAAAATTAAACTGCATGTAGTCTATTTTTGTTTTAAATTTCTCCTAGATAATCGAGAATACAATTTTGCATCTGATATTGGAAAAAAAAGGAGAAAAAAAAGCACCTGCCGATAACAAGTTAACTGAAATGTTTTCATTAAGTTGGTTAGGAAGTGATGCAAAATCGTTTTAATTTTTTGCTTTAACCCTTTGCACTCGTAATTATGCTTTAGAAAGTTGGCAAATAACTCTGAATTATTTTTCATGTTCAATCAAGATTTTTTTTATGGAAATGTGTTCCAATTTAACTAGAAGGTTTACCATCCTTAAATCAAAAATTTAGAAATGTAGCCCCTGAATACATATACACACCTTGACCTAGGATGGGAATGTGGCCACATAATATTTTATTTTTCAACGTGTCAAAATAATTTATTGAAACTACTAAGAATACTTAAGTATATTAACACTACACCGCATTAACCCTTTGCATTCCATTGTCCCCTCTCAGGGGACATCGTAATCTAGCATATCACTCGAATGTGCCCTCTGAGGTTGGTTGTATTCAGATTATCTGGCGCCGTCAGCAACACGAGGGCTATAATACGCCGAACATTCGTCATTAGACAAGCCAACATACATTTACAAACACCCATGCCGACACGGGACTCGAACCCGCAACCTCGCGGTCTAGAAGCTAGCACGCTAACCACTATACCGTTTGTGCCCTCTCAGGGGACATTAAAGTTTATTAGTGATTACGGAGAATTAACTTTTTCCAGTACAACTTTTTGAGAAATGCACGTTTCCCTGAAGTTCTCTTGAAATGGCACAAGAAATCAAATCAAAATACGGTAAAATTACCAAGATATATAAAATATAAAAAAAAAAAAACATTTCAGCGGGGTTTTGTGTCAAAAGAGAATGCGAGAAGTGTTTGTTCACGACGATCCGAGCACTTTTCTGCGCCACTTGAAAGGAGCGATAAGGAGAGTTTGTCGATGGTTGGGTTTGTTGGAATTTACTGGGGCAAGGGCAACAATAGGGCTGAGCTGCTCCATCCAGAATGGTTCGAAGTGCAAAAAGTTAAAAATCTAAGAAATGTAATAATATGAGCAAACTATATAAACAATATTTAGGGGCGGAACGTAATGCCGGCACCTCCACCAAAGCAAATCAACTTAGAAATACTTCGAACAGAAATGTTTTGGTTAGTTTATCACAGTTTGCCCAATACAGATGCGATATCCCCTGTACGGGGACGTACGAGTGAAAAGGGTTAAATTTCAAAATTATGTCTGATAATCCTATACCCCATCACTTTATTTTCATAGTAATTTGTGATTTTTTAAATCCTTTATATTAACTTCAATTTTGTAGGTGTGTGCGTGTCGATAGGGGGCGAATCTGTAGACGCCTAATTAAATCCCTTGCCGTCATCCAATCGGGTGAAACTTGGCAGATAGATTCAACTACAATGCATTCTATCAAATTTTGGGGCTGTTACTGTCACTAAAAGGTCGCTTTTATGCAATACTAATAAACAAACTTGCCGTGATCCAATCGCATCGCGTTTGAAAAAGCATTGAACTGACCATTGTTGAAACTCTTTCCCGTAGCCAAAATTCCTTTTTAAATAAATAAATAGTAGAATCACTTCAATCAGAGTAAATAAATGATGTTTGGTGAGAGAAGAAATTCACGTTCATTCGAAATCGAATTTCGGCCAGCTTTTAAGGAGCAAATAAATACCCCAATGTGCCACATTCTGGTATCCAATCAAGCCGAATCGTGGCAAATAGATTCGTTGTAGAAGACAATGTATTCAATCAAATTTTTGAGGCAAATAATATAATCCATAAAAACGGAGTTTTTGAAGAATCATTTTATGCATTGTCAATTTTATATTCATTAACACAGCACAGATATCAAAAATATCTCTATCAGCAAACTGTGCGGCAAACTACGTTTCAAATTTTATTTATTAAAAATGAAAAAGGAATTTATGCTCTCACATCTAAATATCATTTATTTATTCTGATTGAAGAAATTTTATTATTTATTAAAAAAAAAATATTGGCAACAGGAAAGAGTTTCAATAATGATCGGTTCAATGCCATTTTAACTCGATTGGATGACAGCAGGTTGGTTTATTAGTATTCCGTAAAGGCGACCTTTTAGTGATAGTAACAGCCCCGAACCTATCTGCCAAGTTTCAGCCCGATTGAATGATGGCAAAGGGGTTAATTTGTCCTCCACAGATTCCGTCGCCATCGACAAACATAAAAAAGCGAAGTTAATATAAAGGGGATTTAAAAATATGTCCCCACCCCCTCCTCCCCACGAAATGAGTTTAGTTACGGCCCTGTCATATTCTACACTAAAAAAAGAAGTTGCAGTATAGTACAATTAACATTAAAAGATATTAGAAATTGCGTAAGCGGAAAGTCAAAATTAACTCACAAATTTGTAGGACCACCAAGTAGGACTTTATTGGCAGCAGAAAAGAGTTTCTTCAATGGTTCCTTCGGAGAGGAAGCACCTAAAATATCGCTTTATGAATTTAAAAGTAGCAGGACGAAAAATTAAAAACTAACAACAATTTATTTCTCTAGAGATCAACTGCGTAGACATATATTTTTTCTACAAGCCATTTCTCACTTGGAAGGGTCAATGAAAACTCCTCTTTTAGAAAATTTACATAAATCATCAAATTGAATCAATCCAGGTGAGCACTACGCTGGATTCCCACTGACGGCACAAATTAAACTTAAACCATAGGATTCGAGAAAAAAATTGAAGTTGGCGAAAAGGAGGTTATTTGCTAAGCCATTCCAATGCAACTAAATACCGTCCACTGATTTTAAATACTCTTTTAGTGTGATTGGATGACGGCAAGTTGGTTTATTAATATTCCGTAAAAGTGGCCTTTTAGTGACAGTTACAGCCCCAAAATTTGATAGAATGAATTTTCAACGACACTGAATCTATCTGCCAAGTTTTAAACTGATTGGATGACGGCAAGGGGGATAATTAGTCCCCCGCAGATTTGCCCACCATCGACATACACAGCCACACACACACAAAATCGAAGTTAACACAAAAGATTACAAAAAAAAAAAAAAAAAAATGTATTTGCAAATAATATTAGGAAAAGACGAAAACACTGAAGTATTAAATAGTTGGCTAATTCCGATGGTTGGTTAGTTGTTTTCAGATTATCTGGCGCCTTCAGCAACACGAGGGCTATAATGCGCCGAAACATTCGTCATTTGACAAGCCAACATACATTTACAAACACCATGCCTAACACGGGACTCGGAACCCGCAACCTCGCGGTCTAGAAGCTATCACGCCAATGGCGGATTCAGCCAGGGGGCGCGGGGGCGCGCGCCCCCTCCTCAGATTATTATTATTATTCTTTTTTTTTTTTCTTTTTTTTTTTTTTTATAATTGGCACACAAAAAATTTAATTTTTTTTTTTTTTAATAAGTTCACTTAACGAGTATATTTCGACCTTCGTCTAATTTCCGAAAAAAGCCCCCCCCCCTCCCCCAAAAAAGAGTTTATTTTTGGTTCAAGGTTCTTTTTATAGCCCTCTCCCTTCCCATTCAAACGGACGTTAGAAAACTGTACAAGTAATCAAACCTCCACCCCCTTGACTTTGAAGACATCTCCACAACACTTTACCATAGGAGTTGGAGTTGAGTTAGGTAAAAACTCTTTTACAAAATAATAATTGTTTACTTTTATTTTGTAACAATAAGGAGCCGAAACCAAAGCGAATTTTCCTCTCTGAACTTCTAACTTTTAGACGATCACAAGAGGGGGAAGGGAGGGGGAATACACCGGATGTCATCTTTCTCTCCTGATTTCGCACAAGGGATGGACGTGGGGAGGAATATCACTGGACACTGAATGAGATAACATCTCTACCCTTCTGGGTCTTTGTCCTTGAAGCCCTCTTTTAAATGGTTGTGGTGTGGTTTACTAGTTAGCACAAGGAGAAGAAATTTTTGAACGCGTGGTGAGAGTGTTGAGACTTATATTCGGTTTACAAACTGCACTGTAAAAAAAAACCGTCACTTATACGGAAATTCCCAGTAATTGTAACGATTTAAATCCGTAAACCTGAATTTACGGTTTAAAGCAGTTTTCACAGGCAAGACTACGGTTAATAACCGTCATTCACAAAAAATCGCTCTCTGCGCATGCGCATTACACCATCTTCAAACTAGACGCCGAACGGCGAGGATGGCATTTTTGTTTTGAAAGAAAGTGGCTTCCTTCGTAAGTTTCTTTTCATTATACAATTAATTTGTTCATTACTATGAAATTCTAAATTAATGTATGTACATAAAATTACATCAGAATCAGAAAATGTTATTCTTTTATTTAATGGGAAAACACACAGCAATTGTTGTTTTATTGCATTTCTGAAACATATGCGTGTGATATAGAATATTGTACGTAATATTTCACGAGTTTGTAAGAGTTGTAAAACTAAATGAAGTTTAAGTAACTGCATTGGCTATCATTTAGAAATGTGCTCTTTAGTTATGTAATAACGGTTTTATTACTTATATTTTAATTTGATTTTATTATTGTTTATGTTTTAACTTATTCAGTTACCATGTTTTTGATCTTGTTTTGATTTTTTTTATCGCCAAATGTCCTACTACATCTGTTCCATTGTGTGAAGTCTCAGTCAAAAGACACATCAGTTTCATTGCGATTGTTTCAAATCAGTCTGTTGGGATTGCATTAGAAATCACTTGGGAACATATTCAGTCTTTACATGGCACCCACCGCCTTCGACTGAGGACTTTGACTTCCTCAAGATTATATAGCTTGCTTGTCAAGACAAGATCATCTGTCATAAATGTTATCGTACTTGGTCACTGGCAAAAGTAAAGGAAGGGCTGGTGATCTTTGGGATTGAATTAATCGCAAAACAGATACTTAAAATGTTGCTGTTTTCAAGTACTATAGCATTGGTGTGGTGATATAGCCTTTCAATGCAGGGTTTAAAAGACCTCTTCATTTTATGAAATGTGTTACTTGAATTAATGTAAAATTCTTTAAAAACGTAGCTGAAAAATGAGCCTACGTTTGTGAGCAAAGAAAAAAGATTTTCTTTCGATAAATTTCTTTTTTTAGCGTTAACGGATAGTAGTAATTGAGAATTTCTAATCCATTCCTTCTGCAAATTATCGTTTTATCACTTATAACATTAAACGCCATGGACCTAATGATATAATAAGATATATTGTTGTGTGAAATATTGAGTCTTTATTTTAAGGAGATAAACTTAAATTTTATTTTTGAAGGTGATTTATCCCATCCCTAGACTACCCACCTGATGTGCAGATCCATATTTTAAAATAAGGTTTTTAAAAGACGATTTCATGCTAGCTAGTTCATTTGACTCTTTTCACGAGTGTAAATATATGTACATAAGGATGATAAATTTTACAATATTTTTCATATTTTGTACAGTTTATTGGAATTTTTCCAAAAGAAACTACCAGTTGTGCTGAATGCCTTGAAGACTTCGAAAGCTCTCTGCATTTTTCAGGTAAACTATAGAGATTATTTTATTTTGTTGCTGGGATTAAGCTGTGGGTGCTGTTTTAACAAAATGCTGTGTGTTAACTCAATGAAAGTGTTTTCATTGAGTTAAATTAAACATCTCGAGGGATGTAGCTCGTAACCATTTTAGCATTTTGCTAAAATGAAAATTGTGACTTAAGCTTTTTTGCTGAAAAAATTTTGTACAGCAGCTTCAACACTGCTTTATACATAGGATTTAGGGACAAATACAACACTATTTATTTGAAGTGAGAATACTGTTGGAATAAATTGTAGTGCTTTTAGAATAAATTTACTTAGTGTATTATAATTAGAATTAAACATTTTTATTTCTTGCAACGTTCCGTGGGAAGATAAGTTTTACAAGAACTTGCTTGTTTCACCTTTGTTAGAAGTGCTATACTTAAATGACACTAATACAGAGTGGCCAGAAAACCTGGAAAAATGGAAATGTCAGGAAACTTTCTCATTCTGGAAAAAATCAGGAAATTTTTTTAAATTTCACAAAAATCAGGGAAATTTTCTTTGTTCTGAAGGCACGTTTCCCTGTTCATCCACATTTTGGCACCCTTTACCCAGAGAATTGTGGCAGTAATCGTTGAAATTTTAATGTTTCTGAATAATTTGAACTTTTCATTACCGCCAAAACTATTTTTAAAAAATTGGTACGTTATCTCTTTAGCATACATGTTCTATTTGATCAGGATGTCTACACTTCTGGATAAGTTGTGGAAATTGGATAAAAAGTTTGCAGTAAAATCAGGGAACTTATTTTCGTAAATTTTGTGGCCACCCGGTAATAGTAGTTTTGATAATCTGCTATCATTTACATATAAGTGTTTATTTCATTTACTATTTGAGGTTAGTTTTAAAAATAGTTTTGCTTTTGTGAATGCTAATTATGACATTAGTATTGTAACAGAGCTATGCTAGTGGCATTTAAAAAGCTTAAACACTGGTTGTAATTGCACATAAAAGTTGTCAATGCATATAAAGGATTTATATTAAAAACTTTATTTTGATCTGTATCACAGGTGCTTCTGGGTATGAATCCAGACAAAGGCTCAGTCACCGCAATGATGTTCCGATACCCTGTAGCATTCATGGTCTGCTCTACCACAACCACGGGTCCCAGAGACGCCCAAGAGAACGTCCCCCAAAGCATAATACCGCCAGCACCGTCCTGTGTATGACCTACTGTACATTGAGGGAGCAACTGTTCGCCTGAAAGACAGCGTATCCTGACACGGCCATCGCCGTGATGAATGACTATTAATCAGACCAGGCAACTCGATCAGGCCGATATCCTTGCTAAGGAGGGTTGCAGGATTTCAACATCTCCCTCTTCCACACTTATTTTTTTGGAATTGTACTCTCTGGAAAAATCAAAGATCTCGGAGGAGTGGAAAACACCCCCAACCCATAATTGGTACAAGGGCTCAAAACCAGGTTTGTCCCTTGACCTCCCGTGTGACAGACATACCCGAACTGTTCTATCAAGGCTTGCTAGCGGTCACATCAAGTGCCTCACTTTCAACGAGGGCAGGAAAACTTTCGCCACCTGCACCAAGTGCCAAAATCATCAGGCCTCTCCTGAGCACTTCTTGGATTACATGGGACTCTCTAAGGAGGGTCTCTTTAGCAATCCTCTCCTAGTCTTCGACTACCTTTTAGTCAACGAACTCGTGGATCTTGTCTCACTCCGTCAGACAGTGAGGATTAGCAACAACAACAACAGGCAACTCGCTCCCACACACAGAAGTAAGTGAAAGAATGATTCTTCAGACTCTCCAGCAGCAGTTAAATACCTTAAGTATGTTTACTGTGGTAAATTGGACATTTTATAAGATGGTTATTTTGTAGAGTCATAATTATTCAGATATAACTTGCATTGGTCAATTTTGAAAATTTATTAGATGTGTTCAATAATTTGTACATTCCGCAATCTAAATTTTTCCTTTTCGTATATTTTGCATATTTTTCTTAACTGAAAAAATAATAATGACTTTTATATGGCCTTAAAAGTTGCCGCAGCTTGTATTGAAGGATATAATTAATTATTCCTACACTGTTAAAAATAATAGTTCAACCTTTCACCACTTTTCTGGTTTAATCTAGCGAAGCTGAACGATTTCACCAGAAAAGTGGTTCAATTCAATTCGAGCTACTTTCTCGATAGACGAGTTTCACCAAAATTCCGGTGAAATGTATTATCCCATCATGCATTGCGCGGTTTTGCTGGCAATACAACATGGCCGAAACTTCGCACTTGTAGAACTCTTTTCCTGTTGTTGCTGTCGAACAACATATTTCAAATCAAAGGTAAGCTTTTTTTTATTGCTTACTTTAATAATAGTTTTGTTTGCAAGTTCCATCTGTCTAATTCTATCATTTTACTTAATTTAATAATGTGTAAACAACTAGGCCTATTTATCTGAAACTGACAGTTCTATAGTGCTTTAATATTTGGTAAACAATTGCTTTGAAGCTTGAAATATGTATTGTAACTTTGAAAGTTGCATAAGTCATAATATGTTTTCGATGTTAATAGTTTAGATGTTAAAGTATTCATACCTTTTACAGCTTCCAACTTTTAGATATTTTATCGAAACATTTTAGTAATGAATTTTGAAGCTAAACATATAAAAATTGGCTCACTTTATTTGTGAATGTTCGCATCGTATAAACAACAGCAAGATCAGTTTCATAATCGGTACGTTTTAAATACGATTTAAAATCTTGGGTACTTTTCAATTTCGCGGGCACAGGCGATAATGTCGCCAGAAATTATGCAATTGACGCCAAACAGAATATCCCCGCTGGTAACTTTTTACCGCCACATTTTGAAAACAAGACGCTACCATTTCTAAAGTAAATTAATAAATATAATTTGCGTGGCGAGATTTGCAGCATTATCAACATTTTTTATGTGTATACTGTGCGTTGTCGCAAATAAAGTCTGCTTGGCGACATTTGAGCCTGCGAAATGGAAAAGTACCAAATCTTAATGTTTACTCTTGCTAAAAATGTCAAATTGTGTGAACCATGTAATATAGTATTAATTTTCCTTACACTTGTTCTATATTTTTTTCAATTATACTCTCTGGAAAAATCAAAGATCTCGGAGGAGTGGAAAACACCCCCAACCCATATTTGGTACAAGGGCTCTAAACCGGATTTGTCCCTTGACCTCCTGTGTGACAGACGTACCCGGACTGTTCTATCAAGGCTTGCTAGCGGTCACATCAAGTGCCTCACTTTCAACGAGGGCAGGAAAATCTTCGCCACCTGCACCAAGTGCCAAAATCATCAGGCCTCTCCTGAGCACCTCTTGGATTGCATGGGACTCTCTAAGGAGGATCTCTTTAATAATCTTCTCCTGGTCTTCGACTTCCTTTTAGTCAACGAACTCGTGGATCGTTGCCAGTGCCCTACCCATTAAGTTTACTGGAAGGTTGCTGTCAAGTCAACACTATACCAGCAGCATCGATGCCATCCAGGCATTGAGGGAGCGTTGTTGTGTTTCGGAATCCACATTAAGCTGTAGGTCCCGGCCTGATTAGCCGTCATTGTGTATAAAAATGGATCGTTGAGCGTACAAACAGACCAACCCTAAACTTCCTGTTTTGTATAAGCAGTTGGTGTTAGTAAGTATTAAGGAATAGTTTTAAAACAATACAAGTGCAAAAAATAATTCTTATGAATATAATATGCAGATATTAATTTTAATGGTACTTGCGTATTAACGCCACCACAGCTACAGATTAGGCGGTTTTTGACTGCCGCCAATCTACACCCAAAATTTTTGCGACAAATCATAAAATAAAACACTTAAATAACTGTGTGCGCGTGCGAACAACAAGAATGCTCTTTATTGGCGCACTTAAAAACCGCCAAATCTGTAGCTGCAGTGGCTTTAATACGCAAGTACCATTTTAATTTACATTAAAGTCAATTTAACTTGAAGCTTTTGTAAACTTATTATTTAATACTTCTATATTAAATTACTGGCATGTATTGTCATTTTTTTTTTTCGTCAATAAGATCAAATTTGTGCCTGTTTAAAAACATTTACTCTTCCATTAGTCTGATACCAGATAAAAACCACCAGATTGTAGCGATAACTCATACAAAGTAACAACCTTCAAATCTATAATTCCTAAAATAAAGCGTTATGACAATATAGGCTTGCTTTCTAGGTACTGATCTATTAGACGGGTACCAACTAAAAATTGTCAAACTACAATGATAACTCATCCAAACTATCAATCTTCCAATAATTTATAACTTCTATAACAAACAGTTATAAAGTTTCTATAGCAACCTTATAACAAACCGTTCACATATAGGCTTGGTGATACATGTATGTGTCATTTAAATATGTAAACATTTAAGCTTGACGCCAACTGGTACCTGTCTAATGGAAGAATTCCGTTTCCTATTGTGCATGTGAAATATCCTATAGAAGTAAATTGACTTATACTACTACGTAACTAGTCTCCCTGATAGCTGTGGGGTTAGAGCTCTGGCCTTGCATGTCAAAGATGTCTGGTTCGAATCCTGGGTGTTCATTGTTCAGAATACACATTATGCTGTAGGTAATTAGCTGCCGTTGTGCATAAAAACAGGTCGTTGAGCTTACAAACCAACCAACTTCTACATAACTGAAAACTAATATCAAGTCAGTAAAAACAAACTGACAAATTTATTGTTTACATTTGTTAATTATGCTTCACACATAATATTTTTTTTTAATTTATCGAATTTCAATAAAATTACCAACAAAAAATGTTTTGCTGATAGAATTGTTGAATTTGTTTCCAGAAAAAATCACTACAAAACTACATATTTTAGAACAGTGATTCTCAACCACTGTGCCGCGGCACTTTTGTGTGCCGCCAAATTCTTGAAGTGTGCTGCCAAATTTTAGAAATGTATATTTGTAATTAATCCCTTAATAAACGTACTGTTGTTTTTGTAGTACATATTATATTATTTTACATTCCAAATTATTATCATAAAGTATTTTACACATTGTGTAATAGGTGTATTACAGTGTATTATAGATAGTATAATAGGTAGGTAAAGTAAACAACTTTTAAACTTATCTTTTTCTTTGTGTGCAGCCAAATTTTGAAATCGTTAGAAGTGAGCCTCGACAAAACAAAGGTTGAGAATCACTGTTTTAGAAACTATAAACAAATCTTGAAACACAAACTTGTACAATCCTAATTTTGTATTAAATCTGAAGTATCATTTTCCTACTTACTTCTCCAAACTAATTACTGAATTTAGTTCTTTGATAACTTCTTGGTACATGTGTTATGAAACTAAACATCCGTACTTTAAAAGCGTTGAACAAAGTGCTAAAAACTTATTAACTTGTCTTTGGTTACATAGCACTGGCACTATAATTCTTGTAGACATGTAGGACAGCAAGATACGACTAATTATGCCAAACCAAAGTTTATTGTGAAGATAATATAAGATTACCATGATTTCTATGTTTCGAAAGCACAAACTAATATGCTTAATATAAAAATGATAATGTGTTTTAAACTAATGAACTAGATGAATTAACATTTTTAAAATTGTGGTAATTATCAGTAAGTCTGAAGATTTTTTTGTCTATCGTATTTTAATGTTTAATACCATTTTACATTGGGATTACTGATTACAAGGTAAAATATCAATACATTCTGATAAACAGTTTGTCAATAAATATCTACTGTTTCTTTATAAGTACAATTGCAATAATATTGTAACTCTGAAGAATTCCTTTTTTTAACCCTAATGAATGTAAAGTTTTATGGTTTGGCAACAATGGCATATTTTTTTTTTCTTCTGATAACTTGGCTGTTCTAATAAAAATGTGTTACTGCTTATTATTAAGGAATTTATAGTGTGTGATTTTTGTAAATTTTTTGTTTTTGTGCACAACTTGATAATTAGCCATTGAATAAGAATGTTATTTGTATTCTAGCAAGAAACTATTTTGTAAATAAGAATAATTTTTTTGGAAAAATGTGTATATATTGTGCTATTAATATAATATTAAAGCATTTGTCTGCTCTAATGTATAGAAAAAAATAGTGATTTATTGTTAATGTTATTTTTCTAAATGTAAAAACATTTCTATTGCAAAGCAGTTCTTAGTAAAAATGGTTTAATGTTGTTAATTTAGAAATTAGTAAATAAACACTAAAAAATATGTTGTATTATGTGAAGGAATGAAAATTATTTAACTACAATAATTTACTTACTTATAGATTTGTGTTAAAAAAAAATGAACCTATATAAATTTTATTATGTGATATCTCTAGTCGTAGAAAATTATTTGCTGCAGTTTTGGAAAGTCATGGATTTGTGACATTTTATTTTGGCAGAAACTGTCATTATTGAATTTTCAGTTGTGTACTCAATCCAATAACAGATAATTTAATTCCTCTAAATTAATAGTCCTTTTTCTTTTATGTTTGATTTTCTGCATTCTAGAAAGAAACTATTTTGTAAATAAAAGTTATTGGTGTGTTGAAATAATGCTGTGTGTTAAATTATACTATTAATAAAAGTTACAAATATTATTTGCTGTAATGAACTCTGTTCTTTGCCAAACAATAATACTGATTTCATATGGTAATGCTATTTTGTCTAAGTTAAAAAAATGATCTTTGCAAAGTAATTTTTAGTAAAAATGTTTTTATCTTTTGGTAACAATTTATCCAATGGCAGTTCTAATGATAGTTGGTTTGTAAATAAATTTGGTTGGTTAAAAGCAGCAATAAAACATTCAGTTAATAATAAAAGAAAATTTAACTGTCCCTTATTTTTTTTTTTTTTTTTTTGGTATTCTAGAAAGAAACTATTTTGCAAACAAATGTTCTGTGTGTGTTAAATTATACTATTAATAAAATTTTAAAATATTGTCTTTATTAAGAAAGTGAATTTATGGTAGTGCTAGTTTGAAATATGAAAAAATATCTATTGCAAAGCAGATTTGAGAAAATAACAGTCTAATGTTGATGATTAATAAATAGTTAACAGACACTGAAAAATACACAATTCTCCCTTTTAAATAAGCTTTTATAGATTTACATACTTTATCAAATCAACAAACTTAAAAACTCAGTAAAAAGTTGTAAAATCAAACTCCAAAAAGTAACGAAAACTAGATTAAGAAAATAGTGAAAGATAAATGCAGAAACTGACGAAAGCTAAATGAAAAACTGGTAAAAGCTAACTACAAATAGTGGTGAAAGCTAAATCCAGAATAGTAGTGAAAGCTAAATCCAGAATAGTAGTGAAAACTAAATCCAGAAACTGGTGCAGGGAAAAACGTGAAATCTGGTTCAACCTTTCACCATGAATTTCGTATATGAAGTTGAACCACAAAAGTGGTATATCATTTCACCAAATAGTGATTGCAGCTACTATATTACCAGATTTCTGGTGAAACCTAGCACCAAATTTTTAACAGTGTAGATACTTCCTAGAAAATTTTTATATTTTGTTTATTTAATAAAGTAATCTGAACCACTTTTCATTCGTGTGTATTGAAATTTTATAATTATGTATACTTTTATACTGTCAACTTTGAAAATTTATTAGATGTGTTCAATAATTATTAGATGTGCTTCAATAATATTTTGTTTATTAAATAAAGTAATCTGAACCACTTTACATTCGTGTGTATTGAAATTTTATAATTTGTGTTTAATAATTTGTACATTTTTCATTCGTGTGTATTGAAATTTTAAAATTATTTTTTATTAGATGTGTTCAATAATTTGTACATTCCGCAATCTAAATTTTTCCTTTTCGTATATTTTGCATATTTTTCTAAATTGAAAAATTAATAATGACTTTCATATGGCCTTAAAAGTTGCCGCAGCTTGTATTGAATGATATGATTAATTATTCCTAGATACTTCCTAGAAAATTTTTAATATTTTGTTTATTAAATAAAGTAATCTGAACCACTTTTCATTCGTGTGTATTGAAATTTTATAATTATGTATACTTATATTATGTGTATTGAAATAAAATTATATTTTTATCAAATTTAATTTTTTTTACTTAATACTTAATACACAGTGTCATAAAATACATTTAAATCCTGTCGCGTTAAAAAATATTTTGAAAGTTAGTAAATTATTGCATTTTTTTAATGTTTTAATCAAATTGAAAGTCTAGGTAATCATAGTATAGATAACCAAATAAATTTATTATTATAGTTTGATATAAGAAAAGACTGATAGCTATTAATAAATTATTTTGTGTGACATGCTCATTTTGTGATATATTTTTTACCTTTCTATTTATGTTGAAGGATTACCTTATTGCTTCGGAAATTTTTTTCGCTTTAATTTATAATGGGACATAGAATATTTTGCTGTGATACAGAATCGTACTTTAATTTTTATGATTTTCATCCATTGAATATGGTCATTATTACTAACAAAACCTTTAGCAGAACACAAATGCCTCCTTGATATTGTAAACTGTTTAATACTAAAATTAATCATATATTTTGTGGCAGAAGCTTTTCCATCTACAACTGTAAACTACTTTTAATATGTAAAGTTTCTTAATATTTTGCAAAAGCAAACCGTTCACTTACATTTGTAAACCTTTTTTGTCACTGGAAGTTTTTGTATAAGAAAAACTTCGCTTATAGGGGTAAACTGTTTCTTATACAGAAAAATTTCTGTGTATTTTATATGAAATTTATTACAGAAAGTTTAAGTGTACTTTACGGGAGAAATTGTATTTTATATGGAATTGACCTTAATCAACACAGAAATTCTGTTTATTTTACAGATGGAAATTGCATTTTGTATGGAATCACCGTACTTAATACGGGAAATTTTAATTTATTTTACGGGAGTAAATTATTTTGCATGAAATTACCGTATTTAATACGGAAAGTTTACGTTTATTTTACGGGGATCAATGTTAGCAACCAGTCAATAACCGTTTTTAATACGAAAAGCTTCCGTTTATTTTACGGGAGAAAACTGTATTTTGTACGGAATGACCGTAATTATTACTGAAAGTTTCCGTTCATTTTACGGGGAAATACTGTTGCAATCAGTCAAAAACCGTACTTAATACGGAATGTTTCCGTATTTTTTACGGTTTTAAACTGGCGACCCAGCTGCCAGTTTAAAACCGTAAATTTGACGGGATTTTTTTTGCAGTGTGTACACTTCCGAAGTTAACCAAAGAGTAGGGTAGGTTGTAATACATAAATGCATCCAAGCGACAAAAAAGTAAGTGGGATTTGATTTAAAAATGAAAGCAATCGTTACGAGAAGTCAGAAAGAACGCCTTACTGGCGTGGAGGACTTTTTAAAAAGAATTGCTTTGTGTTTGGCACTCAAAAAATAGTTTAAAAAAGTTATTCTATAGTGATTTTTGGAAATGCACCTGTCATTACCCATTTTTGTCATATGCTTGGGAATACTTTTCTTCGAGAAAAGTAAGTTAATCTTTGTTGTTAGTGGCTTAATTTTTAAACCCTTTTTTAAATTAACTTCGATTTTGTGTGTCTGTGAGGAATAAATCCGTGGAGGACTAATTAATCCTCTTGTTATCAAATCTAACTAAAATAACTTGTTGTCAATAACAATAACCATGTTTTCGGACAAAAAAAAATTAATAATAAAAAATAAAAAAAAATAAAAAAAAATTAGTCAAAGAGACGGAATTGATGATTTTCTTCGCAGTGGTCATCAAACACCATGAAAATTGAATCTCAGATCAAAATAGCTTAAGTAAATTTCAATTGTACATAAAAATTGGCAAGGAATATAAAGGATACCATAAAAACTTTGTATTTATGGATTCATTTTTTTAAAATGAACTATTTGACCTACCACACTGGATCCCACTGACTTGCATTCCTTTAACTTAAAAAATTAACATAAAATTTTGTTACTCCTGGTTTCTATCGTTTGCTTTTTACTTTATCCTTTATATCTACTTTTGATTTTGTTTATTTGTGGCGGGAAAATCTGTGGAAGGATAACTAACCCACTAGCTGCCATCCAATCAAGCTGAAACTTGGCAGATAGTCAACGAGAATTCATTCTATCAAGTTTCGGAGATTTTCACTAAAAGAAACTTTTACTCATGTTTCTATTAACACTATAAATCTTGGGTATGTATTAAATGATTTATATAAAAATTTTACTTTTATGAATAAATTATTTATACACGTAGGTGGCACATTTTTTTTTCACTGGACTACATAAGTGTAACATTGTATCTATGTAAAAAATGCTCTGATTGGCTGAAATAAAAGCCAGGAATTGGAAAAAAAGGATTTTGTATCAGAAAAGTTGAAAATAAAATAAAATTTTGAAGAACAAGAGTAGAAAATATGAAAATGAACTGTCAACAAGTGAGATTTATCAAGAAATATAAAACAATTTATATTCGATGCTATAGAGAACTTCTACCTATTAAAAAAATATTAGACTTTGACATATTTAAGCTAAATAATAAAGCAAGATTCGGCTCTTCTAATACACTAACATTTACATCGTGTAGTGTTTTTTCTTTCTTTATTAACTACTCTATTATAATTATCCATAGATGGATAAGTATAAGATAACTAAGTATAGTTTGCTAAATCAAAAAAAAAAAAGGAAGACTGGAATTTGTTTTGTGCTAATTATTCAATGTTTAAATTGTATTTTTTTTGCAATTGCCTTCTTAAAAATAATACTTATAATTATTAGTAAAACGTTCTCTTTGAAACACAATTTTTCCCCTGATTACTTTAGATTACTTGTGTAGCAATGGATTATCCAGTAAAACAAGGTATTTTTACTTACTAAGCTCACTGCATAAATGTGTTATGAATATGTTAAATTTTGATGTACAATTACTGATTTCCCTGTTTGATGTAAGTATAGTATAGGATTTATACTTAGTCAGTTAGTCACAAATAATAGTAGCAAGTTCCCACTTTGATTGGAATTTCTTCAGTATAATCTATACCTCTGGGGATGTAGCTTACAAAAATATTTAAAATGCACGATACATTTTTAATACAATTTGTTTTTAAAATAAAACAGATAATGAAAAAACAAAAGGGTAGTGTTAACGCGATAAGATACCTAACCGCTACCACGCTAACCTTACGCTAAAATAACAAGTCAGAAATGTGACGAAAGAGGTTGGGGGTCAATCAATGGCTATGGATTAACTTAAAGCATATTTTTTGAACATTGCCTAGCTTTTTTTTTTTTTTTTTTTTTTTTTTTTTAATATTCAATTCTGTCCTGGCTAAGGCACAATCTTGCGCCCCCCCCCCTCAGGAAAATCCTAGATCCGCCACTGTATCACGCTAACCACTATACCGTTAAGTCGGCCTAATTCCGATGTCCGAAGTAAGTTTTGTTATCGTCACCAGAAGATTTCATCTCACAAAATATATTTATTGTAAAAATAATCCATAAAAACAATTTTTACCATAAATCCTTTACATGCTGCCGACCAAACCGTATAGTGGTTAGCATACAAGCTTTTAGACCACGAGATTGTGGGTTCGAGTCCCGTGTTAGGCATGGGTGTTTGTAAATGTATGTTGGCTTGTCTAATGACGAATGTTTCGGCGCATTGTTGCTGACGGAGCCAGATAATCTGAAAACAACCAACCTTTTCATGCCATGCCAACTTTATGTGAAGTTGTAACTTATTTAAGCGATTTTCAGCTGAAATCGAGCCTTCACACCGTCTGACCAGTATGAAGAAAACAACTATTCCGTGCTATTGCCAAACATTATTGTTTACCCCTAAGAGTTGATAAGAATGCATTGTCATCTACAATGAATCTATCTGCCAAGTTTCAGCTCGATTGAATGACGGCCAAAGGGTTAATTTGTCCTCCGAATCCGAAGAAATGTCCTCCACAAACACACACTGAAAAATCAAAGTCAATACAAAGGGTTTAAAAAAATGGCTATAGAAATATTGACTAATATCTTTTAATTCACCTTACTATTGATTAATTAATATTGTTTTTCTAGGATTAATGTAAGTTTTTTCGAAAGAAATAAAAGAAGTTGACAAATTTAGTTAGGGGTATCTTTAGGATTTTTTTTTTTTCCTTTTTTTTTTTTCCCTCTTGTTTTTAGTTTAGATTTCGAAAATTAACCCTTTGCACTCCAGTGGCGCCTCTCATGCGCCACACGATTGGATGCCAAACCACGAGAGGACCATTAGATGTGATGCGGAAATTCGATGCAAGGCCAATTACTGTGTTTAGTTTCTATGAAGCAAATCCATAAACACCAGCCGAACCTAAAATGTCTCGAGTTGCTGATTCCTTCGCGCGAAAAAGGCCTGGAGTGCAAAGGATTAATGAACGAAAAATATCGTGTAATTTAATGAACAATTCTAGAAAAATGCGCAGATTCTTGAGAAAACAACTCATAGGAAAAAAGTAATAACATTGCTTTTTTGATTAACAGCAGAGGAGTGACTTCACAAATAAGAAAGTAGGCTTTCTAAGAGAGCATGGACACAGTATCATAATTTTAAATCCAATTTAAGAGATTCAAAAGTGTAAGAACTAAAATATAAAAAATAACAAAGAGCCAGAAAATCACTCGAAAAGCAGAAAATCGCCAAAAAAGAAGTTACAAATCACCAAACCCTCCAAACCTCTCGCCCCACAACCTAAAAAATTGCCAAATTAGCGAAAAATTGCCAAGCCTGGGAAACTAATGTTTTGGTACACTGCAGATGATATTAATTTACAATAAAGCAGCTGCTGTTAAAAAAAAAAAAAAAAAAAAAAAAAAAAATCTTTATGCGAACTTTATTACAACTTATTATTGCACTTTCATCTTGAAAGCCATCCATAAATCGTTTGAGTTTCTCACAACATATCAGACGCCGAATGGAGGAGTGGTGAAATTGTTTCGTCTACGCATGAAATCTCGAGGAGAATGGTTTTCTAGAACATTCACTAAATAATGCTGACTATCGTTTTATTCAAAAGCAGATGGTTACCTACAACTGTTTCTGTGAAATGAATAAAAACTAGCTGTGTGGAACATCGCACAACTTTCAATTTCACTATAAATTTGTCACTTGCTGATATACTCAATTTCGCAAATTCGAGATTCTTTTCACCTTTCAAACAGCCGCTTCCTAATTAGAGAAAGCTATTGTGAGTTATACGACCTTTTGATTTTGAAGGGTCAAAATCAAATGATCCTCAAAGATATATCTATCTAATAAAACCTACCCTGTAAAAATATTCTCAAAACTTTAGTTTTCTTCGGGAGTTAGTTGCAAATTTTTCCATTGCATTAGCATTAGGTGGGAAATTGAAGCTGGACGGTATCGAGGTGCTGGTCGGTCCCAGCTTGATTAGCCGTCATTACTCATAGTTGGTTGGTTGTTTTTAGATTATCTGGCGCCGTCAGCAACACGAGGGCTATAATGCGCCGAAACATTCGTCATTAGACAAGCCAACATAAATTTACAAACACCCATGCCTACACGGGACTCGAACCCGCAACCTCGCGGTCCAGAAGCTAGCACGCTAACCACTAAACCGTTTGGTCGGCTATTCGTCATTACTCATAAAAATATGTCATTGAGCAAACGAACCATAAAGAACATGTGTGCCCAGTGCAGGATTTGGAACTCAGCACCTTTAGTATTCAAGGCCAAAGAGCTAACCAACTACCATCAGATGGCTTCACTTCTTTTGATCTTACAGTCATTCAGGGAAACTTTGAGCCATTAGGGATAACTTTGCGACACCTCCTATTTTTCAGTATTTTGGGTTTTAAAGAGCTGCTAATGATTCACTGCTGCAAAGTACTGGCAGGATTGTGAAATTGGATTCTTGCTCTATAGTTTAGAAAAGGAATTAGCAAAATAGTACATAATTTATTTGGCCATTCAATTGGTTTTCTGAAGTGCTGTTTGCTAGTTCCATTATAATGCTTATTTGAAGTTGATGCAAATCGACTAATTTATGCAAGTAAGCATCAACTTACCACTTTATCAGTTATATAATTGTCTTAAAATATGAAATTGTTAGTAGCTGATGGTTATTTATTTACTAACATTTGGTAAAAAGCAAAAAACTAAGGAACTATTATTTTACCACATATTCGTGTAACTTTGAGCCGGTTCAAAGGCAGTGTGTAATGTAAACACTGCTCATATAATTCATATTTTATTCCAATTTATTTTTGGTTTTGCTTTTAAATACATTTATGTACATACAAAAAAAAAAAAAAAAAAAATTATGGAATCTTCCATTGCATTGTGAAATCCTATAAAATGAAAATATTGAGAGTGAATTCAAGAAATACCTAAAAATATTAGAAATAATGATCTAGCAGTCATTCACAGAACTAAAAATAAAATCTGCCTACCTATGATGGCTGTAAAAAGCGTTTCAGTTGAGGAAGTGAAAAATTTCTATGCACAAAAAATAAAGGGTAAAGGAATACGTATAGCGAGGACATGATGGGATCGTCCAAAGTCCTCTACCATATGAGAACTCCTGGTAGACAGCAAGAGTGTAAGTCCTAAACCAGATAATCCACCTGATGGCTGTGTGGTTAGAGCTCAGGCCCCGCATGCCAAAGGTATCGGGTTCGAATCCCGGGTTAGTCATGGAAGTTCGTTGTAGTTCGGAATGCACGTTAAGCTGTAGGTCGTTGAGCGTATAAACCAACCAACTAACCTGAACTAGATGATGCATATGACAGTGTATGTACAACACTATCATTTTCGGAGAAGATGAAAGTTGGACAATAAGGACATGATAGAGGTTTATACTGCTGAAATTGTTGTGGAGAATGTTACTGAAAAATCAGAGATTGTTCAAGTGGTGGCTGTTGAACACATCAATGAGGCAGGAATTTTATACACAGAGCATCCAAGTGTTTTAGATTTTGGTTACGGCTTATCCAAAGTTTACGACCATGTAATTATTCAATACGCTGGAGAAATGTACCTAGACTAAATTGACTTAACAGACAACGTGATATTTGGTGGTTCATGAAGAAATCTGGTGCATCTTGGAAATGGCCCAATATCAATGGTGATCTGTGGTATGAAATATTAGGCGTGTTTAAAAACATTATCTCCAGAAATTGTTATTCCAGATAGAAGACGAGATGTTTGCAGATCAATAATTCTTTTTTTGATGCAAAACTATCAATCTGAAGAATGCCAAAGTAAAATTTTATGAAGTTTGAAGTTTGTTTTTATATTGTCATACTATTTCTAACATTAAGAGTAGAATATTTGTATTTGTGCCACATTGTGACTTACAAACACCAAAGTACTTAACTAATAGCATAAGGGCGGCCTATCAGTTTTAATATTTTCTATTTATCTTTTCAATTTTTAATTGATAAAGCGAGTTTATATTTTAATGAGTGAACTGAAGATTGTTTTTTCACTATATTTGTATGTTTAAACTGAACAATAAATGTGTTTTTTTTTTTTTTTTGCAATATATTCATGGGATACATCATTCACTGTTCCTACCTAATATTTTCATTGTGGTGTTATTTAAATTATACAAACTTTAGGGTGTTGAAAACTGCAGCTGATGATGTTTCAAATATTTAGAAACTTAATTTTATTATTTCAAATATTGAATTGTCCTAAATTGAATAAAAAAAAGGTATTTTAGATGAAACTTCTGATAGTGGTTCAAAATTACCCTAAATGCCAGGGTAATTTTGCACCGAGTTATTTTCCTATTTTTTGGTGCTTTCATCAACAACATTTACTAATTTGTGTAAATTAAAATACAATTTAGGGTTTATTCTTCCATTTTATGCCATTAAGTCTAAAAATGCTAAAAAAACATAAGTGGAGAAGAAGAAAATACTGAAAATGTGGTTCAATGTTACCCTGATTGACTGTACTTTAAAGGGTTACCTATTTTGGGATTTAAAGTCTGAAAACCAAAACTAATGCAAAGGTAACTTGAAAATAATCGATTGCCTCTCCCTTGAAAAAATATTTCTTTTCGTATTATGAATATTTTTCCAAGCAAAGCCTACCTAATGGCTGTGTGGTTAGTGCTCTGGTCTCGCACGCATGGGCGCCCCCAGGAGGGTGCAAGGAGGTGTACTTGCACCCCCCTGGCTCTTGAAAATTTAAAAAAAAAAAAAAAAAAAAAAAAAATGAAGATTTAAATTCCAAGACAAAAAAAGAGCACATTTGCCGATTATATACGTTATGTTACGAGTTTTTTTTTTTTTTTTTTCCTTTTTTTTTTGTTTCTCTATTAATTTAGTCTTTTGTTTCTTTCCTAAGTTCTTTTTTATAGCTACTTGCGTGACGATTTTCTAGTTCTTGTTTATGATTATTTGAACTCTTTGACAACAAGTTTTCCACTTGTTGCTATAAATTTGAGAAGAGCCACGTTTAGTTTTCTACAAAAAATCTTCCACTTGTTGCTCTAATTTGAGAACAGCAACTTTTAGTTGACAACTTTTAATTTTCTACAAGCAATGTTTTGTCAATTTTGGTGTAAACGCGCCTTTTAGCGATCGCAAATAATTTCAAAAGAATCAATTATTCGAGCAGAGTTTGCCTACCGCGTCGCATTGAAGTAGCTATTAGGTCCAAGAACTTTGAACTAAATAGCGGATTCGTAAATTTTCTAGCTTCAAAAAAATCAGGCTTTTTTTTTTTTTTGTCTACTTAAACCAAGTATAAAGTGTTGTTTCAAAGAAATGCAAAAATATGGATGTTTCAGTTTTTCAAATGTTGTCATAGTGCTCAAGTGCTACAAGCCCGAGTTTTTAAAGAGCCATAATATATTTCAAAATTAGCCTGATATTGGTGTTAGATCGTTTACTTAAAATAGTATTACTCTTTTTCTACTCGAACGTAATTAACAAGAAAAAAAAATTTACAATCTAAAAAATACGGATAATACGGGATCTAGATAAAATGTTGTCTCATGTTAAGTTGTTTTGTCGAAAACTCGAAAACCGAACAAAAAAACATTTTAATATCTTGTGGAATACAGGTGACAGATAAAAAAAACTGCAAAAATATTGATGGCATGTGTCAAATATAAGACGAGAAAGTTCTGCATGGAAATTGTTTACTATACAGAGAAATAAACTGGAGCAAACTGAGGACTTGATTGAAACCTTCCCTCCCCCCCCCCCCCCCACACAGACATTTTCTGGTTGCGCCCTTGAATAGCGCTCACAACCTTATTTCTCGAATCTCCGTTCCTATGTTGATAATTAACTCTTTGCAGTCGTATGTCTACTTTCAGCTACCAAAGAATTTTTAACGTTCCGGTTGCATCAGCCACAACAGCAAGGAACCATACAAATATTTAAAAGCTGTGGTTGGCGCAAGAGCAACACGTGGTCCATACTGAGCCACACAAATTTGTGGACAGCAGTTTAAAATTTAAGAAACATAGTATTGGAAAAATTAATATAAAAGTTAAAGAAGAAATATTCTAGGGAGTGGAAGCTGGTTGGTTGTTTTCAGATTATCTGGAGCCGTTAGCAACACGAGGGCTATAATGCGCCGAAACATTCGTCATTTTGACAAGCCAACATACATTTACTAACACCCATGTCTTACACGGGACTCGAACCCGCAACCTCGCGATCTAGAAGCTAGCACGCTAACCACTATACCGTTTGGTCGGCAGGGCGTGGAAGCATTCCACAAAAAAAGATTCGCGGTCTGTCAGACCCGCAAACAGCAGTTAAAGGTTCCTTGCTGTGGTGGCTGAGAGCAGACATACAACCGGAATGCTGTAAAAGCTTTGCTGGCATACGACAACAAAGGGTTAACACATAAACTGCAGTAGTGTAGTGATGTTTCTTAATGATATTGAATGATAAAATATAAAGTCCCGCAACTGTTTCACAAAGAAGTCATAACATAAAATCTAGTGTAAAGTAGGTTGCATTGGGTATTTCAATACGCAATAGCTGCACGAAGGCTAAACTGCAACGAAGATCTTTGCAGCAAAGTTGAGGTATTTCAAAAGGGTTGGTTGGTTTGATGATTTGAACGCTTAACGATCTATTTTTATGCACAACGGCAGCTAATGAGGCCAGCTTAACGTAGGCTCCGAACCACAGCAGACATCCATGCCCAACCCGGGATTCAAACCCAACACCTTTGGCATGCGAGGCCACAGGCCAGAGCTCTTACCACACAGCCATCAGGGCTTTCAAAAGTAAACTTAAAAAGGGTATATAAGTCTTGAATGGGAGGGTCTCAAGATTATTTGTCACAACTGGCGTTCTCTTACTTCGAAACCATAGATTGCAGAACACCTACTTGGGGAATCGAACCCTAGATCTCTCATATTCTAGTCGAGCATTCAGTCTCTAATCCATCAGTTCGGCTTATCCATTTTCACATTCAAATGTTCAAACTAAACACTCAGCAACAAACAGGATCTTTATGTTATCCTCTTAATCTTATCAAGACCTTTAAACCGAGATATGGTTGGCTGGTACGCTCAACGACCAATGTTTGTGTGCCATAACGGTTAATTATGACGGGACTTATCACTGATTCCAAACCATAAAGATTGATTGGTTGGCTCAATAACCTATTTCTGTGAACAATAACGACTAATCAGGAGGAACCTACAACTTCAGGTGGATTCCAAACCACGATAAACATCCATACCTAACCCAGGATTCGAATCTACCACCTTTGGCATGCAAGGTCAGAGTTAACCACACAGCCGGTCAGGAGGGCAGTCGAACCACAGCGAACATCCAAGCCTATTCCAGGATTCCAGCCCGGTTCCATTAGCATGCGAGGCCTGAACGTACTTTTATTTGTATAGTGGAATGAGAACTCTCTTCGACGAGATATACTAGAAGCAAAATTAGCGAAAATGATCTGAAATTATTAAACAACTTTTCGCACAAATAAAAATCAAAACTTTAAAAACACGCGATTAAAAAAAAAATTGTTTTAAAACAACACATACATTTTACTTTCAATTACTTACCCATATGTTGGCATAGGGTAATGAAAGTATTGCTTTCAGTCAAAATAACAAAATTTCGATTTTTTTTTTTTCCCTTTTGTTTTTCTCTAAGTTTTGGGACATCCTCAATTTAGAAAAGTTCTCAAGAAAAAATGTCTGTCTCTGTGCCCTTGGTCAGCAAAATTCCCAAACAAATTAACCTGCATGATCAAACTTGGTGTAGGGGTTACTGGTTGCCATGGAACCTGTCATTACAGTTTTCGTGTTTTTCAATAATGTTTTTAAGCATTTGCTAAAAAAGTCTCCAACTATTTTGATCAAAATCGCTGTAGTAATGCCACTTAAGGTGTTCTAAACATCCCCGCCATCGAAATTCCCGTAAAAAATGCTACAAAGCTGTAAAAATTTGAAAAACGAATGCCTTTAACACAGAGTTCTCTTTCCTTGAGCATCGCTCATCAACGAGCGTTTTCCTCCTCTCCTCCGGTTCACATACCCACTTGATGGCTGTGTGGTTAACGCTCTAGCCCGCATACCAAAGGTGCCGGGTTCGAATCCCGGGTTAGGCAAGGATGTTCGTTGTGGTTCGGGATCCACTGTAAGCTGTAGGTCCCGGTCTGATTAAGCTGTTATTGTGCATAAAAATATGTCGTTGAGCGTACAACTAGAAGGATACTTACTAAAAAGGATAATGTAAGAAATTACCAAAAAGTACGAGTTTTTTTTAAAGTCCCATATAACAATTATCGCAAAAAATATATCGTCAAACTGGCCATGAATGAGGAAAATATAAAAACGGTAAATAACACCAATCCACGTTAGTATACTATAGTGAAATTACTGATGTATAATATATAAAAACTACTCATGCTATAATTTGACTGTGCAGATGCTATTTCAAAACAAGAAAAAACATCTGCTTGCAAAGAGAATGAACATGTTTTCGCAATTTAACTTGAAGATAGTTTATTTTCATTTGACGTCCATAATCCTTTTCGTTTCTCACAATAAAAATATCAAAAGCAGGAGTGTCGGTTTTCCAACCCATTAATTAATTCAATAGCAGATGGCTTCATATAACAATTATTAGGACATGCACAAAACTTCCCTTTTGAAACTTTTTTGATGTTCAATTTTGTCATGGAAATTAATACTTTTTGAGGAGTAGTGTAACCAAAAATGATACACAATACACAAAGACATAAAAACTAGGGATGCGGAACATCGCACAACTTTCAATTACACTATAATATACGAACATGAATTTGTGTCATTTACCGTTTTTATATTTTCATCATTCATTTAGAAAAAATTGCCAGTTTGGCGATATTTTTTTAACTAATTCTTGTACGGGTCTTCAAAAAAAAAAAAAAAAACTTCGCCAAATAGATGATTTTGTGATATACTTTTCAATAATTCTTATATTATCCTTTCTTATAAGTGAAACTGAGAAGAGGAGTAAAAATTATTGTTGATGAGGTAGGCTCAAGGAATTCTGTGTTAAAGGCATTCGTTTAACTTTTTATGCCGTTAAAGCATTTTTACGAAAATTTCGGATTTGGGGATGCTTAGAACACTTCAAGAGGCATTACCAAAGCGATTTTGGACAAAATCATAATAGTCGTTTTTTAGTAATTACTGAAAAACATGATTTTTTTCAATAGGAGCTACCTTATGCACATGCGCTATTTTGACGAAAACCTTAATGGTAGGTCCCTGTGCCATCACCAACCAGCAACCAAATTTGAACATCGTAAGTCATTTTGTTCGGGAGTTCTGCTGACCACAGAAACACACACACATCTTTTTTTTATAACTTTTTTGAAATCAGCATGTTCTAAAACGTGGAGAAATGCCAAAAATTCGATTTTTTTTTTTTTTTTTTTTTTTTTGACCGAATACTATACTTTCATTACCCTATGTGTACATATGGGTAGTTGAAAGTAAAAAAGTTGCTTTGGAATAATAATATAGCCCATAAAAATAAAGTTTTTAATATAAATCCTTCATAAGCATTTACCAATTTTTATGTGCAATTGCAACTTCTGGAACTCAGATCGAGTTTACATAGTGTTTGACCATTCCGTACTACTATTTGTTAACTTCTTTTGAGCCCCCAAAACTTGATTGAATACATTGTCATCTACAACGAATCTATTTGCCACGATTCGACTCGATTAGATAACAGATCGTGAACGTGGCACGAGGCATACTGGGGTATTTGTCTCTGAACGCAAGCCAAAATTCGATTTTTAAAAATTCCACCTAGACACTTGAATTGTTGCACATACATACTTTATTAAGTATAGAATCTTACTCCGTATCCATTTTTGTAGTCTGAGATCCCAAATGTCAAAGCGATTAATCGAAAGTTGATATTTGCACGAAATGTGCATTTTTCTTTTCTGTTACCAAGCAAGCATAATTTTTTTAACAAAATTTAAAACTTTTTGTTTCAATTTTAATTTCACCACGATATACAGTCAGCGTCACAAGTGAACGTACACCTTTTATCTAGAAACAAATTCCTTGGTAAAAAAGGAAGCATTAACTTGAAATTCGAAATTTTTTATGTTGAACAGTTGTGGAAATTATTTTGTCGAAATAATCCCTGTAGAAAATCGAATCCTGAAATATGTAAAAGGTCCACTTATAGAACATCTAGGCGCCAAATTATAGCCGAAAACTGCACTTAGTGAAACAAGTCCGTAATTTTGCACACTGGTAGAATATGTCATTCCGGTCATTTTAAGCAGTGGAGAATGTTAATTTTTAAGATTAAAGTATATATTAAATATAAAAGCTTGCTAAATTGTGAAGTAAGTTTTCCATGAACTTTATTTCAAGTAAAACAAATCCGCTCGACAGAGCTTCTATCAATTTTGAATCCAAAGATATTCAGAAGTGTTGCTACATAACAAAAAACAATTACGCTATTATTTTTCTTATAAATACAACTTCAACATCCAATACAACCAAATACATCCAATACTCCAAAATACAACTTATAGAACGGCAAGGCGCCTAATTATAGCCGAAAACTGGACTTTGTGAAACTAGTCTGTAATTTTGCACCACTGATAGAATATGTCATTCCGAGAATATGTCATTCCGATCATTTTAAGCAGTGGAGAATTTGGTGTGTTTGCTTCTTAAGGTGTGCTAAACATCCCGAAAAAACGAATGCATTTAACGGAGTTCTTTTTCCTTGAGCATAGCTCATCAATGATTTTTCTCATCTCCTCAGTTTCACTTATTACAAAAAAAAAAAAGAAAAAAAAAAAAAAAAAAGGATAATATAAGAATTATCGGGCAAAAAATATCGCCAAACTGGTCATTTTTTTTCTCTTTCTTTTTCTTTTTAAATGAATGATGAAAATATAAAAACGATAAATAACACAAGTCCACTTCAGTATTGTGGTGTGATTGAAAGTTGCGCGATGATCCACACCCCCTAGTCTCAAAAGAGCAATTCGAAAAAATTCCTACTTAACCGTTGCCCTTTGAACCGTCGAGATTGAAGAAGGAATGAAAAAGGAGAAGTCGATCTGTCTTGCACATCGTAAAGATAAAAAAAGAGGAGATCACAAACACTTCCATAAATGAATCCTTCTGAAATGTCGTTTCCTAAATTCCACCCGCTCCCACAAAGAAACGAAGAGGACTTCTTTGGGAAACTGACTGCCATCATCACTAACCCTCTTCCTCCTCCCTCCCCCCTCCTCTTTTGAAATTCTTTGCGGCAGCGAGAGTGGGTGGTTTTAGTTGATAAGATGGAAATGACCTCTGGATTCCGCCAACGTTTAGTTTTGTTTACTCATATTGCGAAGAGGAACCACACTCAATGCGTTTCCCCTCCCCCCACTCTCAATAAAGATGTCAACTTGGGTAAAACTATCCCACAAGACACCTGTTGAAAGGCCCTCCCCAGACCTCCCGGTTGTGAATTTTTGTGTCTCACAGCTGCGAGGAGAAGGAAAGGGGTTCCGAAAACATCAACAGCATTGACATCTTTATGATGCGCTGTGTTCGGACGGGAAGATAGTCGGTGTTTATTTTGTTAAAGGCAACTCTCCCTTTTTTTTTCAATTCATTATTGTCAAGAGTTCCAGTGCTGTAGCCCCTGCCCGATTGTGATGAAAACGGGTGCCTTTTCATTCCTGATTAATTTCAAAAACATACTCACTATACTAAATAATACTATTATTAAGATAAACTGATTGCTAGAATTACAGTAAATGCATTCAGTTTACCATAAGTTATTTCAAGCTTGAAGAGGAGTAAGTGGATGGATGAGGTATGTAATGGACAATTCCTGCATTTTTAAAAACGATTGAAATTAGTTCATATTTATGAAGAATTTCTTCCTTTTGCCAAATATTCAAACTAAAGTTCTTTTTAAAAAAATTAGTTATTTAAATATTAGAAAAGAAATTGCGCCGAACCCCTCGATCAAAACGATCCGCTACAGCTGTGACATCAAAACATCCTTCCGTTTCTATGGTTATAATGAGGTTTCTGCCAAATTTTTGGTGTGTGTTTGGTAGACAATTACTATATTCCGTGCTAGTTGGTGTGATTTTCGAGAAACTTGCAAAACTGTTTTCCGCTGCTGCGTTTCAAGTCAAGTTGTTTCAGATCAAGTGACTTCACAATTCGCTTCGAGCCGAATGAGTCGTTTTCTCCGCCAAAATCTAACATACTTAGGTTGCAAAGAGTACAGTGAGCAAAAAATTTTGTGTTTATGGCCTTTTCGAAACATATAGAATTGAATAAAAAAAAAATTTAAAGAATGTCCATTGTTTGAGATATTCTCTCTTCAAGTATTTACGTTTGTATTATTATTTATTATTATTATTATTTTTTATTTTTTATAAATCTCTAAATGTAAAAAGGTCCATGCCATATTTTTTAAATTTTTATGTTCGGATGGATTTGTGTAAGGGAGATAGTAACGCTTTGCTTGACGTTAAAGAAAAGATGGTCTTGCCTCTCGAAGAAGCTGAGAAAAGACAAATGTTGAGAATTTAAAGAAGGAAAAAAAAAAAGGGGGGGGGGAGGGAATAAAGAAGAAGAAATGAAGAAGTACACAAAACATCAATGATATGGGGTCAAGAATCTTTCCATTAAAAAAAATCTTGTCTACCACTAATTCTTTGATGCATATTCATGATCTATTAGATCACACGAATACACTTCTAATTACCCATTTGCAGGAAAAGTTATCTAAACAATAAGTTTTAATGAGAGAAAGTCAATAGAACTAATAACGAAATGTGGCTATGACAGATTCCAACAAATATTTCAAAAGTCTAAAGAGTCAGACGTCGACATTTTTGAAAGCTTTCTGATGCCTTTACGATTACTTTGACCTACAACTGAGGAAAAAAAGCCAATTGTAAAAAAAAAGAAGAAAAAAAACAAAAACAAAAAACACTCCTCATACCTGGGTATTGTCGAATAATCAGATTACATTTCACTAAGGTGACCATAGGTATAACAACACGCCGAGGTGGATTACATCCAAACAAAATTCAGCTCACTCAAAAACACAAAAGATGAGGAACGAGCTACACAAACATTATCATTTACCTTGGTTACAGCATTACACTCCAAAGCGTGTAATGCTAATTCAGATTATCTATTTTGCATGCGTGTTTTGTTTGTTTGAGAGCCTACCACATTTAATACACAAACTGCCTGTTAAAAAGTAGCACACAACTTCGAATATTAGAAAACAAAAATACAGTTAAAAAAAAACTGAAATCCAAGAAATTTTTAGAAACAAGGTTGGTTTCATTGTTGAAGTACCAAAAACCTAGATTTCGAATCTGGATCTGGTGTGATCTGGTCAGTGAACTGGACTGACAGCTGATATCAAGGGAATTAATATGCATTTGATTCACCGATTGCAGATAATTTTAGAAATATTATATAGTAGTTATAGAAGAGATGAAAAGTGATTTTCTAACAACACCACGGACACAGAAAATGAAAGCTCCGATTCAGATATCAGAGATAGCGTTTGTCTTTCCAACATATCCATTAACATGTTTTAGGCACTTCAAAAATATACTGAATGTCACAATATTTAAGTTCGAAATGAGAAAAATTAAGTTTTATGCATTAAAATATATTGTTAAATAACAAAATACAGCTGTAAACTTGTTATTCTTTTATAAATATATTAAAAATCATATCAAGTTTGGTTCTAATTGTTTTGATTGTGTCATGAGATCTAAATTGGCGCCAAACAATCTCTAAAATATAGTAAAGCACATAAATATGGGTAAATCCATGTATGCCCCACTTAAAACTAGGGGTGTGGAACATCGCACAACTTTCGATTACACTAGAATACTGACGTGGATTTGTGTCGTTTGTATATTTTCCTCCTTCATTTAGAATAAATGGCCAGTTTGGCGATATTTTTTGCGTTAATTCCTGTATGGGTCTTTAAAAAAAAAAAAAAATACATACTTTTCGATAATCCTTGTATTATCCTTTCTTATAAGTGAAACTGAGGAGAGGAAGAAAAATGATCGTTGATGACGTATGCTCAAGGAAAGAGAGCTCTGTGTTGAATGCATTCATTTTTCAACTTCTTACGCCATTAAAACATTTTTACAGGAATTTCGGAGGTGGGGATGTTTAGAACACCTTAAGAGGCATTATCACATCAATTTTTATCAAATCGTTGGAGTCGTTTCTTAGCAATCATTGAAAAACATGATTTTTTTCAATGGTAACTACTTTATGCGCACGCATGATTTTGACGAAAACCTTAATGGTAGGTCCCATGGCCGCTACTAACCTTCAGACCAAATTTGAACATCGTAGGTCAATTTGTTCGGGAATTATGCTGATCACAGACACACACAGACATTTTTTCTAGATCACTTTTTTGAAATCAGGATGTTCTAAAACATGAAGAAATGCAAAAAAAAAAAAAAAAAAAAAATATCGTAATTTTTCTTTAACCGAATGCTATACTTTCATTACCCTATGTATGTATGTGCATATGGGTAATTGAAAGTAAAAAAACTGTACAGAGCATTATGGGCAGCCTATTTAAAACCATTCAGAATTTCCATCTCATTCCAGCAAGGGAAATCCACATGGGCCGATGTGGGTTATCTGTGTGGGCCCATATGGAGGAAACCCACATGGGCTCGTTTAGAACTCATGTACCCCAATTTACGTGGTTCCCATATGGATTACCCATTAGGGCCCGTATGGTTAACCTACCTTTAAAAGCCATATGAGCGTGATATCTGGGGGTGACAATAGGGAATGGGGACAAAAAAAGAATATGTAGGTAACGCAATTTATGTACGTCCCCCTAGCAAAATAGCGATTTTCCACACATATGTTTCTCGACCCTTTCTACAAAAGGTTTGACCCTACCAAATGGGTTGATATCATGGGTTGATGTTTGGAAACAAATCCCAAGTCGTCTCTGATTGGCAGACTTCCCGAGTCTTCCGGTTACTCACTTCCGGCAGAGTCTCTATTTGTTTTCAATACATTTGTCATTTCGATTCAAGGTTTGTTTCGCTTTTAAAAACTCAAATGTGCAGCGACTATTTTAAAAAATTGGAGCTTTTAGCTCAGATGAGATACAAAGAGACATTAATTATAGATGGAGGGATCGATTTATTCTATCCATTGGATGTTTTTTTAATGCAAACTGTTTGTTGACGATACCAGACATAGGCCAGAAGTCTCGTTTGGATACATTTATATGTACTAAATTTTGTTTTAGATACCCAATTTGATGAAATAAAGATTTTTTTTCCTCAAAAGTTTCAGCTGATATGATATAATTTTACATTTTAAGTCATAAATATTATATTTAATATTAACTTCATTTGCTTGACAGGTTTGTATTTTTACAGATTAGGTTGTATTTCTTGTAACGCTACACAAATTTATACAGTACTTTAAATTAAATGCCATGTTTTTAATAATTTTTTTTTAAAGGTGTTAGAGTGAATTATTTGTGTTGATCATTATAAAAGGTGTATTATAACTTCAAATGGTGTCTACTAAAATATTTAAGGGTCATTCCGTGCAAAGAACACATTTTAATAAAGAATATAATTTATGGAATTTTTTGAACAAAAAGATTCAAAGTTCATTCCTGGTAGTTCCTTTTTTTAGTAAATTAATTTCTAAAAGTGGACAACACTCGAATTCCGGTTGAGTTTGTTCAATTTTGATGGAAGTGGGTGATGCGATTAAAAAAACGTATAAAATAATTTATTTTTTGCCGACAGTTATATTAAGGATTTTTTAATTACTATATTACTTCAATATTAGAAATGATTGAAACAAGTATTTCATTGATTTTAGAATGGATAATTTTGGGTAACATAAGTTACCAGAAATGTGTTTACTTTCATATATTAAAAAAAAATTTAACACATATTTGTTAGCACAAATTTTTTAGTTTTAGATACGTACTTTGTTGTCAGTTTTAGTAGCAATGTTATTAAAGACTTACAATTTTTCTAATCAAGCCTAAGGATATCAATTTATAAATTTTTAATTTTATATTATGTACAAATATTGATTTCAATATTTTGATATCAATAGTGGTGCTTCTTGCAAACCCATCTTAAAAGCTGGTACCTGGTAAAATGTGAAAAGGTAAATTTTAAATTCATTCAATGTGAACAAAAAAAATTTATTCTATTAGTCCGAGAGGCGACAGCAATTTTTGGACCCCATCAAACACCATTCTGAAATTTTTATAGAATTTGGAGAAAAGTGAGTAGATTACGAATCCACTGGTCTGCCGTGGTAAAAATGGCCGAAACTGATCAAATATGGACTTGGAATGAGTTGAACTAAAATCCAAACTTTTTCTTCTGGCAACCCACTGCATTTTGATTTTCAATGAAAAAAAGCGCAAACAATTTCTGATCTCTGTCTCGGAAAACTTGTATCCTTTAAAAGTAAGCCAAATTGGTGACATCAGTTACGTCATCAGTGACATAATGATTATTGCCAATTTGACTCATTTGTGTAAGATACAAGTAAGCCATAGCCACACATCCGAATCGTCTGCAACCTTCTTAATTTAAAATTAAAGAGCGAGGGTTACCAAAAAAAAAAGAAAAAAGTGCTCCTTATTTGGCAAGTTATGGCGCATTTGGCAAATGGATTTAGTTCAGCTTATTAAAAGTCGATTTTTGATCAGTTTCGGCCATTTTTGCCACAGCAGACCAGTGGATTCGTAATCTACTCACTTTTCTCTAATTTCTATAAAAGAATTCAGAATGATGTTCGATGGGGTCCAAAATTTGCAGTCGCCTCTCAGTCTATATGAGCATTCTATATTTCATACCACATTTCATATCGATATTTCATACCACATTACGGAACGAAGCAACATCGCCTATACTTCCTTCTTGACTACACTTTATTCATTATGATTAAAATTTATAACTATGGATAAATACTGAGACTCAGAAAGACTCAGTTTGTATCTTGTATCCACAAACTCGGAGATCAAACACCAACCGGAAGTGTGAAAAGTCTCTGTGTTCTCGTCCGGTTTACAGCGCCATCTATGCACCGCTTCTCACTTCAAGTCATGACTCCGATTTCCAGACATGCTCAGGACTTTATACTTATTTTGGCGATTGTGCTTTTTAAACAAACAAATAAGAACATCAGATTTATTTCGTCGCATTCGTCGGAGATTTAAATAGCAGAACAAAAATAAAGGATTCTACTTTGCAAAGTAACATATTATTTATTCCAGTTTGTTCAAATTGTTCGCCTTTGTGCACAATAAATTTCGGTAACGTTCTGAAGATTATAAAATTTTCGTTAGAGAACTTTAACAGGACACTTTTTGCAGTGTAATAAAACTTGATGGTTAGTGTTCTTAATCGTTTATTCTATTTCGTCGTTATTATTTTTTCGTCTCATTCAGCAGGCTAGTTTTTATGTTAAATATAGTTGTTTTTTTCCCATGAACTTTTCTTTTTTTATTACTTTGACATCGCTTGAAAGAATGTTTATCACTTGATAGTTGTATAAATGCACGCAATTATGTGTTTATTATGATTTTTTGAAATTTGATGCCGATCTCAATTACCCGGTTTTTTATTTGTCAACTGTTTATTATTAAAATATTTAAAACACATTTTGCTTCTATTTTTTTGGACTTGTATTTCCTCATCGCCTGAGTAGTTTGTATACAAAGTTTTAAGACCTTTTGACTTCAGAGACAGTTTAGTAGATTACCATGAGCTAAGCTACTGATAATTTATTACATAATACTCCCACAATGTAGAAGATTTCTAAAAGATATTACTGTTAATTCGCTACATGTTGATATACAAAATTGCCACACTGTACTAAATCACTATGGTTGGTTGGTTGTTTTCAGATTATCTGTCGCCGTCAGCAACACGAGGGCTATAATGCGCCGAAACATTCGTCATTAGACAAGCCAACATACATTTACAAACTCCCATGCCTAACACGGGACTCGGAACCCGCAACCTCGCGGTCTAGTAGCTAGCACGCTAACGACTATACCGTTTGGTCGGCACTAAATCACTATGAGATAGGCTATTAGAAATTATGCAGCTGAACCAAAGGGGTAAAAACTAGGAGTGTGGAACATCGAACAACTTTCAATTACACTATCATACTGACGATAATTTCTTATGCGAGATTTTAAAATAGAAAAAAACCCTGCCAAAATGGCGATTTTGGCTGTATACTTTTCGCTCAAATTTTACATCATCCTTTCTTGCAAGTGAAACTGAGGCGAGGAACAAAACGGTCGTTGTAAGCAGTCTTTATAAAGCATTTTTACTGTAATTATGAAGATGGGGATGTTTAAAAAAACTTGAGAGGCATTATCACAGAGATTTTGATTAAAATCAGTAGAGCTGTTTTTTTTAGCAATTTTAGCGATTATTGAAAAACATAATTTTTTTAATGGCCTACCTTATGCGCATGCGCAATTTTGACAAAAATCTAAATGGTAGGTCAAATGGCTATCACTAACCCATACACCAAATTTGAACATCGTAGCTCAATTTTTTCAAGAGTTATTGATCACGTACACACATACACAAATTTTTTCGAGACAACTTTTTACTTTCAATTACCCATACGAGAATATTGAAAGTATAGCATTCACCGCACAAAAAAATTCGATTTTTTTTTTTTTTTTTTTTTTTTTGCATTTCTCCACATTTAGGAACATTCTGATTTCAAAAATGTGATCTAGAAAAAATATCTGTGTGTGTATGTGTGTCTGTGGTCTGCATAACTCCCGAACAAATTGACCTGCAATGTTCAAATTTGGTATGAGGGTTAGTAGTGTCCATTAAACCTACCATTAAGGTTTTCGTCAAAATTGCGCATGCGCATAAGGTAGCTGCCATTGAAAAAGTAATGTTTTTTAACGATTGCTGCTAAAAAACGGCTCTAATAATTTTGATAAAAGTCGCTGTGCTAAGGCCTCTTAAGGTGTTCTAAACATCCTCACCTCCAATAATTTAAAGAATTTGATTGCAAATAATTAAACAGTAACTCTTTAATAATTTTCTGGTGTTTTTAAACTAAGTTAAAAAAAAAAAAATTTAGAGATCGTATCAATACTTAATTTATGCAATACTCTATCAGTCTATCAAGGATGTACTATATATCTCTACAATTTAAATTTTGATTTGTAACTGCTGCTTTGATGTTACTGCAACTTTGCTGGTAATAATTTTATGCTCCACTATACATTCGTGTTTCATTCGTCTTTCTCATTATGTAATTAAAATTTATAACGTATCACCATTGGAAATTGCAATATAAAAGGTTTAGAAATGCAGTTTTATTACATAAATTTTAAAGTTTTCTTTCATACTATGTATGGTTTGAATTAAATGTTAAAACAGGAAGTGTCCCATTTAACCCTTTTTTAAATTCAGAAATTTTCATAAACTAGACATTTTCAAAACCATTTATTATAATATTTTAAACCGATCTGGTTTGTATATGAATTCAAAATTGCCACAAGAGTGAGATTGGGTTTAAACAATGTAATTGAATTGTTAGAATTGTACAATATTTGTAACAAATGAACGGCAGATCATTGCAAGTATTTAAACAATGTTACTTTGTTGATAGTAACAGAGTGTTTTGTCATTGAATGCTTTGTAAGTATTTAGCTTTTGAGACAGAAAGTGCGTTTTTGATACTCTGATATTTGTAAGCGATATTGTGATCAATTTCTTGCAAATTTGCTTGTTGATATATAAGTGGAGAGCTACTCTCGCTTGAGGATCATACCTCAGTTATTATAAGACTTTGTTTGGATTATTGAATCAAAATGAGCTGCCAACGAGTCCGGAGGTGGTTTAGGAAGAGACTGGCAAACTTCTGCTGCAAGTGTCTCAGAGGGGAGGAGTCGGACCACCAGAGCGAGGACATAGCCTACACGTCCTCATGCTCGATCTCCATTCCAGGCGGCTGGAGCGTGGATTCTGAAGACTTCGAACCGTCACAACCTTTCTTCACGCAAGTGGATCCACGCGACAAAGTCACTTCGTGGCTGGTCTACAATGACCTCTTCTACTCCCACTGCTACCTCATGGGACGCCGCCATTCAGTCTAACTGCGACTGCTGAACATCACGAATTTGGAATGTGACATTATGTAACTCGTTGACTATAACACTTGATTTTGTGACTCCCAATTGTGACTACCGAACTACGACTACCGAATATTGACTCCTACTGTGACTCCTGATTATGACTCTCATTATATTGTGTGACTCCCAACGTATTTCCTTAAATATTACTATCTCAACATGATGACGTTAATTTGCCGATGATGATGGCTTGCCATCGGAGGCCTGGGGAGCGAAGCAGATCCACCTTCCCGTGGTGCTCCCTGTTTTTTACTAAGAGATCTGCTGTGGATTTTTCCCCAAAGGGATCCACTGAGTACTAAATTAATCAATCAATCCCATTGTGTGGGTTTACGAATTTATCATTTTTAATTTCCTAATCAATATCTAAATTTTATCACAGAAGAGAAATGCAGTCTCTCAAATTCATATTAGCTTCCGAAAATTAACATTTTTCTCTCCGTGCGTAACTTTTGGCAATGAATACGTAAGTCATTACATTAAGTTATTTGATTTCTTGCTCAAATTCAAGAACCATACAATTGATAACTCAAGGAATTACACTTTGTGAATTACATGTTACGTTTAAATGTGTAGCGGCGTGCGCTAACGGAGGCTCCTAGAACAGAAGACAGGCGCGCTATCCACTAGACAAAAGTGACCACTAGAGCCTAGGTGTTGTATCTGTCATTTTTACATGAGACCACCAAATAGTCCCTTCCCAGCACTGAGCAAAAGAAAACACTGGAGTGACGACCTTTCCATCTTTTACAAGTGAACTTGCGAGCCACGCTCATTAATACAGTAACCCTTGCAAGTGCTAGACTTTCAAGGCAAAACCAAAGAACTTAAAACTATAAGAAGGCAAGCTTCGCCGATACGTAAGTGCTGCCATCTCGCGGATTTTCCAAGTTGAGAGCACAAAACTTTCGCCAAATTGCTCCGATTTCCAGACATGCGCAGGACTTTATACTTACTTTGGCGATTGTGCTTTTTAAACAAACAAATAAGAACATCAGATTTATTTCGTCGCATTCGTTGGAGGTTTAAATAGCAGAACAAAAATGAAGGATTCTACTTTGCAAAGTAACATATTATTTATTCCAGTTTGTTCAAATTGTTCGCTTTTGTGCACAACAAATTTCGGTAATGTTCTGAAGATTATAAAATTTTCGTTAGAGAACTTTAACAGGACACTTTTTGCAGTGTGATAAAACTTGATGGTTAGTGTTCTTAATCGTTTGTTTTTATTTTTTTGTCTCATTCAGCAGGCTAGTTTTTATGTTAAATATAGTTGTTTTTTTCATGAACTTTTCTTTTTTTATTACTTTGACATCGCTTGAAAGAATGTTTATCACTTGATAGTTGTATAAATGCACGCAATTATTATTTGTTTATTATGATTTTTTTGAAATTTGACGCCGATCTCAATTACCATTGCGGTTTTTTATTTGATGAATTAATAAAGCTAAATGATTATTGTCAACTGTTAGTAAATTCTTCTAAACTAGTACATGCTAAATGATACTGGTTTTTGTAGTTGCAAGTCATTTTTAAATTCTTGCACTCAATAACTAGATATTTTTTAGTGTCCTAATGTACTGCTTCGAAGAATGCATGGAAACTTTATCGAAATCATTTTCTTCTAGAATGTGTTTCAATAATTTTGTAATTAGTAATTTTGTTAATTCTTGATGTTCATATTTCTTACGAAAACTTACTAAAAGTTCACCAATATTGGAATATGCTGTAAAAAACCCAAATCTAATATTAGGATTCGTATTGTTACGAATTTTTGTATATTTGTAAATATTTCGTAGTGTTAATTTTGTAAATAGTAAAATTTATGTACATTTCGCATAAGGCAGGGCAATAGTTCGTCGTTAGTTTGTTTCCCCGCAATGTATGTCTTGATGCTTGATAACGGGTTTTACAGAGGTAACGCTGGGAAGAGAGTATTACAAGGAGCAGGGCATTTAACATTATGGTAATGGCAATCTCGCCAAGTTGGCGACAGTTTTGGCGACTAATTTTTGGAATCCTTTTTATCGCCAAATTTGGCGAGAAATCGCCAAATATCGCCAAACTTGGCGACCATTTGGCGACATTTTTGGTCCCCATGTACATGTATAGGACTTTTCGACTACGATCTGGAAAGTTCTCCAAATATCTACCTCTAGAAGATTAACGAAGATTCACCTGTCCTATATAAGGCTGACCAAGAGAGCGGGGAAGTTAGTTGTTAGCCGAGTCCATTAGTTGACTGGAATTACTGAGTCTCAGTGAGCGTTCAGAGAGTTCCGAAAGCGAACTGTATTGCATTGTCTTTTGCAGCGATTTGAGCAGTTGTGTTGTCAAGTTTTTAACTGCTGTTTTGTGCTCTATTGTTGTGAAAAGAGCTGTATTCTGTCTACTAGAACGAGAAGTTCTGGAGTTGTAAAGGAATCTGTGAAGAGTTATATTGGAATAAATTTCTGCAAGTTTTGATCTGCTTTGGCTTCAAATTTTTCGAACCCGTCCACGCAACAGTATTTCATTACAGGATGGAACTTTTGCTATAGTGGTTCAATATAATATTACTATTGTTTAAAAAAGTATTCAATTATTTTAGTTAAAAATATAAATTAACATAAATTTGGTTGGGTGTGTAAATTTTTTAAGTGAAAGTTTAACTAGCTAAGCAGATTTGTTCTTTTTTTGGATAAAAGATTTCTGGGAAACCATAAAATGTAATGGCCAAGTGAAACCAAAAAGAGCGATAAGCTTGTCAATGTAGAAACCCTGCAATGACGTTATGTGCTCTCAACTATTTTACATTATCGCTATGGAAGCTTGCCATCTTTAACCCGAAGGGTTATTATAGTATCTTTGACCCTACTATTGGTGTTGCCCTTGCGCAAGGAAATCAAATTCAACCAACCAACTTCTATCCAAGAGTTGATTCATCCGCATCCCACGTTTCTGAAAAAAAAAATCCCTCGTCCTCAGATCTTTTGTGCACGTGGTATAAACAGTAGTCTAGCTCTTTGTATCCTTGAAGATAAGAACACGTGGGTCTCCTACAGAAAAAAGGGCCTGGCCCAATGGCCTTATCTTATCTCCGGAGGGAATCTTTGGTGCGACAACACCTGCTTAGAACCCATGTCAAAATCATGTATGAATAAAAAAAGACCCCCCTTCCCCTTCCGATCTTTGCTCATCGTTTTCAATGAAAGAGAGTCGTTAAAACTCTTCTTCTTAGCCTTGACCGTGTATACCGAGTGGACTGAATTTTGTTCGACCGAATGGAGCTCACCAGAATTTGCTTGTTCGAAAAACGCCCATCGGAACGGGTTTTCATCAGAATGAATTTGGGCATAATGAAAATGGTTAGAATGGTATTTCATCAGAATGAATTTGGGCATAATGAAAATGGTTAGAATGGTATTTCATCAGAATAGTTTCGACAAAATGAAAGTCACGAGAAGTTATTTGATCAGAAGTCTTTTCATTAGAAATCTATTCGTTACAATCTTGCGAATTTGGCGAAACTTTACAGCTCGGAGGAGGTTTGGAGGTAAATGTTTAGTCGTGACCTTCAAAAACGTCTCAGAGGTCAGGGTTTAGTATACAGAGTTTTTCATTTCGGTAGTGTTATTTTATAGTACTTGGATTTTCAATTCACCTTTTCCTTTCGCAGTCACGTTATTTTATTCCTGAATATTAACACATTTTTGTATGTATTCATGTTTTTCGGCATACGTCAAGTTCGTAAACAAGAATTAATTCCAGAAATACCATTTTAAATGCAATTTTCGTTTTATATTTTGCTTTTATTAATGTGTTCCCTATTGTCATTTTGTGGGTAAAATGCTAAAAATATAATGATGAGAAAAAAAAGTCATTCTTGACCACTTTTGCAAATGTAATAGTACAATCGTTTCGATTGAAATCCAAATTCAAATGCAGATACCATTCTACTTAATTTATTTAACTTAAAACATTAAGAAAATTTGTGCATGACTTTAAATCTATAATCATACCTTGGATATTATTTATATATTGTATCGTACAAAGCAGACATTATTTAATTATAAATATAATGAAACACTTTATATTATGAAGAGTAGCAAACAAAATTTACAAAAAATATACTACAAACATTTGTCAATTTAATGTTTTTTTTTTTTTCTCTCTTTTTTTTCTCAAATCATTACACAATATATTTAATATTTATACGTGAAATTAATGGTAATTTGTATGATTATAACTTTAGTTATTAAATACAAATGAAAAAAAAATAATATTTTATTAAAAGTGTTTGAAATTTTTTAATATTTCAAAATCTTTTCTAATACAACATAGGAAATAAAATTAAAAAAAAAAAAAAAAAAAAAAAAAAAAAAAAAAAAAAAAAAAAAAAAAAAAAAAGCCTACCAACGTATTATGGTATTGAAATATGTTATATAGTACCAAACTTTTGAAACTTTTTTGGTCTTTCATTAGCATTTTATTTTTGAAATTACACTTTCCATAAAAAAATTTCCGTTGTGCATAGATAGCAAATACTCCTCAGTATTTAAAATTATTAAAGTATTTATCCAAAAATATAAAAGTAAAAAAAATTTAACTATTTTAGCATTTTTACTTCTTTTTTATTTTTCAATTTTTTAAAAACAAATTTATACATATGATCTTGAATAATATTTAAACAAATGAATGCATTCTAATTTTATTTCAGTTGTACCATTTAAAAAAAAACATATAGCAATTTCACAACAAAGATGCATTCAAAATTAAGAATTTTTAAAAAAAAAGTGGCATAAATAGAAAATTTGAATGGATATATCTATTAAGTGTATATTTATATTGTTGAAAAAGAAAAATCTGATTTTAAATATAATCCATAAATGTCTATAAATTAAGAATAATTCAGTGTTTGTCTAATAACTTCTCAGTGGAGCAGCATAGACACATGAAATTCACATCAAAGAGACATCCTTATGTAACGTATCTATAAGTAAAACACCTAATTCGCAAATTGAAATGCAAAATGTAAAGTGGAGGCATATGCAAAAGAATGGAGTACCATTAGTATACAGTTGTACAGATGCATTTACATTAAAAAACACGCAACTCATGGAGTTGACTTGGCCAGCTGTTGACTTTTAGTGCGAGATATGATCTTCTCTGTCATCAGTGTTTACTTGGTACTGTATTCTCATATTTAACATGAATTTCTTGAGGAATTCTAGTGACTAAATTGCTCGTCCCACCTTTTTGAACTGTTTGCAAGTGATGGAAAGTTCCCAACACATCAAATCATTACACAATTCATTACACAATGCATAATGTAGAAGCGTCCTACACATGTTTTATGAAATTTGGATCAGAGGAGTGAACTGGCTTTACTTATAAGGGCGATATTAATATTTTTTAATCGTTTATCCAAAGCAAAAGTGTATTAACTTTTGTCATAAGTGTCAATAAACACGATTTAGAAAACTGGTATTTCACAATTAAAGATTTGTCTAGATCACGTTAACGCAATTACGGTAAAAAAGTCGAATTTAATTATCTTTTGCGCTCCTGAGGAGCTTAATAAAGCAATTCATCATATTAAATCTAGAGACCCAAACTTTTTTCCCCACCAAATCGTTATCTTGAATTGGCAGTTACAATGAAATATTATGTTCCCACCTTTCTACCGATCCTATGATGTCCAATATTACTAATAGTACAGGAGATATAGGTAAAAAATAGGCTATAGGTGGAACTAATTCCCACAGAAGCGGCGATTGAATTTTTTAGCTCGTGGATGATATCTTTTTGACATACTAAAAGTCTAGAAAAATCTGAGCGTGCAAAATGCGTTTTTTGGCCGCCATCTTGGATTTTTTTTAAAAAAATCACAAAAAGTCATGTGTGGTATCAAATTACAGAAAATTTTATGCTGAAAAAGATTATAATTTTGGTTTTAAAAAGTAAAAATAATTAGCAAAATAGTGACCAAAAAACTAAATGATTATGCAGTGTTAAAAATTCTTTTTATTAATAAATAATAAAATAGTTTTATAATACGAATGCATCATGTATTTCGCTAATATCTTTCGTCTTACATAAGAGAAAAACTATATTAGTATTCTTCTGAAATACTTTCTTTTCGTGCACTATTTGTGCAATCTCTAGTAGAACAGTTACAACCTATCTCGGTACATTCCACGCCACAATGTCGACACGTACATTTACCACACGACTCATTTGTATCCGTTTTCCAGGTGCACTTTTCACCGTACAATGATATCAATGCTTTGGTACCAATATCTGTAAGTTTTTTCCCTGTCAGCATTTTCTGATCCAAACAGAGTAGTACAAATGTTAAATTCCTTACATTTCTAAAAATGTCTATGTGCTGCTGATTTACTTTTACTAAATAAAGAGCTTGTGGTATAGCATCCGGTTAAAGCATGTGAAAAGAGAATAATTTTGCATCCCTTACCCCAAGCACATGTTGCACCTTTAATATTACGTTTTTTTATAGCCAGAAGTAGGAGGCAAACAAATATTTTGTGTATTATTATTGAGTACAAAGATATCGGTGTCCTCGACAACAACTGTTACATGCATTTTTTCCTACTATGCTATTTTCACTATAACTGTATCAGCATCAGCTGTAGAATGAATCACAGAGTGGCCATTCTCTTCCAAGTGTTTTCCAAGCATTGTTATAAAGGATTATTTATTTATTTTATTAGGGGGAAAAAAAAGTGTCCTTTTGCCAAATAGAAGTGGAGAGCTCTCAGTAAATTTCACTGTTGCTGATGACTGCTTTGTGTATTCTGATGCTCTACATCCTTTTTACTGGAGATGGTAGAGCCACCAGATACTATTGTCACAACTTGATATTACTTATAGTAATATGACGGCTATATAGTTGTAATACATCTGAAAATTTCCCAGTTTTTGGCCATGTTTCAGTGAAATTAACTAAAAGCTCTCCACTCCTTATTAGCAAAGGACCCTTTCTTTCTAATAAAAAAATATATAGTCCTTTATAACCATAATTGGAAAAACACTTCGAAGAGAATGGCCGCATTGTTATTCATGCTAGAGATGATATTGTCGCAGTTATAGTGAAAATAGCAATGACCTTAGCAGAAAAAATATATGTAACAGTTGTTGCTGAAGGCTCAGATATCTTTGTACTTTTGATTTACCATAATACACAAAATACTTGTTTGCAGTCTTCTACTTCCAGCGATAAAAAACGTAATATTAAATTGGTGCAACATGTGCTTGGCGATAAGGGATGCAAAATTATTCTCTTTTCACATGCTTTAACCGGACCTCTTTATTTAGTAAAAGTAAATCAGCAGCATATAGATATTTTTGGAAATGCAAGGAATTTAATATTTGTGCTACTCTGTTTGGATCAGAAAATGCTAACAGAAAAGAACTCACAGATATTGGTATCATTGTACGGTGGAAATCCAAAGACAGAGAATCGGAACCTAGTACTATAAAATCTTTACTTGAAAAAAATCACAACTGCCAAAAGTGAATTTAATACTGCAAGATTGCCACCTACAGAAGATGCTGTTGTTCAAATTCTTTACCGCGTACATTTATAATGTTTTTGTTGGAAAACTATAAACACTAATATTGCCAAGAGTGGGGTTGGAAAAAAGTAAGAGACCAACTACTGCCCATAACATGTGAAATGAGCCCTGCACCAGTTATTGTTGAACAAGATCCGTTGCACATGGAAAACGGGTACAAATCAGCCGTGTGGTAGTGGTAGATGTACGCGTCGACGTTATGGCGTGAAATGTACCAAAATGGGATGTAACTGTTCTGGTAGAGATTGCACAAATAGTGCACGAAAAGAAAGTATTTCAGAAGAATACTAATATAGTTTTTCTGTTATGTAAGATGAAGGATATAGATGAAATACATGATGCGTTCATATTATAAAACTATTTTATTATTTATTAATAAAAAGAATTTTTAACACTGCATAAGCTTTTAGTTTTTTGGTCACTATTTCGCTACTTATTTTTACTTTTTAAAACTAAAATGATAATCTTTTTCAGCATAAAATTTTCTGTAATTTGATACCACACATGACTTTTTACGATTTTTCAAAAAAAAAATCCAAGATGGCGGCCAAAAAACGCATTTTGCACGCTCAGATTTTTCTAGACTTTTAGTATGTCAAAAAGATATCATCCACGAGCTAAAAACTTCAATCGCCGCTTCTGTGGGAATTAGTTCCACCCAAAAACCTATATCTCCTGTACTATAATGAGACTGAAAAAAATAGTTTCAGTAAACAGTATCCGATGTTAAAAAGATTTGGTCTTTGGGTGCAATAAGTTGAATTGGTTTAATAAGCTCCCAAAGAGCGCAAAAAATATTTAACTTCGACTTTTTCACTTTACTTACGTTAACTTGATCTATGCAAGTCTTTAATGGTAAAATACCGTTTTCTAAATCGTGTTTTTGATACTTATGGCAAATTTTATCCCACTTTTGCTTTGGATAAACGATTAAAAAATAGAAATATCGCCCCTTTAAGTATACTAGATCACTCCTCTAATCCAAATTTCATCAAACATGTGTGGAACGCTTTTACATTATGCATTGTGTAAAAATTTAATGTATTGGGAATTTTCCATCACTTGCAAATGCATCTGTACACTAACGGTACTCCATTCTTTTTCATATGCTTCCCACTGTACACTTTGCATTTCAATTTGCGGCTGAGTTGTTTTACTTATCGAAATGTTACATTAAAGTGTATCTTTGATGTGAATTTCATATATCTATGTTCCTCCACTGAGAAATTATTAGGGAAAAACTGAATTATCCTTTATTTATGGACCTGAGTGTTGTAAAATGCCTGGACATTTTTAATGTTGTCGAAATTAGGAAAACCTAACACAACCTCCTAACATAACTAACGAACATAAACCTCCAAATATTAGTTTAAAATTTATTAAATATTTATTATAGTTATGTTTTCTAAGCGTTGCGTGAACGCAACGCCAGCGGTTAATGGGTTAAAAACAACTTCAGGTAATTCCTGGAAAGAACGGCAACTCTGATCGGAATCTCTGATTTTTGTTATTATATTAATAGAAACAGTTAACTGAAAGTGTCCAAATGTGTCATTCCATTGTAACTAACGTTACATAAGTGCTTACTTAAGATATTTCAATAATAATTGAGAGTTATTTTCTGAAGAAAGCCTTTGGTGCATTATCAGAGCAATTTTATTTATGTCGCATAATTTATATCTATAAAACTTGACACAGTGTGTTTGCGAAAATAAAATAAATTTCTTAAAATAATGAAAAAAAGAAAAAATCTTAATGGCAGGAGAAGAACTTTCAGCAAAAAGAGAAACAATACAATATTAAACTATTTATTGAAAATTGCAAAATTTTAAATAATATGCATTTGTTTTATAGATTAACATCAATGTATTCTTTTCATAAAAATTAGCTTGAGACCAAATTTTATGTGTTTATATCACATTTATAAAAATAATATAGTTTAATGTGCTTAAAAAGAATCGAGTAACGGCATACCAAATATGGGTAAAAAAGGAACATATGCATATAATTAAACGTGAAGTTTGTTTGGAAGTCGTGTTTAATTTGGTATTATTGGATTGGTTGGTTGGTTGTTTTCAGATTATCTGGCGCCGTCAGCAACACGTGGGCTATAATGCGCCGAAACATTCGTCATTTGACAAGCCAACATACATTTACAAACACCCATGCCTTACACGGGACTCGAACCCGCAACCTCGCAGTCTAGAGGCTAGCACGCTAACCACTATACCGTTTGGTCGGCTGCCATCCAATCATGTGGCGCCTGAGAGGTGCCTCTCGAGAGCAGAGGGTTAATTATGGCCTTTTTGAATGATTGAAACCAAAATGAATTTATAGAAAAAGTATTTAAAATGTTTATCTCAGTAATAAAAATAAAAAATCTAGAAAATAAGAAAGGAATTTACCTGATTTTTCCACAACCTGCGAATTTTCAGTAGTGACTTTCAGATGAAGGAAATCAGCTATTCTTAAAGATCGTCAACCTCGATACGTGAAGTCATATGAAGTCATCATTACTTTGACATGTTTTTACTTTCAATTTCTTTCAATGAAATCTGTACGAATTTTTTAATACACTTTAAGTGAAACAAATATGAAAAACATTTTACAATTGACATTGGGAATTGAATGCGAGCTTAACAATCGGTAAGAAATACCTCTGTGAATAAAAATCATATCATAGGCATAAGACCAAGTCGGTTAAAAATAATTTCCAAACTAAATAGTAGTTTTTACTCCGCTTATTACTCATTCGCTTTCCTTTAATTCATTCTGACTGGTGGTACATCAAATCATTCAACTTCTAATGCTCTACTGACTTCAAATTTGGATTTAACTCACTTCTTAATCAATCTATCACGATCTTTAAAATTAGAATAAATGCGTAAACCCAATGACAATACAATACCCTAGCAAAATAGTAATCATAAATAAAAATAATTACCAGTAAAAATCTCTTAAACTGCGTTATACAATACCGTGAACAAAAACATCGCTTACTGTTTAAGAGTTGTTTAAAAACAGACTCTAAACAGAAAATTATATCTAATCTATAAAACCCCGATGTAACATATATATTACTAGTCTCTACAAACTCCATCAAAAACTGAAAAAGTATTTACCCAGAATAAGTCATAGAAAACTCAGTTGTCCGGTTAGCTAAAGCGTCGATTGCAGGAACTGATGGTTGCGGGATAGCATCCATACTTTTCATAACATTAACGTGCAGAACAAAAAAAAGTTCTAGCTCATATGTTAGTAACTCATCTGACCAGTTTAAAATTACAAGGCATGATTGTAAATGTTGATGTAACATCGTTGCGATGCAGTATGGCCAGCTTTGCCAGAGTTGCAAGAGTATTTTCAATACCACGTTGTTGTTTTCCTCTCGCCTGTATTCTGACATAATGCATTTCTTAGTACTTTTTAAATTGCATGAAGTCTTAGTTTTTGAAGTACTATTGATATTTCAATAGGAAAAAATATTATTAAATATGCTTTGTTCCAAAATGCATTGTGAAAAATTGTCTGCCTAAGAATTTTAAATTCGAGGTCTGGTAATGCTGAATATGGCCCTAGTTCAGCCCTTGTACCAGAAAATTCCAAAACCACCAACCAATTGATTAAGTCGTTTCGCCACATTAATGGAACAGGAAAACAACTGCGAAAATACTATTTTTACAGGAAACACAGAAAACCAAGTTGATTTCTCTATAAACTGAGTGATGTCTTTCAACTTGAAACTGGCGTAATGTTGTTACAATTAGCGTTACAGTTTCGTCTTTGTTCTCCTCAATACGCTAGGTATTTCCTTGACACAACAGAGACCTTAACTCTGTTTTCACAAATTTTGCAGTAGTGTCATGTTTTAATCGTAGCGGCGATGTGAGTTGACACTTTACATGAAGATTAATTTCGTTTTAATATTGAGTTGAAATAACCACGTGCTTAACTTCCGGTTTTATTTTTTCGGACAAATTACGCCTCGTAAATTTTTACAGTTTTCGAAAAAATGTAGCTAAGAATTTTAGGAATAATTCTTCAAATTTTAGGGACATAAAATTTTAGGGATAATTTAAAAACATTTAGGAATATTTCTTTTGAAACTGACTTAGGCTCTTAGCACAGACATACTCTTTCCAAAGCTTGTTTCAATACCGGAAAAAACTGCCAATTTTCAAAAAATTTAACTTCATAAAATTTTTAACAAAATAACAGTTATATAGTTAAACAATTGATGACCAGAAATGGAAAACAACCCAAGTTCAAAAAGTAAAATTTTTCATGCGAGCCGAAAAATGAGAAACACTCGCATTAGTACTTATGGCTATGACTAAGTGTCAGATTTAATTTGAACTATTGCTATAGGAGTTCGCACTTTGGGCGTTCCCTACTTCGCTTAGCTTGGTCTGTAGGACATTTTTCTGTAAAAAAGATTTTCAATTTTCTTTGGTACTTAGGTCGTTTTCCATTTCTAGTCTTCAATTACACTATTTTGACCCGTATATACAAATTTAATTATATCCACTTTTCTCCCGTCTGGAAGAATATCGGGGTTGGTTTTGGATAATTGGTTAGGAATATCGGTTTTGGATAGAAATCGTTTTTGTGTGTGTGTGTGTGGATGAATTATCGAAAATTTTCAGTACAACTTTTTGGAATTTCAGGAAGAAACAAAAAATTAAGGAATATTAGGAATTTAAAGGCGAATGCGATCCCTGTTTTTATATCAGGCAGATGGCGATGCCGACATTTAGCTAGTACCTCCCTTTCCACAGACTACATTTTTCTTGAAGAGTAAAATTAAAGAGCATCAGAAGTATTTAAAAAGATTTTGAGGTACACAATTAAAGACAAACATCTTACATAAATCGAGATACGTATTTTAATACAAAGCATCTACACGAAGAGGTGAATCCAGTCCAGAAACTTGCTGACAGTCGTAAATCCACCGTACTGCCTCGGGTTGCCACATCCCTGTGGACTACCCCAACTTACGATCCCTTCCAGCACCCACTTTCTCTCTTTGGATGTCTCGTCCGTGAAGACCATAGGACCGCCACTGTCGCCACTACAGGCGTCTGACCGCCCCTGGTCGAATCCAGCGCAGTACATATTGTCGGTGACGGTCAAAGGCAGGTCTGATTCTAAGTATCCCTTCTCGCACTTGTCGTGTTCGATGACTGGCAAAACGGCTTGCTGGAGAGTTTCGGAATAAGTTTCGTTTTCGTTCATGCCCCATCCAGTTACCTATTTAAAGAAAAGAATCGGAATGATGTAACCAAGATATATGTTGAAAAGTCAAAATAAACAAGATTGTAGTAGTCACTGTCACTAAACAAACACTTCTACAAGCGTTTATATTACAATGCATCAGATCCCGACAGCTTGTACAATGTACAACACTCAATGACTGATATATCCCCTGCTAAAGTTGGCGACTTATAACAAAAAACCCTTCCCCTTTAGAGTGTTTTCCGAACAAAAGTGTCTTCAAATTCGCTAACTTGGCGAAAGAACTAGCCAATGATAATTCAAATTTTCATTCGAACATTTCAACATCCAAAAGAGTTACTATTTAAGCTTCTATTCTGTCAAATTTCGAAGCAGTCACGGTTGATTGATGCATGTCGGTGGCATTTAAATTTTGGGCTTAAGTAATTGTAAATTAACTTTCAATCGTCATTTCCTGTACTTCGGTTGCAATTTCCAATTGAGCTTTGATCTCGATGGTATCAAAGTTTCTCAAAGATTATGGCAACGTTGTTTGCAGTTTTAAAGTCGGAAAAAAACCTTAAAATTCTCCTTAACTTTTGTATGTTAAAACATGTCTTGACAATTCTCCGAGAAAACCCGAATTTCCAACTTCTCTTCCTGTAGTTTCTTTTTTGGAAGTTCATCAGAGCGAGATGTTGTATTGGTATTCTACTGCTGAAAGTAATAAGATTCCTTAGGTTTTCTCGCCGACCAAACGGTATGGTGGTTAGCGTGCTAGCTTCTAGACCGCGAGGTTGCGGGTTCGAGTCCTGTGTTGGCATGGGTGTTTGTAAATGTATGTTGGCTTGTCTAATGACGAATGTTTCGGCGCATTATAGCCCTCGTGTTGCTGACGGCGCCAGATAATCTGAATACAACCAACCTTAGGTTTTCTCACAGTACTTAAAATGGTGTTTTCTCTTTTCTGTAGTGCTGTCATAAAGTGTACACTATCACAGTTTCCCAACATTTTTGGACTATTTATGATTCTTCTTACTTCAATTTTCAAACAAATAACACAATGTGCAATTGTAAATAATTGTAAATAATAAATACTATTCTTCAAAAGCGGAGGTCAAAGCATTTAAATTGACATACACTTTTTCAATTTAGGCTTTACACAATAAGACATCGCCCACATGTAATATGCCAGATTTTGCTGCATAAAAACACGACAAATGTTCAACCTACCACTCCTCTTTTTCCCTCGACCAAGTTGTTCCTGGTGGTCTGTTCTGTGGGCAAACAGATGGGTTGAGCTCTGCTGTTCAACTGGATAGGAGAGTCCAGTTGTAAGAGAGCAATGTCTGCGTCAAAGAGACCTGGGTCGTAGTCAGGGTGGATATGAATCTCCTGGATCTTAAAAGGAAAAAAAAACATCATGCAAATCAAAGTTCGGAAGATAGTATGTTATTATAAAACAGTTAAGATAGTATGCTATTATAAAACAGGGAAGATGTTTTTTTTTTAAAATGTGTCCTTACGTATTACTCCGTCAACCATTTTTGATGAAACTGAAACCGTTTCCGTGAAAAACAAAGAAAGAAGGGTTTCAGTCACTAAGGTTAACCCAGTTTATTGTGATATCGCTGTTATCAAGTACTTGGCTAAAACTTCCCTGTAGCAAGTTTCGATTTTATTGAAATTTGTCGACGGATGATACTTAAGCACCGAAAAATATTGATTATGTAATCAAAATGCCAGCCAATTCATTAAGAAGATTTCCATGTTTTTCAAGTCATTGGTATTTCTTCAATTGGGCCAATCAGTATATTCCTTTAGGAACTTCTTGAGCAAATGGCAGACATTCAAAAATGAAAGTATTGTTTTCCACAAACATCTGTCATAATGTCAAGAAAAAACATTGTACCCACAATTTTACGAATTCATTTATTTTGGTATTTCTAATTTGCCAGTATTATTTTTTATCTCCTCAAAGTCCAATTTTTAAACTTTTGTGATATTTATTCTATTATTAGTTTAACACATTGACTGCCATATGAGTTGCATTCAACTCACACCACTGATTCAATCTCTTCTCCAATCAACGCGTCGACGAGTGCTGTGGTTGGGTGGTTTGATAATTTTGGCTCAAGGGCAACACATTTTGGCTCAAGGGTTCATACTGCGCCAAAGAAATTAGTGAACATCAAATTAAAATTTAAGAAACAAAGTATTGAAAAAATTAATATAAAAATCAAAGTTGAAATATTTTAGTGGATGGAAGCATTCCACAAAAAATGACTCGCGGTCTGTCAGTCAGCGTAAGAAGTTAAATGTTCAATCAAACTGGCTCTTTGCCACTGAATTTTGGCACGATTGTGGTCTAATCAACGTGTTAACACATCATGATTTTACTATTCCATTGTAATTGGAAGGGCGTTTGCTAAAGGGACAATTCCCGCTTTTTTTTTTTTTATTTTTTTTTATTCACTTCTAAAAGGTTTCGAAAAGGCCAGGAACACAAAAAATTCTGCTCAATGCGCTTTTTAAAAAAAAAAAATTACAATCAAAATTCCCCTGTTAGACGTTAGGGAGAAAATGATCAGTCTGGCTTGAATTGAACGTGACGTAAAGAGATCTCAAACATCTTGGCTTAAAATGCAGCAGCGGAAACCAGTTTTGAAAGTTTCTCGCAAATCGCGCTAACCTGTAAGGGATATAGCAATGATCTACCAACGTCAACTATTTCAACGCCAAGTATTTGGCAGAAACCTCACGATAACCATAGAAAACGGTAGGATCCCTTTACATCACAGATTTTGTTGGCTGTTTTGATCGGACTGGTTTTGAGGTATTTTCTTTTCCTAATATTTAAATAACTAAATTTTTTTTAAAGAACTTTCGTTTAAATAATTGGAATCAGAAATAAATTCTTTATAAATATATACTAATTTCACATGTTTTTTAAAAAAGTGGGAATTTTCCATCATCCAGAAATAGATTTAAGCCAACAGGACGTAATATTTGAAAACCAATGCTTTTCAAATAGATATATTAAAGAAAAACCAAATATAATCCTATACGCTTACCTTCCTGACCTGAACATACTCGTCATCCTTGCTGTCCTGCCTGTGGTACTTCCCGAGGTACACCTGGAACTTTTCCGGCTCTATAGTGAGTATGGTGCCGGCGTATGTGACACAGTGTGCGGCAGTCACTACCCACCGCTCGTTGAGGAGAGAGGCCCCGCACAGCAAGAACCACTGTGCATAGTCGGGGAGGTACCGGGCTATTCCTGCCTGCCAAGGCCACTGGCCGATGTCAGTGGCGTTGCCGTTTACGATGAAGGGAGATCTGGGTGAGTCGGATCGACCGCAAACTGGAAATAGAAAATTCTGTTATGGCCTTATTATACCAGAGCCACTCGAGTAGCGAACGCGCGCCACCGCTTCTGGCCACTGTTGTGGCTCAGTATAATACGCTCCATAGGACTGCATGTTTTCTTTAGGGTATGAGCGCCACAAGCGATAGACGCAACCTCTAGCCACAGCAATGGCCCAGTATAATAAGCTCGATAGGATAGGGCCTTATTATACTTATTAATGAATCTGTTTCTTACGATATTTTTCCAATACTACTATTACCCTGCCGGGGTTTATCCCAACTCCAAACCCTTCGGAGGGAGTTCTCCGGCCTGGGCAATCCAATATTACTATTTTGGGAAAAATTTAGTAGGAAAAAAGCGTATTTTATGTAGATTTAGCTTTTAACTGCTGTGGTTGAGTGGTTTGATATTTTTGGCGCAAGGGAAACACGTGGTCCCTACTGCGTCAAAAAAGTTAGGGAACATCAGTTTAAAATTTAAGAAAGATTTTTTTTCCTAAGAATCGAAAAAATTAATGTAAAAGTTAAAGAATTTAGGATATATAGGGGGCGGATGCATTCCACAAAAAATGACTCGCGATATCAGACCACATACATCAGTTGAAGATTAAATATACATTTTAATACAATGGCGAACAGGACCTGACGTTTGCATTGCATTATTAAAATTAAAAAAAAATATTTTTCGCCTACGTATCATGATCATAGAGTAATATGGTGAAAATCATGATTATAAAAGTTCGCTATTTTAACTTGTGAGATGAGAACATCATCCAAAGGACCATATATATAAGTATAATAAAGTAACTTAGTTAAAGCCAATTATTTAATTACCTACTTTTCTTTAAAAGGTTTTTAATTTTGCTCTTATTTAAAGGAAAGGAACCATAATATCCACCTGGTATGCATGTGGGTGGTCTGCCACTCCATTCACCCTCTCCCTGGCAACGTCTCGTCCTGGAGCCAATCAGCTTGTAGTATCGGGACTCGCAGTCGTACATGGCACGAGAGCCAATGCGGTGGAGACCAGGTGGCAAAGGAATCTTATCTGTATCAGATTGTTCGGGAGTGTTTGCAGTGGCCGGCATATTTTCCGGAAGAGTGACAGACAATCCGGAAGGTAGTCTGGCCGCTCTAGTAGGGATTTAGAAGATAATATATATATAAAATGTTTGGGAGTCTTTTGGTTTAATATTCAATGAAAAAAATACATAAATGAAAACTGTATCGGTAAAAATGGAATATAGAAATTCTATTTATGACTTCCATCTGACCATTAATGATACAAAATGACAACAACGAAAGAGCCATAGTTCTGAAAATACTACTTTTCGGTACCGGAAACAGTTTTTCGGGCTTCAGTGACATGGATTGGCGCTAAATATTGTTGCCAAGTTTGGTACGATTTTCTAAAGAAAAGGTGGATTGGCAAGTGTCGGAAAACACCCTTAATAAGCATTGGCAAGGTTTTAGGGGAAAACGTTTCATTTGGCTAGTTGAAGTTTTGACTAGTTACTTTTAATTTAACTCGTTATGCCCTTATCGTTGCCCCAACTAAGAATACTATTATAGGATCGTGGCAGACATTCCGATCCTTTATTAGCAATGTTTAATGGGTATAATTGCCAGGAACATTTTCTATAAATTTTTATATTTGAAGCCTTTGAGTACTCACACACTACTAGAGGAAATATCTATGACCACGACCAGCAGACCACCATGATAGAGACAACCAATTAACTTCTATTGTTTGGTGTTTTTGATAGCGACCCTATTTTAGTATTGAATTTGAATGACTGATGTGAGTGATTTTTTCTATAATTTGATTAGTGACTACTGATTGCACTCGAATAAAACCTAATGGATTGATTAGCGTACCTGCTTCCGATCATTCCCGCCCTATGTACGGCAGCCCTTTGAGCTGTTGGCGTCTTCAAGGGTGCAAGATAGGTCACAAATCCTCCCATAGGGACATCCGGGTCTTGGCAAGCTTGCACTATGAAGGAAAAGAGAAATAACCGAAAAGAAATATGTGCATAATACTAGTACACTATAAAAAGATATTCTACAGAAAGCGGCCATCAGTGCTGCACATCGAATATAAATATTGGGTTAGCTCCGTAAAGCAGTGAGTAATGTCATCAACTGCTGGCCCGCTTAGTGATGGCCAACTGTCGGCCTTCACTGCTGGCCCTACTGTCTGTCAGGAGGTCACGTTTATGCATTTAAAAGTAAAGGAAACCAGCCGATGGCCCTCTAGCTCAGGTGATGGCAGTCGCCAGTCACCCACTGCTGGCCCAATTGATTTGTCTTTATTGGGATATTAAAAGAGAAGGGTTCCTATTCTACTGTATTGTTATTGCATTAAATTAGTAATTATAGCCCTGTGTAGGCCCAGCTGTGTCTTTTCTGTAGGGGTTATGCAGGATGTACTAAAAAGAACTGACATATTTGAAGAAGGAATTTTCACCAAAAAAAAATGAAAGTTTTCTTGCATTCTAATTGGGGAACTAGAAAATTTTCTACCATCAATTTTCAAAAATAGTCCCGAAGTTCTCCCAAAAACTGAGGCCATTGAAAGAAATTTTTAAAAAATTCTTGAGCATGCTTCAAAAACTATACAACGATGTTTCAATTGCCCCATGTTGTTGGAAATAGTAAAAACAACGTTTTTGAAACGTTTGTAACAAGTTTGTGCAACATGTACAGACAGTGTTTTTTTACTTTTTTCAATGAACAGCGCCATCTATTGATGAAATTTGCAACTATTTTTTTAAATTGATGGGGAAAAAATTACCTAATTTCCCAAGTATAATGCAGAAAACGGTACATTTCTATTGCGTTCTGTTTAATATTATTCAATTTTCATTAATTTTTCAAATGTGTCATTCCTGGACATCTGTGTAAATAATATATAAGTCTCTTTACGAAGTGTATCACTATTAGCCCCCATCCAAACACATAGAGTAGCATAAATTCTTTTCGTTGACTATGTATTTTATAGGCATGTGATCTCACCTTTTATGCAAGTTGGTATCTGGTCCGACCAACTTCCGTTGGAAAGACACGATATCTCATCAACTCCCTTCAAGTAATACAGGGTATTACAAGAAAATTCAATTGACGATCCGACGTAGTACACGTTATCTATTTTACCAATTGGTTCAGCTTTTCCATTGGCTAAAGTCCCAGGATCGCTGCATATTGCTGAAAATGAAGCAAGATGGATATTAAAAGGAATACAGGTCAATAAATTTGAATGAAAAATCTGGTTTAAGGGATGGATATTACAGCTTTTTTTTAATAAATGACTCTTTAGAATAAATAAAAGAGTGTATTTTATAAGCTCTTAAGTTTAGTATTAGTATATTAACTCGCATCAATCTAAAATACGTTGTTATTTTAACTTCTGTACATTAAAGGTTATGGTGCTTTACGCCGCAATACCCTTTAATGTAGAATATTACACTTTAAGCGTTTTTTAAGCTATAATTTTGGCACTTGGTCAGTTATAGCCATGACAGTATTTCAATTGGGGAATATTTGGTAAACAATTTCAAGTTATATAAGAATATTTGATAGATAACAGTACAACCATAAGCTTAATCTCATTAATAAGCTAAACTCATCAGTAATTCATTCTGATTTTGGAGTGAGTTTGAGGTCTCTTTCAATGGCGTCAAAAAGCCTAGCAAGTGCCTAACGTAAAAGTAAATTTCTTATACAATATTTCCAAAAAGTGTAAAATTCACAGAAAACTCCGTACCCAAGTTGTTAGCTTCAAACTTCTTAATGCAGACGTAATTTAGAACCTCGTGGCAACTTTTATTGTCTTGGTGGAATTCTAAGTAGCCAATCGAGACACTCGGGCATTTTTGGCCACTATCACTCGTGTTCAAAGATTCTGACGTGTTTTGAAGACTTGCTTCTTGCTCCACTTCCCCCCAAGTGGATAGAATATCTAGAAAAAACAAAAAACAAAAAAAAAAAAACAATAATTACAGTTATTTAATATTGGGAACAAAGTAATGGAAATAATTAGATTGGTTACAAATAACTGAAATAGATTAGTTAGAAATAGTTGGATTCATTTTTAAATCCTTTATATTAACTTCGAGTTTATTAGTGAGTGTGTGGGTGTGAGTAGATGTGTGGCTGTCGGGCAAGCTTTCAGAAGCCTAATTTTCTCACTTGCCGTCGTCTGATCGGGTTGAAACTTGGCTTATAGCTTCGATGTCGGTGGCAATGCATTCTATCAAGCTTTTTAGGCTGTTACTGCTACTAAAAGATCGCTTTTACACTTGCTTCTATAATATTTTTTGGAATAACGTAATAGTCGTTTTGGAATAACAGCGTTTGAACTGTGGTGACCTCAAATAACAGATAAAGCTTCTGTGCACTGGAGTACTCTTTTGCACAGCGGTAAAGTATCTGTCTCGAGATCCAATGATCTCGCGATCGAGGCCAGTCGCCCGTAACGAAAGCTGCATACGCTTTAGAACCACAAAATATTTTAATGCAACAAAAGCAATTCTTGTTAAAGATGATTTTTCCACATTTTTAAAAGTCGATGAACATATGGTTGTACCTACCACAACAGATTTTGCATCATAGTGTGGCAGTTTTTTTTTTTTTCTTTCTTCTTTTTTACAAAAAAAATTATTGTACTTTTAAAAGTCATTTGCTTACTTTTTGAGTTGAGGAAGGTGACGAGTCTGAGCTTGTCCTCAGCAGCCGACGGTAAGTGCAATTGTAGTCCCATGTTATGGCACACGGCACGCGCATGCGCATAATTGCGGCGGTTATTGGAGATGTATGCGCATGCGCGATCCAGCAGGATAAGACCCTTCTCACACTCTGCATAATAAAAAGCAATCATTTACTAAAGACCATTGTTAATTCAGTTCAAATCGTAAAATATAAAGATGATTAGTGGACAACAAAGATAAAATGATTTAAGTTAACAAACCTCAACTGACAAATGTTGCGTAGAGAGATTTTAGCCAACCTACCTGTGTTACTTCCGGATCTGCTTATAGGGGGTAGCTTGTCGAAACGGAAACTTCCATCACGATCAGCATAGCTGAAAAAAGTATGCCAAATTAAGAATACTTTGATTTTTATAAAGATATTACTTTTACATAAATGTTATCAATTTTTAGGGGAGCGTGAGCTTGTCATTGCCCCATGCACCTATTGATTTATTCTTTATTTTTCACAATATCTGCCAAAGTGTGACAATAAACAGAGAAATTTTTACAAAAAGTATAACAATGGAAATAATAATATAACCCATAAAAACAAAGTTTTTAATATAAATCCTTTCCTTTATATGCATTGCCAATTTTTATATTCATTAACACAACGCCGATTCTGTAAACAACGTGTGCTTTAGTTGTTTGCATCTAATTTTAAATATCAAATACATTTCTATTAGCAAAATGTACAGTAAACTATGGTTTAAAATTTATTTGTTAAAAATTAACGTGAATTTATGCTCTCACATCCAAATATCATTTATTTATTCTGATTATAGTAATTATTATTATTTATTAATAAATTTTGGCAACAGGAAAGAGTTTCAACAATGATCGGTTAAAGGCCCTTTTAGTGCGATTGGATAGAGGCAAGTTGGTTTATTAGTATTCCGTAAAAGCGACTTTTTAGTGACAGTAACAGCCTAAAAATTTTATAGAATGCTTTGTCATCGACATCGAACCTATCTGCAAGTTTCAGCCCGATTGGATGACGGCAAGGGGGTTAATTAGACGTCCGCAGATTTGCCCCCCATCCACACATACGCACAAAATCAAAGTTAATATAAAGAATTCAAAAAGATAATTAACTGTTTTGAAAAGAAAATAGTTAAGGTATCCGATTTGGTTGAAAACATGAATTTTGTTCAAAATAAAACTTTTATTTTTATATGGCTAGAATTATACAAATACAAAGTTCAAAAAATGACGACCAACTACATGAACAAAGTCCATCAAGTTTGGTACAATTTATCTTTTCTAAGTAATTAACTATCAACGATCCTTGTTTCTCTGGTGTTCTATAGGCAAAAGAAAAAAGCAACTTTGCTGCATGCTCTGGACATTTTGGCTCTTCTTTCTTCTCGCAAACATATTATAATTTTAAAATTACTATGAATCCAGTAGTTATGTTTTTTTTTATATATAAAATTAGTTTGTGGTATAGTTGCATGGAAAAATAATTATTTTAACGAGGTGAAATATGCATCTTATAACACCAACGCCGGTGGCTCATAAATGTATATTTGATCGAGTTAAATTAATTATTTTCTATGTAACTTGGCCACAAACTAGTTTACTATAAAACGAAAACATAACTACTGAATTCATCGTAATTTTGCAATTCAAATCCATTTACAAGAAGAGCGAAAATGTCATGTGCGTCATCCAGATAATTTCCCAACAACAAATATCTTACCAGTAAATGCTCTGAACCAGTGAGACATTTATACCTCGTTGGTGGTCAAATTTTGTTTATGATCTTTTATAACAGTTGTTATAACTGGCATAAAAATTCATGTGTTTAAGGACACACTTTGACAGACATTGTATGTGAGTAAACTTAGGACTCCATAGTCCAAATGAAACATAAGGACAATTGAGCATAGGCAGGCTGACGTTCTGTCTTAAAGACATAGCTCACCTCTCTGACTCGACGTTGTTGGAGAAGCTCCCGGTGAAATGCGAGTACGGTCCGTTGTTGATGACCGCCACTTGTCCCCCGCTGTTGGTGATCTTGGCTGAGTGGATAGCTGCCTGACACACCGAGGAGTCCTGCCTGTAGATGGAAGTGCCCCATACACTGAATTCCTCATCGGCGCACTCGGGCGGACAGATAATGCTACAAGAGTGATATGCATTAGAGTTAAATATCTTATTAATAGTTTTGTTAGAATATAATTTATTTTAAAAGGGTACCCAATATCCTTAAAATAAAAATAGTTATTTATGCAACTATACTAAACTCCAACTTAACTTGACATCACTAGACGATAGATCTTCACCGTGCTCATAGGTAATTAATCCATTTCAGCTGAGTGAAGACATAATTCTCGTCAAACATTATAGCCTTTTGTTCTCTACAGGGCTGTGGTTTGTCGAGCATTATGCTTTCACGCCGCCAAAATGGATTAAATATCTATGAGCACTGTGACGATCTACCTTCTAGTGATGTCAAGTTAAGTTGAAGTTTAGTATACTTGGGAAAGTGACACTTTTCAAACGAGGTAAAATGTAGCACGAGTCAAATAATTTACAGAATTTGAAAGAGTATTTTCACATGTGTTGCATACAATATATTTTTTTATAATCGCGTGCAAAAAATATCTTTATAACGTATATAAACAAAAATTGGAAACTCCAGTTAATAAATCTTTTCTAAAAATGTCATTTTTATTACAAAGCTATACACAAAATTTGAGCACGAGGCGTGCGATAAAGTTATTTTCCCGCACACCTCGCGGTAAAGTATTACTTTTGCCACGATTTCCGATTGAAAAGTATCAGATAAATTTAAATTTGTTTGCATGTTGTTAAAAAAAAAAAAAAAAAAAAAAAAAATTAAAATACATAACGTACAGATTAAATTGGGGTTAAAAAAATATCTTGGCTTAAAAAATATCTGTCATTTTCATAATCATTTTTGAAAACACCAAACCTTTGTAAAGAAGGAGGTTTTTCTTAACAAAAAAATTGGTAAGATTGATTGAAATTGAACAAATAAGCTCTGATTATGTTTTGTACCAAAATTTAGCCTCAATATCTTAAATAAGATATAATTAATCAATATAAAAAATTTCAAACCTATTTCCCAAGAACTTAAAGAAAAAGTACATCAAAAATAGGTAATTTAACATTACGAGTATAAGGGACTTAGTAATACTGAGTCCCCTATATTTGTAAAGTAGTACTGAGTCATTTAAAATTAGTAGCCATTTTCGTTGGAGAAGTACCCCTGCATCAGAGGAAATTTTCTGATCTAAACGGGTGCTCTGAAAACTGTGGATGCGAATGCAGTGGGGGCCAATCAGTCTGGTGGGAGCTCATTGATTTTTTTGCAAAATCAAGAAGCAATTGTAGGAATGTTTGTAAAGACCTCTTTGAAGACGTTTACCCCAGTAGTCTAGACACAGTTAAGATATATCACCACAGTATAGTCCTTATGTGTGTGGTGATCTTGAGAATTATAGTGTTCAATTCAATTTGAGCCTTTTGTACGTCCTCACAGGTTTTTTTCGGTTTGCACTAGAGGCCTTTTTCGATGCTGAGGGACCAGCAACTCGAGACATTTTTGGTTCGGTTGGCGTTTATGGATATGCTTCATAGAAACTAAACACAGTCATTGGCCTTGCATCAAACTTCCGCATCACACCTAGTGGTCCTCTCGTGTTTCGGCATCCAATCGTGTGGAGCCTGAGAGGCGCCGCTCGAGTGCAAAGGGTTAAAAGATAAGCACATATAGCTTCGAATTATGAGATTGCTACTCCTTAGGCCTCTAGCTGCGCATCCCGCGATTTTCGCGGAGATGCACTTTTGCCGTCTATTTTACTGTGTAACCCGCTCTTTCCCCGTTCATGGTTTCATTTTGGCTTTTCTGTGATGTTTAGTTGCTTATTCAAATATGGGTTAACAGATGGTGTTAGATGTCCACATTTCTGCGAAATATACAAGCATTTTTTGCAGCATTTTGCGCGGTCTCTTCATAGCTCAACGATATCTGGCAGGAAGGGTTTCTCGCAGCGAGAGGTTTAAACAAAGTCAAACAAATTACATTTCAGCTCCTTCTATCTTTAATTTATAATGTCCCACAGAAAAAAAAATATAAAACTTAAAAATGAAATCTACATATAAACAGTCTACATTATATGGTAGCCTAAAGTACAATTTTTCTTACGTGATAGAAAAGTTACTGTACAATAGAAATTCAAATTTATTAGTTTGTGAGTGTAGCAAAATACATACCGTAAACTTACGCCTTCTTCGTTTGCTATTTCAGAGCCTTTAGTAAAACAATCTGGAATGACTGTAGATACTGTGAAAGAGGCATACTTTAATAATCTGTATCAAGAGTACACATACAAACATTATAAAACATCACTTACACAACTGGTCAAATTGGTTCAACTGGTCAACTTGTATGAAATTTTCAATTTAAGTTGTTTTGGCCTTCTAATTAGACTTTTGAAAAACAGAATTTCAAATTTTTATTTAGTTAATTTTTATTACTATTTTTTTTTAATTAATTAAGAAATATTTTACAAAACGATTTCTACTTGGGCTACAGTTCAGAAATTTTCAACAGAGGAGAGTGGGTAGAGAGGTAGAATGGTAGAGTAGAGTAAATATTAGAGTATGGTAGAAAGAGTGGTTGAATGGTAGTGAGATAGAGGTAGAGAGAGGGATAGAGTGGTAGAGAAAGAGGTAGAGTAGAGAGGGAGAGAGGTAGAGTGGTTGGGTGAGAAGTAGAATAGAGTTGTAGAGAGAGGTAAAGTGGTAGAGAAAGAGGTAGAGTAGCGTGGTAGAGATGGAGAGAGGTAGAGTGGTTGGGAGAGAGGTATAGTAGCGTGGTAGAGCAGAGTGGTAAAGTAGAATATTAGAGTAGAGTGGTAGAGAGAGGTAGAGTAGAGTATGGTAGAAAGAGTGGTAGAGAAAGGTAGTGTAGAGTAAATAGTAGAGAATGGTAGAAAGAGTGGTAGTGAGATAGAGGTTGAGTGGTAGTTAGATAGAGGTAGAGTGGTAGTGAGATAGAGGTAGAGTGGTAGAGAGAGGTGTAGAGTAGAGTGGTAGAGAGAGATAGAGTAGAGTGGTAGATAAAGATAGAGTAGAGTGGTAGATAGAGATAGAGTAGAGTGGTAGAGAGAGAGAAGTAGAGTAGAGTGGTTGAGAGTGAGATTAGTGGGACAACATACAATTTCCCCTAAAGTATGCTAAAATAGCAACTCTACTTTAAGAAAATTTACATCTTGGCTAAAAATATCTCTCCAAGATTTGTCACCAAACCTCTCAATTTGGCCACAATAACTTCAAATTGACCGAGATTTCGTTATCAGATGTTGGTTAATTTTAATAGGGGAGAGATTTCAGATATTGAATGTCCTCAAATTGTACGCAATTTAAGTATCTAACTTTGATGTAGCGTTACAAAAACATTTTTAGAAACGAATTAATAGTGGCGGTGACTGAACCAATCCAACAAAAGAATCTTCGTGCTGTTTATCATTTCACTGAATTTAAATACTTACAAAATAAAATATCAATTACGGAAAGATGCTGAAACATCAAAGTTTTAACGTTATCGTATATTTACCTTTTATACAAGATGGTAAATCCTCGGACCACGTTCCATCGAACAGACAGAGTATGGTATCCGACCCAAGTTGCTCGTATCCGACATTACATTTGTATTGAATTTTGGAATCCTGCACAAAGTGACCTCCTACTTTCACCGATTCGATTGGTATGATACGATCAGCATTCTTGACAATGCCGGGATCGGGGCAGGTGGCCAGCTTTTCTGAAAAGATTACAAAGAGCCTTGTTTAGATTTTAATCAATATGAATTACTTCATATCCAGAATTTTCATGAAAGTACGTTTCAATTATATATTGCTGTAATATATATTCATGGTTCCTTGACAGATGTTAAACCCTTGACCTACAATGACGTCTCCTAGACGACAAGAACTGTCTTCGGTGAACACCAGACAGTATATTATCAGATTATCTGTTTCGGGCATGCATCGATACTGTTTTGCTTAGACTATTGAAGAATGCTTACCTCCTTTTAACAGAACCGATAAAAAAATCGCCACGGCAAACTCTGTCGGCAGTGATCTGTGAAATAATCCATGTATATTCACTGCACAAACTTTTATTTGTATGTTAAGGGGTTAAATACTTTTGCAATTTTAGTGATCTAGTTTAGTACAACGTTTTCAACATTGCAAAAACCTTTGTTATAGAATGAGCATAGTATGGTAATATCAAGCTCTGACAACTTAAATCCTTGAAAATATGCACTGCACATACTATACCTTCTCAAGGCATATAAAGTTTCAAGTCTTTGCTCGTGTCCTTTCCTTACCGAAGGCCAAATATTTGAGCTTCGTGTTCCATACGCTAAGCAAAATTTCAACCAAATAACCCTATACGATAGAATAGGATTGAGCAGTTTCTAAAAGCATAATTTAACGCGTTGCTACTAACTGAATAGTCTGGAAGCGTGGTACATGCATGAATTCTCAGTATCATATAAATCATTAAATTTTGAATTGTAAGTTGCATTAATCACTAAACAAAAAAAAAAAAAGTTTATACTACTAATATAAAAAAAAATTGACATAAAAATTAACACAAAGAATTTAGGAAATGAGTCTTTTCTTTCTTCAAATCCTAATGCACCAATCATAAACAATTCTGTAAAATGCAATGTAAAAGTAACACTTTTTTTTATTTACCACAAACAGGGATTTCACCACTCCACTGTCCTTCCGCCAAGCAAGCCAAAGTCTTCTCTCCAATAAGTCTATGGTAAGAATTGCAGGATATGGTGGCAATCACGCCTTCCACCAACTCATTGGCGGAGAAAGTAAGACGACCGTTGGCAGGTGCGCTCAACAAAGGACATTTCACAACTGAAAGCAAAATATCATTCATTTTATGTATTCGAATTTTTTTTAAAGTTTTTTTATAAACACTCTAAGATATTTCAAAATAGTTTAAAAGTAAATATAGACTCAAAGCAGTTCCCATGGTAAACTTCGACGGTTAGAAAACCCCTAGACTATTCTAATTACTATATCCTTGACTTGTCCTTAAATCCTGAATATATGTGTTTTGTGACACTCAGTAAAACTTAAATCAGACAACCTATCAAAGGAAAAGAGTTTCTACCCGTTTCTGAAAACATTATTTTCAGCGCTGTTATTTGAACATCAAGAGACTGGAAGTTTCGTGCACCCAGACAATCTTCTGTATCATACGCATTCCACAATTTGAAACGACAAAGATTATAATTGCAAAATAGGAATATTTTACATGATAGTTGCCAAAAGCAATGCTTGATGTTGTTATCATAAAAGTGAATGTATTTCTACATTCTTGTTTTAGGGAGTCATTGTTTTTCTTTTCACAGAAGAAAAAGAACAGTACTTGTTATAAACTTTGAAAAGGCTTATTAAGACGAGCATTTCAACATATAGCATGATTTTTGATATCATAGTAATTTGGAGTAATCAGTCGATGATATTGGATACCGTACCGCTATTGAACAAATTACTGAAGCAAGGTGACATATGCTCATGAGAAATTTCAAAATATTTAGCTTGACAAGATCTACACGAATCTTTAGGACGTGGAAACATATAAATCCTTAATTAGAGATTTAAGTAAAAATTGTGGTTGTTAAAGTTAATATTCCGAGAGTTTGATCGAATGTTTCAAATCACCATAGACTTTTGCTGAGGACAGGTTCAGACTTACAACATTTTGGTGGCTTACTAGACCAGACATCGTTTGGCAGGCATGTGCTGACAGCTGAGCCTCTCAACTCGTAGCCACCAGGACAACTGTAGACAGCTGTCACTGGTCTCAAAGGTGGACTGAGGACAACTTGCAAGGGATATTCCACTGAATCAGGCGGAGTGCAACCTAAAAAAAAAAAAATCCATCGCATATTTAAACACGTTTCCTTTGCATTTTGTACTGTAAGTAAGTTGAGTATCTTAAAGCGATATATCCTCCTGAGACCCACAACTGTTTGAAACATTATTTAAAACTAATTTTTATATATATTATTCTTTAGGGTCTATGTAACGTACTTTTAAAGTTATTGGGTTTCAACTATAAAGATGAGACAAAAAATTACCTCCTTAAGCTTGCAAAAATTCTGAAATTTTAATTGTTCAGATGTGAAATTTAATCATGAAAGGCTGCAAAACAATTTCGTGAGGATGTGATACATAAAAATACTTTACAGTTAGTGCAAAAAATAAATAAATTCGCGCTGAACATCCAGACATCCGACAACGTAAGGAAAGAGTCTTAGTATCCGTTTCTGGCATGTGCTTCGCACCAACTTTTCGTGAAGCCTCTACTGGCAGTGGAACTGTTTTTTGCCGTTTCTTCACAGGATCTACTTCGTCACAATCGGTGGAACTGAATTCGGCTATTTCATGCAAAGAAAAATTATGCGCCCAAAATCCGATGTGCATTTCAATGTACGAGGGGGTCTCAGGAGGATATAATATAAATATTAAAAAATTCCTGTAATAGGGCGCAGAAGAATTTTGATGTTTATTGCATCAATTTTTAAATAAAGCTACATGGAATGGACAATTCCCGCAATTTTTATAAACGAGTGAAATTAGTTTATATTTATGAAGAATTTTCTTTTGATTTCAAACATTTAAACAAAAGTTCTTTAAAAAAATTAGTTATATCTGTGACGTCAAGAGATCCTTCCGTTTCTATGGTCATCGTGAGATTTCCGTGGACTTGAATTTAAGGCCCAGGGTAAATTGTACATCGGCCATAAAACGATTATTTGTAACCGTTTTCCAATTTGATACACTATCTGAGCGATGCAACTCATTATAATTTCTTTTTCAGGGTTCCCACTCAAATCATAGAATGAAAATCAATGACTTTTCAATGACTTTTAAGGACCTAATTAATGTTTTTAATGACCTGTGAAATTTTTTTTTCAGGTATCATGACTATAGATAAATTTTTTATAAAGTATATTCTACCAAAACAGTTACAAGTTGGCACATGCGTAATATAAATGTCAAAAAATTCCGATACAGTGCTGATGAGTAGCGGTCATGCGGGGATAGCAAGTCCGAGTTGTATTTTTATAAATTTTGCAGTTGGACAACATACTAAAAAATTAAGGACTTTTAAGGACATCTATGCATTTTCAAGGACTTTTAAGCACCTCTAAGCATTTTCAAGTACTTTCAAGGCTTGAAAACAGGTTAAAAAATATTAAGCACTTTTAATGACTTTCAATGACAGTGGGAACCAGTGGCGGATCTAGGATTTTGCTGAGGGGGGGGGGGGGGCAAGATTGTGCCTTAGCCAGGACAAAATTATTAAAAAAAAAAAAAAAACAGCTAGACAGTGTTTAAGAAATATACTTTGAGATTATCCATAGTCATTGATTGACTCTTTCGTCACATTTCTGACTTGCTATCTTAGCGTAAGGTTGGCGTGGTAGAGTTAGGTCGCGTTAATACTGTCCTTTGGTTTTTTCATTACCTGTTTTATTTTAAAAACAAATTGTATTCAAAATGCATCGTACATTTTAAACATTTTTGCAAGCTACATCCCCTGAAGTATATATTATACTGAAGAAATTACAGTGAAAGTGGGAACTTGCTACTATTAACATTTTCATAACATATTCATGCAGTAAGCTTAGTAAGTAAAAATACTTTGTTTTACTGAATAATCCATTGCTACACAAGTAACCTAAAGTATTCAGGGAAAACATTGTTTTTCAAAGAGAACATTTTACTAATGATTATAAGTATTATTTTTAATAAGGCAATAGAAAAAAAATACAATTTAAACATTGAACAATTAGCCCAAAACAAATTCCAGTCTTCTTTTTTTTTGGATTTAGCAAACTATACTTAGTGTTATCTTATACTTATCCATCTATGGACAAGTGAGATTTATCAAGAAATATAAAACAATTTATATTCGATGCTATAGAGAACTTCTACCAATTAAAACAATATTAGACTTTGACATATTTAAGCTAAATAATAAAGCAAGATTCGGCTCTTCTAATACACTAACATTTACATCTTATAGGTTTTTTTTCTTCTTTAACTACTTTATTGTAATTGTTGACAATTCATTTTCATATTTTCTACTCTTGTTCTTCAAAATTAAATTTTATTTTCAATATTTCTGACACAATCCTTTTTTTTTTTCCAATTCTTGGCTTTTATTTCAGCCAATCAGAGCATTTTTTACATAGATACAATGTTACACTTATGTAGTTCAGTGAAAAAAAAATTGTTACCTACGTGTGTAAAAAATTAATCCATAAAAGTAAAGTTTTTGATATAAATCATTTAATACATACACAAGATTTATAGTGTTAATAGAAGCATGAGTAAAAACAGTCTTTTAGTGAAAATCTCCCAAACTTGATAGAATGCATTGTCATTGACTATCTGCCAAGTTTCAACTTGATTGGATGACGGCCAGTGTGTTAGTTATCCTTCCACTGATTTCCCTCCCCACAAATAAACAAAATCGAAAGTTAATATAAAGGATAAAGTAAAGAGCAAACGATAAAAACTAGGAGTAGCGAAATTTTATGTTAAACTTTTTTAAGTTAAAGGCAGCAAGTCAGTGAGATCCAGTGTGGCAGGTCAAATAGTTCATTTTAAAAAATGAATCCATAAAAACAAAGTTTTTATGTATCCTTTATATTCCTTGCCAATTTTTATGTACAATTACAATTTACTTAAGCCATTTTGATCTGAGATTCAATTTTCATGGTGTTTGATGACCACTGCGAAGGAAATAGTCAATTCCGTCTCTTTGGCTAATTTTTTTTTTTTTTTTTCTTTTTCTTGTGTCCCAAAACAGGGTTATTGTTATTGACAACAAGTCATTTTAGCTCGATTGGATAACAAGAGGATTAATTAGTCCTCCGCGAATTTATTCCGCTTTTTTCGGAAATTAGACGAAGGTCGAAATATATTAGTTATGTGAACTTATTAAAAAAAAAATTATTTTTTATTTTTGTGCAAATTCTAAAAAAAAGAAAAATAATAATAATAACCTGGGGGGGGGGGGGGCGGGGCCCCCGCGCCCCCTGGCTGAATCAGCCATTGGTGGGAACCCTGTTAATATTGCCGCATTTTGGTTATTCATACATATGGCATTATAGCTGAGAGGTAGCGCATGAGGCTTGTTGTGTCCTTATATAATAACAAGTTAGGAGTCTTTAAAATATATCTAGAACAACCATTTTACTGAATGCCTATATCATAACTCCAAAAACAAAACAACAACCATGGCATAGCGAACAGTGTTGCCAACGGGATTTTAAACTCTAACAAAATATAATTAAAACATATATCCTCGTGACACACTCCCACCTTTGATTTGTCTTAATAAATCAAACACAAAATGTCTTAAACTTTCAGTATCAGTTCAAGCTTCATCAGTTAACATCTTCCAAACTTAAACTAATTGTAGCGAGCTGATTTTCTCACAGGTCTACCACATTTAGTTTTAATTACGTCAATACATTGTTCAGTATCTCGAATTTCTTTAAAACCAGTTTTATCTTTATGGTTATCAAATTGAATTTTTCCTTTTAAGCTGTTGGCTTTTACATGTTCAAACGTTTCACTTTGAAGAATTTCACTATTGCGATCCAATTCTAATGGATACAATCGCTGCACCGGACGAAGCAGTTCCCCGTTACCAGTTTTCACTTTTACGACTCGAACAGAGTTGTCTTTCCCAGGGAACACTTCCACTACTCGTCCCATTGGCCACTCAAATCTCTTTTTATCACATCCGATGAGGACCAAGTCTCCAACTTGTATTTGTTTGATGTTGGTTTTATTTGCCTTCTGGTGAATTAGCATACTGAGGTACTCTTTCCGAAATCTTTTTCTGAGGCCCTCTCTCAATTTCTGTTGGTATTGGTCAGGGCCGTAGGGAGGGGGGGGGACCCCCGGGACAAAACCCCCCCCGAAATTGTGTAAAATCTTGCTTCACCACTTCCCCTTCTTTACTTTTCTCTTTTTTTTCCTTCTTGAATCCAAGAAAACAAACAAACTTGAATTGACGACCACCAAAGTTGCAAAACCATAAAAAAAAAAAGTTAACTATGACGTCACATAGAAAAACTTATTTTTTGTTTTTAATCTGGTTAGAAAGAAGCGTTCCGAAAAGAAGTGAACTGAGCCTGAACTTTCAATGATTGATATTTTTCAGCTTGGTGAAAGCATTTATCATAACATTTATTATTCGCAATCGTTACAATGAAAAGAAGTAAGCAAACATCATTATTTAATTTTATGCCTTCTAAACGAAGTTGTGCAAAAGTTAATTAAGCTGTTAAGCACATTTCGAGACATTCCTGTTTGCCCCAAAAAAGTTGTAGAAAACTTTTCAAAAACTTCTCGGCGTATCCTGTTGTAGATGGGTTGGTTGGTTGTATTCAGATTATCTGGCGCCGTCAGCAACACGAGGGCTATAATGCGCCGAAACATTTCGTCATTAGACAAGCCAACATACATTTACAAACACCCATGCCAACGCGGGACTCGAACCCGCAACCTCGCGGTCTAGAAGCTAGCACGCTAACCACTATACCGTTTGGTCGGCCCTGTTGTAGATGGGAGCACAGTGGTTCACTTTTACAGTTTTTTTTTTTTTTCTTTCTACTTAAATGGAAAAGTTAATTCACCTGAATATAACTCAACTCATAATTTTTTAAGATCATAATTTTTAATTCATGTAATTAAAAAAGAAACATTTTATATGTGCCCATGAACTGAACTTAACGGTACAAATGGGACTTTTTAATTAATAAATTACTTAATTTTGCAAGATGATGTAATGCAAGCTTAATAAATGTAACAAAAAGTTATCAGTTTATATAAAAAATACTTATCATAAAATTACAATTGTAAAAATATAAACAAAATGAGTAAACAGTAATATTTGAAAATGAAACTTTAAGACTTTTTATGGCATTGTTTTATTTCCTTCATAATGGCCTTTTTTTAATGTATTTTTAATGGGTATCTTTATATTTTTGATGTCTTCCTTTCTTTGATTTCGGATTTCCAGTTATAAAGAATGGACGAACCTCTTCTAGAGTTTGGATACTCGACTTTATTTATTTGAAGTACTTCAGATTGATAACTACAACCTGGTCTCTGAATATCTTTGTCAATTTCTTGAGATGTCAGTTAAAAAAGATGACTTAAATTCATGGTCTTCAAAGATATTTTCATTGTTGTATGTATTTGCATTAATAATTTTAAATCGAGAGACTTAAACTCATATTACATCGATGACCTGAATAATTATTATATCGGTCATCAATGCAATATGAATTTGAGTCTCTTGCTTAATGAGATAAAATCGAAAATGAAAAAAATCTGCTTTGAGTGGTTGCAAAACTGCAACTTAAATCTTCCACCTTAACCCCCCCCCCCCGAAAAAAAATCCTGGCTACAGCCTTGGTATTGGTACCTCTTTGAAAGGTTTACGCTGTCTAAATTGTCTAAGTCAGGCACTCCCACCGTTTGAATGTCTTGAAGGAACATAGCTGGAGTTAGTGGAGTTAAGTCGTCTGGATCTTCAGATAAGTAGTTGAGTGGCCTTGAGTTGATGACTGCTTCCGCATCACATAGAATTGTACTCAACTCTTCAAAATTTATGGATGCTTTTCCCAAAACTCTTTTTAAAATGTTTTTCACCATTTGGACCATACGCTCCCAAAAGTCACCCCACCAGGCGGCTGTAGGAGGGCTAAAAACCCATTGAATTCTTAAAATTGAACTTTCTTGAACTATTTTGTTCCAGTCAAGGGAAGCCATTAGATGGACAGCCCCAACGAAATTTGTTCCATTGTCACTATAAATTTTCCGTGGTCTTCCTCGTCTTGCTATAAATCTTCTTAGTCCGAGTAAGAATCCATCAGTGGAAAGGCTCTGTATCAATTCTAAATGGATTGCCCGATGCACGGCGCAGGTAAACAGCAATATCCAGGTTTTATCACCCTTCTTCAAGTGAAGTGGCCCTGCCAAATCAACCCCTGTCACTTTAAAAACCAATGCATCTCGAACCCTTTCTTCAGGAAGGGGAGCAGGAACTGTTTCTAATTTCTTGGAAGTATATCGCTTACATCGAATGCACCGTTTCAAGATCTCTTGAACAGTCTTCCGACCTCTAAGAATCCAAAAATTTTGTCGAAGATTGGACAAGACAACTTGGGTTCCACTGTGGCAAGAGATCAGATGCTTTTCGTAAATTAACTGTTCTACTAGTGGATGATCAGAAGACTATGGGACATTTGAAGTTTTCTTCATCTTCCCTTCTAAAAATCTTTGTCTTTACTCTTATCAGACCTTCGGAATCATGGAAAGCGTTGAGACTTTTCAATTTGTTCTTGGAAATAATGTCACTAAACCTCTCCTGCTGTACAATTTTCAACATTTTCTTTTCAGCCGAGTGTATTTCATCTACTGATAGCTCTCTTCCTCTTCTACTACTGGTATTTCTACAATTTGTGCTGAATCGAAGAATCCAAGCTACCAATCGTACTATTGTTGAGTATTTTGAAAACCGCTGCAAATACCAACTTGTTTCATGAGTGGAAAGATTTATTGCAGTCAAAGGTATTTCTCTCTCTCTTGATACCTCATCTTCATCGGTTGGTTCTTCGGAGTCGGGCCATTCTTCCTTTGACCCTTTTAGCCACTGTGGTCCCTCCCACCATTTGGTCTCCTTAAATGTTTGAACAGAGCATCCTCTTGATGGGAGATCGGCTGGGTTACTGTGCCCAGGTACGTGTTTCCACATTTCTCTGGGAGAGAGTTGAACGATTTCCTTGACCCTGTTGTTCACGAATGTCCCCCAGTTTTCATTGTTCTTGATCCAATGGAGAACGGTTGTGGAATCCGTCCAAAAGAATCTACGGACATCTGCTAATCTCATCGCTCTTTGCATTGAGTGTGCTAGTCGAGCACCGATACAGCATGCCAGCAACTCTAAACGAGGGATGGTCGTTCTTCGTAATGGGGCAACTCTTGATTTGGCTTCTAGTAGCTGCACCTTCACACCTTCTTTTCCTTCGGTTCTCAAATAAATCACGCAAGCGTAGCTTGACGCACTGGCATCGCAAAAGGTGTGCAAGCTGAAAGATTCTCTGTATCCCAAGGGAATTACACGTCGTGGTATTCTTATGTCCTTTAATTTATTCAAGTCGGACAACCACCTGATAAATTTCTTCTCTGCCATCTCAGGGAGCCGTTCATCCCATCCTAATTTCCTTCTCCAGGTTTCTTGTAACAACAATTTAGGAACAATAGTCACTGGGCAGGTAAACCCAATGAGATCAAAAACCTTTTGAAGGGATGATAAAACATTTCTTCTAGTGAAAAATTCACAACTACTATTCAATTGATCTGGGTCACAGAAAAGTACGTCCTCATTTCTGTCCCACAGAAGACCAAGAACATGAGATGGCTTTGAATCAGCATCATTTGAAGTACTTTCCCATCCTCTCAGTTCAAACTTTCCAAGTTGCATCAACTCTGTCGCTCCAGTCACGAAACGGGAAAGTTCTTCCTCAGTATCAACTGACGTGACACAATTGTCCACGTAGAAACTTTTCTCTAAAACTTCTGCAATGTCATGGTATTCCCGAGGACAGTTTTGTAAAAGGTTGTTGATAACAGCGCTCAGTATAAATGGACTACAATTCAGTCCAAAAACCAACCTTCTGTGTCTGTACGTCTTCATCTTCCTCTCTTCATAATCACTCCACTAGAAAAATCTCAAAAAATCTCTATCTTCTGGATTTATCGATATCTGTAAGAAGGCTTTCTTAATGTCCGAAATTATTCCGATCTTCCTTTCTCTAAACCTCATTAATATTGACGGAATAGTATCCAACACGTTCAACCCCTTGTCCAAACAATCGTTTAGAGAAAATTTACCTTTTTCTTTACTCGCAGCATCGAATACTGGTCTGACTTCAGTTGTTGAATATTCCTTAAAAACTCCTCTGTGAGGAAGATAATGACATCTCCCCTCAAATTCCTCATCAGGCACTACTTCTATTATTTGTTCCCTTTCCCATTCCTGGAAAACTGATTCATAATCTACATATCTCCCTGAGGAAATTAACTTCGATGTGGTAGAAAGTAGTCTTTTTTCAGCAATTGTCCGATTATCCGGAAGATCAGCATTGTCAGTCCAGGGTAATTTTACCATGTAACGACCATTCATTACTTCTTCTTCTCGTGGTGCCTTTTCTACAGGATCTTTGATTCCTAAAATTTCCATTTCCAAAAAGTGTTATATTTTCTCACTATGTATTAGCATGGTGATACTGACAGAAGCATTACTGAGTGATGAATGGTTATAATCACTGGTTGCTTTACCCATAACAACCCAGCCTAAGTGAGTTTCACAGGCTATTAATCCACATTGAAGAGGTTCCATTCTCCCGGTGAATAGCTGTCCACAAAAGTCAGCTCCAATCAACAGTTCTATATCAGGTGAACCTTCTCCGTAATCAGCAATCCATATATTTTTCTTACCCAATTCTTCATTCCACGGTCCCTTTTTAAGCCTAGGAATTTTACCACAAATAGATTGCTGATCTAAAACTTGTATGTCCAGAGAAAAATGTCTATTTGAAGATTTGAGAGTGATTTTGTAAATACCATGATCTTTCACTTGCGTTGTAACGCCGCCTAACAAGGATTGCACTAAATTTCTTCTTGTCGTAGGTTTAAGACCCATTTCTGCTACAGTTCTCTTCAATATGTGAGAATTCTGTGAGCCACTGTCGATAAGAGCACGAACCTGCTTTCTTCGTCCATTAGCCTCAATATTTACAAGGACAGTCTGTAGAAGAACTTCATTACTCTCTTTGGCGACCAACACATTACTTGAATCTATCTTTTCATTACTTGCCACCTCCCTTTTGTTAACTGGCAACTCGAAACACATAATTGTGTGATGCCTCTTGGAACATACCTTACATTTGAGCTTTGATTTGCATTCTTTGGCCCTGTGGTTAGCCTTGAAACAAATATAGCAAGCCTTCTTATTGTTTAAGACTTCTTTCTTCTTATCCAAAGACCAGCTTTGTGCAAGGAAGCAATCTCTACTTTCATGAGACTTGTCACAGAACATACAAAACGGATGTCTTTTGGATATATCACTTGAAACCAAAGTGCTGGCGGTGGGAACGACCTCTTCCATGTTTTGCTCTTTTTTAGGTTTCCACCTTTCGCGAGCGCCATCAAATCCATTTCTGGCCAGCTGTAAACGTTCTTCGCCTTCCACTTCGCGTTTCAAAAATGAAAGTAAATTCTTTAGTTTGTTTCCATAACTACCAATAGATTCATTATTTTCGCACGACTGTATTGGATTCCGCAGCCAAACTCTCGTCAAATCTTCGGGAATGCAGGACTCCACCAAAGGAAACAAAATTGCTTCATATTTCTCACTTGTCAATCCCAAAGATTCCAACGATCTGAGATGTGACTCTAACTTGTCATACAACTTCGCAATACTCAAATTTCCCTTTTTCTCGGTCGCATTTTTAACAACAAGAGATAATAATTCGCGGACATAGTATTCTATTAATAACTCTTCTCTTTCAAATCTACCTTTCAGCGCGTTGATTGCCTTTTCATAGTTTTCCGCTGTTGGCGGAAAACTTTCTATGACTTCACGAGCACGGCTACCATGTACCACGGACTGCAGCAAGTACTGGAATTTGTCTTCCGCCGCCAACTCACTATCGTTATGCATTCGTTGGAACTGACTCCAAAATCCAAGGTAATCTTTCAAATCTCCACCAAAATGTAACAATTCAATCTTTGGAAGACGCATTCTACGCTTTGTGTTTGGCGATGAAGTGACTGAACCCGTCGCTCCAATCGGAACAATATTACTGAGATGGGTTTCCCTTTCAGCTCTCGCCAAATCCATTTTCTGATCATATTCCTCAATCATATTATATTCCACTTCAAATTCAGGATCTGTTTTTATGTCGTTCAAAATCAATTCGTCATATTCTTTCATTTTATTAAAAACTCTTTCTAAAGTAACCCATTGAACTTTAATACTCTTATGATCCGGAGTTTGTTTTCCTAATTCTTCGAAAAGACTTCCGACGGTTTTTGTAAAAGTCATTCGCAGAGACTTCCGTTTTCTAATTAAATTTTCCATTATACTAAAATTTAAACGTTTTTTCCTCTCACTATAAAATATTTCACTAACCTGTGTCAACAACGGATCACGACCGGATCACCACAATGTTGTGTCCTTATATAATAACAAGTTAGGAGTCTTTAAAATATCTCTAGAACAACCATTTTACTGAATGCCTATATCATAACTCCAAAAACAAAACAACAACCATGGCATAGCAAACAGTGTTTCCAACGGGATTTTAAACTCTAACAAAATATAATTAAAACATATATCCTCGTGACAAGGCTGGTGATCGATAGGTCGGTGGTTCGTATATCACCGGCACCCACTTTACTAAAGTTTAATTTCTATTTATTTCTTGTTCCAAAAGAACCTTCTAGAACGTTCTATCATTTCCGGTACGACTTGTTTCCGGATGGATGTCCTAGTGCTTCTATGCAAATCCAACTTTACTTGTATCCGGTGAATGTTCTGGAACATTCGATCTGGCTTTATAAGTGAGTCACTCGAGTTGAGTGGGGCAGAGGATAGTTTCTTCTGCTACTGAATGTTGCACTAGAATTCTTTCTAATAAATACTTAAGAGACATAGCACAAATGTTGTATTTCTTGTGTACAGTTTATTATACGTGACAATATACGGAAGATGTCTAACTCTACATTTCAGATGAACAGACATCGAAATGATATTAAACGTGTGTTATTTTTCTCCATTTAGGTAACATAATAAAAAAAAGCAATCTCAGTGAGAGAAAAGTTAATCGTGAATACAATTTAAACGACTTTCATAATCAGCATGTCCACGCTTAATCAAGGATATAAAAAAAAAAGTATTTAAGTATTAAAAATATTTAAGAGGAAGTCTTAGTAAGGATTATTCCCAATCCTCGCTATGTTACAATCTTCTAGCCCAGTGCATTTAGAAACTACTTTCTATAAAACCTTGACATTTGGTGAGAAGGTGAGAAAAAGGTCACTTAATGAAATGACATAAATTGTTTTCATTTAATGTCCATCTATAAAAAATGAAAAATAAAATAGTAAAAGACAAACTAGGTGGAGCCACTGCATATGCATTGGCGTAAGGATTTTAAATATAAAATAAAATATATTAGACGCTATTTTCGAATTTTTAATTTTTGTCATTTCATTAAGTGATCATGTTCGTACCTACTCACTAAATTTCAAGGTTTTATACAAAATAATTTCTAAATGCACTGGACTAGATAATTGTAACATAACAAGTATAGGGAACGATCCTTACTAGGATTTCCTATTAAACATTCAGAATACCAATTAACAACATGTGTACAAATTTGTGTTTTTGAAAGTTTTCCCGCCATGTCATGAAATGAACCTACCTCTCTTCTTCTCACAGTTCCGGCCTTCAAATTCTTCTAGACAGGTGCATTTTCCATCGCGCTCGCAAGTTCCTCGGTTCAAGCAAGTGCAATCTGAAACATGTAATATCGAGATTCCTTAATTATTATTATTGTTGTTATTATTATTATTGTTGGTGTTATTATTGTTATTATTATAATTATTATAATTGTAGTTGTTCTTATTGCTCTTATTATAATTGATATTGTTATTGTTGTTATTTTACTTCCGCAATAAAAACAATAATGAATTCATACCCTGATGTAACATTAATCGGACTTTACGTTATTAAATAATTTGGAGTGTATAAAAATACTATATAAACTCTCTAGTGCAGAGATTTAGATTTATATAAAGATTTAAAGTAAGATATGCTACATGCAATTTATGCTACACAACTTATCGGATATAAATTTTAAACTGAAAAAAAAAAAAAAAAAAAAAAAAAACTTTATTAACACATGATATTGCATATATGCTACAAGACGGTTTTAATTAATTATTTAATTAAATAATATATTTACCCTCTAGCGCATAAGCATATATACTACACAACATATCGAATATAAATCTTAAAAAAAAAGTGTGAAAGATTTTTTATTTACAGTCTAGTGGATGATTTTGTATTTTAATTAAATACATTTTTTTTTTTTTTTTTTTTTAAATTTTCTCTCTGCTCTGAACCGCTGTAAATATATATATATTGTATCGCTGTAAATATATATATATATATATATATATATATATATATATATATATATATATATATATATATATATATATATATTTACAGCTTTCCACAAGCAGAAAGAAAATTAAAAAAAAAAAAAAAAAAAAATCATGAATTAGACTGTTAGTAAATAATCTGTTGAAAGGTTCATCCAATGGCGTTCCAGGTATCCAACATATCACCGCTACGATGGAACAATGACGGAACTGGAAAGACCTAGAATTTTTACAGGAAGAGTGGAATTTTACAGGAAACGTAAAGTAACAAATCGATTGAGCTATAAAACTTAATGACGCCTATCAAATTGGAGAACTGAGGTAATTGTTACAATACATGTTTACAGTTCAGTCTTAGTTCTCGCGCTAGGTATTCCTTGACGCAATGGAGACTGTAAGGCAAATTTTGCAGTTGCACCACGGTTCCACAATAGCGGCTATTTATGATAGTTTAAATTTCTTTCATTGGCTTTTAAAAGATATAAGTTTGCATGTGATTTACTAAGATTTTTAATTCGAAAAACAGTTATTTGGAATTTAAAATGACAACTAAAAACGGAAACTGTAAATTTACTAATTATGTACTTTTAGTAATTCGAAAGAAGATAAAACAAAAAACTGGGGGTGGGGAACATCACCCAACTTTCAATTACACTATAACACTGGTCATTGCATTAAAATTTTATAGAGAGTTTCCATATATTCACTCATTTAAATAATACTATTGCAATAATTTCTACATGGGCAAGAAAACAAGAAAAAAATTGTTAAAATGGCGAAATTGGCGATGTAATTCGAAAGACTGTCCTTTCTAGAGCATGAAACAGAAAAAAAAAATTGTTGATGGGCGATGCTCAGGAGCGGGGAGCTCTGTGTTAAAGGCACTCGTTTTCCAACTTTTTTACGCTTTTATCTTTTTTCTACTGGAATTTCGAAGATAGGGACGATTTTAACACCTTAAAAGGCATTACAGAGATTTTAAACAAAATCGTTAAAGCCGATTTTCAGCAATTGCTGTAAAACATGATTTCAAACCTATGCAGCTGCGCGATTTTGACGAAAACATTAATGCTAGGTCCCATGGCTAGATCCACTAACCCGCTCTCCAAATATGAATCATAGGTAAATTTGTTGGGGAGTTATGCTGACCACGTACACACAGACAGACATTATTTCTAGAAAACTTTTTTGAAATCAAAATGTACCAAAATGTAGAGAATGCCAAAAAAAAAAAAAAAAAAAGCGAATGCTATACTTTTATTACCCTATGCAAACATAAGGATAATTGAAAGTAAAAAGTCATCCGATGGAGGAAAAAGTTAAATTTTTGTTACCTAGTGAACAATTTTTTAAAAAAAATGGATATAAAACCTATTAACAATACACAGTTAAATTTTAAAGACATATTTATGCAAATTTTTATAGGAAAACTTTGTAAAACGAATTTGATATTGTTTTGCTACCATATAAAATACAATTTTGTTTTAGATCTTTCTTTCAATGGAAATATTCACCAGCATTGATCAACTTAACTACTATCTTGCACATCAAACAAAGAACAGTATAAAGATACTAGGGGGCTCCGCCCCCTGCTCTCTGACGCTCGCCAACCCCCTGAATTGCTATGCAATCCCCTTGACTCGCTTTGCTCGCCTCAAAATGAAGCATTTAAAATATGCCCTAGCAAAAAGCTATATCAACTGCATAATGCCATGAAATTGAAAACGTTTTGTTATTTATGAAAAACCAGAATACTTGCCACGTCATTATCCTACGGCTATCAAGACGCGTTAAGCAGGGACAGTGTGGTAGCGTAGTAGAAAGTTCTTGGAAAACAACAAAAATGAACAGTATCGTAGATATATTTAAAAAAAATCGGTTATTTCATTGAACAATTACAAATTACGGGCTATCGTATGAAGCGCTAAAATAATTAAAGTTTTTATCGAAATTTCTTAACGAAGAAATCATATGTTCGCATAATCATTTTTGCGATACTTAGAATATAAATTAAAACAGTGAAAGGCCAATTATCCGGCATTCAACAAACAGGAATTTTTTGAAAATCAAATTTGGCGAGAAAATTAGCCCTATTTCGCCAAAAGTTTTTTATTTATTTCATATGAGATTTTGAAGTTGAGCGAGTGGTTTTATTCGTTATTTTGATAGTTTTCAATTTGTAATAGCTGAATTTGCACTGATTAGATATGAATATAGGTTCAGATTTACTGCACAATGCCTCTTAGCGACTTTTTGAAAGTTGGTGATTTGCAACCCGGCGTCCTCCGGAACATGCTCCAGCAGATAACTTTTCCGAAAAGTCTGGTTTATCCGGAATTCCAATCCAAAAGAAATATACACATCTTGAATCTATTTATTCTTGCATCATCGTAACTATTAAATCAATACGTTTTAAATAGGCTATAATTTTATCTGTAGACTGTAATAAGGAAAACCAAAAATATAGCGAATCCAAGTTGTTGCTGTTGCCAGATGTATTAGTCAAATTTCAAAAGATATATTGTGATTGGCTGGATTGCTGAATTTGGGAATTTGTGCATAAAGTACATTTAGAAGATTTGTTTTAAGTCATTGCCATTCTGCTCACAGAAATACAGCCGAATTTGGACGTTACGCAAGAGAATTATATATATAGATAACAAAATAGATAACATATTTTACATCAAATATGTAATACTTTATTGATTTTACCGACTCTTTGAGGGAAACAGTCCACAGTGTTATGGAAGATATTTCTTTGATTTGAAGTAGTTATTACTAATTTATAGCTTTATATTTCTTCTACAACTTTCGAAAGTTGATGGAAAATTAAGAACTATGCTATAAAGATTTGGAATACGATTTTTTTTTGTGCATTTCTACCAGTTATGAAACCTCCTGACATAAAAAAAAAAGTACAAGAAAAAATTTCTATCTATGTGTACGTGGTCAGCATAATTTCCGAACGAATTGACGTGCCAAGTTAAAATTTGGTGTATGCATGGGTAAGTGGTGGCCTTGGACCTAATATTAAACTTTTCGTCAAAATGGGCATGCGCACAAGGTAGCTACCATTGAAAAAAAAAACATGTTTTTCAGTAATTGCTAAAAAATGGCTCTAACGATTTTAATCAAAACCGTTGTGGTAATGCCTCTAAAGGTGTTCTAAAGATCTCCACCTTCAAAATTCCAGTAAAAATTCTATGAAGACGTAAAAAACTGAAAAACGAATATCTTTATTACAGAATTCTATTCCTTACAGCATCGCTCATCAACGACCGTTTTCTCCTCTCCTCAGTTTTATAAGGAATTACAATGTGAAATGTATCGAAAAATATGTCGCCAAAATCGCCATTTTTTTAAGGGCCCATTTAAAAATTATTACCAAAAATAAGAAAAAAAAATACAAAAACAGTTAATAACACCGCAAATCCACATAAATTTTTTGCATTTCTCCACGTTTTGGAACATCCTGATCTAAAAAAAAAATGATCTAGAAAAAATGTCTGTCTTGGTGTACATGGTCAGCATAACTCCCGAACAAACTGACTTATGATGTTCAAATTTGGTGAGCAGGTTGATAATGGCCCAAGGACCTACCATTAAGGTTTTTGTCAAAATCGCGCATGCGCACAAGGTAGCTGCCATTGAAAAAATCATATTTTTCAATGATCGCTAAAAAACGGCTCTAATGATTTTGATAAAAATCTCTGTGCTAATGACTCTTAAGGTGTTCTAAACATCCCTCCTCCGAAATTCCCTTAAAAATGCCTTAATGGCGTAAAAAGTTGAAAAAACGAATGCCTTCAACACAGAGTCCTCTTTGCTTGAACATAGCTCATCAACGATCGTTTTTTCTCCTCTCCTTCAGTTTCATTTATAACAAAGGATAATATAGAAATTTTCGAAATATAAAAACGATAAATGACACAAATCCACATCAGTAATATAGTGTAATTGAAAGCTGTGCGATGTTCCCCACCCCTAGTTTGTATAGTTTTGTATAATTCTGATTCTCTACAACATTTTTACAGTGTACAACGCAGTGTAAACGAAGCATTAATAACTTCGCAAGTAATAGGGGGGAAAATCAATACTGTGAACCTATAACTTACGGTTTTCACACCAAGTGCCGAATCTTCCTTCTGGGCAAGTTGCACAGCCACCTTTTCCGTCCGCTGGACACTGCAGACATCCCTGGTACTTCGCACACACTTCCTCCTCCTTTACGTCATTGCAAGGCTTGCACCTCACTTTCCAGCGGTGGGTGTAACTACACCTGCACATCGAAAAGAGCAATGTATAGAAAGTGCATATTTTCAATTACCTTAAGCCGGATTTACACGTCACCAGTCGAGATTCCAGTATAGATCGCCAGCCAGTGACGTCACCAGGCTATTGGTTCCAGTAAACCAAACATTTTCTATTTATAGGCGCCGGTGACTCCGATCAACCAATCACGGGCGCTCTCCCGTGATCACCGATAGACGGTGAAACGGTTGCTAAGCTGACGTCACAGAACTGGCGATCTAAACTGGAGGCCCGACTGGTAGCGTGTAAATCCGGCTTTACATATGGGCAAAACAAACTGAGTGCTGCCATAATTAATAATAATTTATGTAATTTATTACCATTACTTGTACTATTAGTATTTTTATTTGACCTATTATAGTTCTCATCATTATTATTACTATAATTAATATTAAGGTTAGCGATAGGTTTCCTTAACTTAATGTGTTTTTTTACTATCTAGCTGATAAATATTCTTTGAAATAATTATTACATGTTTATATTGTTATTAAAATTAGTTATAAATTATAATGTTGTTGATGTTACGTATCATGACTATTTTTTAGTTATATTCTCAACATTGCAGTTATTATTTTATTGTTATTATTATTAAAAGTGTGTGTTGTTAGGCATTATGGTTATTTTTCTAACATTATTCTCACCATTACAATTATTATATTATTATTATTATTATTATTATTAGAAATAGTAGTATTGTTGTTGAATATTAGGTTATTTTTCTAGCATTATTATCAGTACTCTAATCATTATTATATTGTTATTATTATACGTAGTAACATTGTTGTTGCTATGCATTATGGTTATTTTTCTATTATTCTCAATATGATTATTTTATAGTTAATATTCGAAGTAGTGTGGTGTTTTTGTTGGGTAATATATGGTTATTTTCTACATATGTTATCCGTATTACAATTGTTACTTTATAGTTATTATTGGGTTACGTAAAATCAACACGGCTCCCAACCCGACCCCTTTAGAATTTCATAAAATTTGGTTCACTTATTAGATTCATAAAGAAAAGAAAAAATGCCAAATATTAGGTTTGAATCTCGTTTGGTTTCCAAATTATAGAGTTTCGAAAATGGACCAAAAGTGCAAAATTTCGTATTTCTTGCTTTATATATTTGGGTACAATTTTTTCCCTAATTATCATAAAATATTGATTTTGGTGTCAAAAGAAAGAAAAAGATTTGATCTTTCTAATGATGTATTATTTACGTGTATTTTTTTAAATTTTCATTTTAAGGTCAAACAATTTGACCTTGAATATCTCAAAAAAGGGTATTTTCATTTTTTTCAAAACAATATATATTATTCTTACATCAATTCTCTTCACAAATATATTAGTCTCATTTTGGGACCGCAATGGGATGTCAAGTTATATATTTCAATCGTAACTGTAGCCCCACTCTTATCCTACAAAAACTGTTTATATGTAAATAGCTTTTCCTTTTAAAATATCTTTATATACATGTAATGCAAATAAAACTTTAGCCTTAATTATTAGCTAAAAAATATAATTATTTATCTTTGATTTGTTATAACTTTTTAACTTTAAGAGCAAAAACTAATTGTTTACTTATACATTAAAAAAATTGCATTTTTTAGCATTGCATTAAGTATGCAAACATCGTTTGCTGTAAAACTAAAAAACATGAAATAGGAAATTGGTAATAATGAGCTTTTGAGATAATTATTTAAAAGGAATGTTGCATGCAATTCGAAACATTTGTTCATACAAATTATTTGGAAAAAATCATATTTCGAAATTAGAAAACAGAAATACTTAAAAAATTTCTATTGATACATTATCTTTAAGCGATTGTTGAAACTAATTTATTAGATGCATAAGTAACTTCCTTACATATGTAACTTCTATTAATTATTGCGAGTCTTTTTCACTTGATTCATTGCATATGTAACTATTGATTTTATATTTTTTTTTTTTTTTTTTTACTTTTTTTTTCGACCATGGAATTAGAATACATTTTGCACAGAAGTTGGTTTATAGAAATGGGTCTGAATGTATGAAATTTGTGAGTACCTGGAATAGTTAGGGAGCTTAAGAATCGTTTCTGAAGGAAGATTTTTTCTCTTTCATACTGTAAGGAAGTTACATATGCAAACTGCATTCCTTCAATATTGGCAGTTGCCCATTCGAATAACTGTCGAGAAGTCATTATCTGATCTTTATATGGGCGCTGCAAACTGGCACGAGCGGCTAGCCTTTTTATGGTACCTCCAATGCCTTCTGAAACTCCTTTACCATGGACAGTGGCAAAAAAATTCCATTCTGCTTGAATTCCAAAATCTTTTTTATGGAAACACTGGTTTATAAAAAAAATTCGATTTTTGTAGTGAGAAGCTGCACCATCAGAAAAGTACAAAAGTTTGTTAGGTTTCACATTGAATTTTTTTTCGATGAATTCGATCAAATGTCTTTGGAATAAGTGAACTGCTGTTGCGTCATGGTGGAGACAGTCAGAAACAACTACGAAATTAAAATTGTCTACTACTTGGTCAGTGTATCTTCTATAATAAACCACAAATGGATGTATAGTCGTTTGCGAAATATTCCAGTGGAATCCTTGAATTGCAACTTGAAGAATAAAAGAGTAATTTTCAGAAAACTCACAAACAGCTGCATATTCACCTGATTTCAGATTTTGTTTACAAGCACTGAAAAAAGACGATTGTTCCTTAGCAATGAATGAATGCCGTAGAAGTTTGGTAAATTTATCCAGAAACGAATTAATAAAGTCATCACAAGGGCTCGACTAAGTTTCAAGGGTAGATTCAAGGGTATGCTTAGTAATTCATATAACAGGTATTTTTGTCTACATATATTTAGAAATTTAAAAACATTTGAAATAAATTTACCATTTAAAAAACAATCCTTTGATTTTTGCGTTCTAATATCTAACAGAGAGCTTCGGGAGGGGATATATTCCCATATACTTTCCCCTGGCTACGCCATTGAATAAAAGAACCAAGATGAAAATCTTCACCATTTCCTTTTTTTTTGAAAACTAATCAATTTACAATCGATTCCCTGTATATTCGACTGCATTAGGATATGCGAATATGGGATTCTTCAGTTCGCACTCAAAGACGATTATTGCGTGAAATTAAGGACAAGAGTTCACATTTGAATTTATATGTTGGCATCCCATTGCGGTCCCATTATGAAACTAACGTAATTATGTAGAGAATTAATATAAGAATAACATATATTTTTTTGAAAAAAATAAAAATACCCTTTTTTGAGATATTCAAGGTCAAAGGTCAAATCGTTTGACCTTAAAATGAAAATTTAAAAAAATATCCATAAATAATACATAATTAAAAAGATAAAATCTTAATCTTTTTTTAGACACCAAAATCAATGTTTTATGATAATTAGGGACAAAATTATAACCAGATATATAAAGCAAGAAATGCGAAATTTTGACGTTTTGGCCCATTTTTGAAGCTCCGCATTTCAGAAACCAAACGATATTCAAACCTAATATTGGCCATTTTTTCTTTTCCCTATAAACCCAACAAGTGAGCAAAATTTTATTAAATTCTGAAGGGGTCGGGTTGAAAATGTCACTTTTTTGTGTTGATTTGACATGGAATGACCCAATTAGAAGTAGTAGTATTGTTGTTATAAAGCATTATGGTTATTTTTCTAACATTATTCTCAGCATTATAATTATAATTTTATTGTTATTAATAGAAGCAGTAGTGTTGTTTCTTTTAGTTATTATGTTTATATCATCGCCATCATTACTATTATTAGTGTAAGTAGTATTGTTATTACTATCTAAAAATTTATTCACAAAATGTTCTTATCTCTATGGCTACTCTAAACGTGAAAATGTAGTTCAACGGTTAGCTCGACAACAAAATGTATTGACTGGAAGGACTTTTTAGTTCGATACTATCGGTACAAAGTTCCTTCTTGATGGCAGAAAATGTAGGACAAACATTTGAGAGTTTCTCAGCTTGAACCAGATAGATAAAGCTCTCATGTTTACCATTAAATTTTAGCTTCTGTAATAAACATATGTAGTGAAAGCAAACAAAATTTGCTTTGACCGGCTGCCTGAGATAAATATTCGCCAACAAAACTACAAATCACACAAACACGCGCAATACAGGACACAACAGGCCCCATTAAGACAAGTTCTCATACCAAAATTCAACCGAAATTTATGACCGGAAGTACCTGAAATGTCTATCGGACGTCAGTTTGCAATTCCTTATGCCTAACATATGTCATATGACAGTTTGAAGAAATCAATAAGATTATTATAATTTCATAAGATTTATAAAAAATTTCAATCATAAGCGTTTTAAAATTCGACCGGAAGAAAGTTTCCGTGGTGATTCTATGGGAAGTTTAGATCTTGGCTACCAATGCAGGTACGAGATTAAAAAATTAAATATTTCAGTGACAAGTTCTCTCACCAAATTTGTTACCAACATTTTTGTTTATTAAAAACCACTAATTTAGTTTATCGTAGGGTTAGTAGTTATTAGAAGGGTAGTAGGCTGTAGTTATTAGTATGTTAGCTTTTTATTATCATTTGTCATCAACCTTAACTTCTGTTAAAGTTGAGGAAAATATCTAGCATTAGATGTCACTAAGTCGTAAATGTTTGATATCACACCTGATAGACCATAATAGAAATGTATGCAGAATTGAACTTTTTTTTAACATTTACTGTCCCTTCTCCTCCCCTTACTTTTGACACCTTTAAGCTCCAAATTCTACTTCTGTGATCAACTAATACATAAAAAAGCTATAAAAGTTTTCTGTAAAGCTCACAACTAGATATCAAGTAGCTTATTACACCTTTCTTAAAGGTCTCGTATAATTTAATATAATGTGGAGTTATTATCTATCTATAATAATAAGACAAGCTGTCTGTAAAGTAGAATTCTAAAATTTTTAACATAAAAAGTTTTGGCCTTAGCGAGCTTATGCTTACACAGCAATGAACCTTTAAGCGAGCCCTTGCTTGCACAGAAATGAACCTTTCAACGAGTGAAGTAAGACTGTGCTTATTATAAACTTTTCAGCTAGTGAAGCGAGTTTGGTCTTGCGTAGCAATGAACCTTCCTGTGAACGAAGCGCCAAAAGCTGGGACCTATACACCCACTGACAGATCACCGCAAAGCGGGGTCACACAGCTAGCTAAAAAATTGCACATGGTAAAATTTCGTAGCAAAGCACGGATATTCAGCTAGTCTATTATATGGTTAAATTTTTAAACTCTTTTAAATGCCCCTTTCCATCACTACATCATTTTTAAACTAAGTGTACTGGCGTAATCTCAATGATACTAGAATATTCAGTAATAAGATCTAATCTCTATTTATTTTAAATTATTACTATTAACTTTATAGACCATACATAATAGAACATTATAGACCTTAATATTAATTAATTATTTTTGTGGGGGAGGGGATGAAAAATATATTTTTATATATAAATTAATACATAAAAATATAATTATAATATTAATATATATAAAACTATAAACAATTAATTACGTAAAGGATATCTCATAGTTGCCTGTAACACCCTCCAAATGGAATCTTTCACACACAAAAATACATAAAATATTTGGTTTAATGAAAGAAAGAATTAAATTAAATTGTGGCAACATAAATTCCATCATGATTTGTAGTTGTTATAACGTGTACAAAAAATATATTTTTAAAATTTTAATTATGTTAACTTATATGGAATTATGTTAATTTATATTTCTTCAAATAATGAAGTTTGGAACATTTTTTGCTAAATGCATAAAATATTTAAATTTAAATAAAAAAATAAATAAAAAAAATTAAATAAACAATAACAGTTAGGATATACCAGTTTGGCTTTTAGTAAAATATTAATTTCTTTAATGAATGTTAAAAATTATAGTTATGTAAATAAATTTCATCTTTTATGATTTTTATTTGTACAAATCACTCAAAAATGCACTTTTATAACGCAAATGAACATTTACAAAGAACCACCAAGTTACAAAAGTACAGTCCATTTACACTTTCTCTCCTCATTCCTTTCTATGTAGTATGATATACACGTCATTCTAATGCAAACATAAATTGAACTCGTGCCAAACCTAGAAACTCTTACTTTAACTATTTTTGTCCTAAGCCAACAGCTTTTGTGATTTATGACTATGACCTACCATTATGTTTTTTTGTATATATTTTCTTTGAAACTAGAAGCAGTGGTTACTGAAACTAAAAATACTAAAGTTTTAGCCACTTCACTATTCAGTTACTTACATAAATACCTTGCTTACGTATGAATTTAGATACAATTCCCCTTGATGATTAGTACGTATACGCAATTTTATTGAGATCTGTTGATAGCTATAGGCTGCAAACTTTTCCAAACAGTGTCATTTTAGTTAAAGTCATCTTGTAATATTCATGCTATGCTGTATTATTTTACGTATATTCTGGTAGTATCTAATCCTATATAATCAAGAGACCTGAGCTTGAGAGAGGATTTTTTCCCCCCAAATTTTTTTGTGTTTTTTCCCTTTTTTGGGAAACAAATAACATTAAAATAATTGACCTTAAAAAAAATTTATTGTGCAAAAAATTCAAAAGTGTGTCCTTTTAAGTGGACGCCCGGTCTTTAGATGATATTAAAAAGAATGAAAGTGAAGCCTCATGTTTTGCATTTATATCAAAAGTTCTTGATAGTTTATGAAATTATTTGATGGCAGACAATGAATTCCAATAGAGTTCAAGTTAAAGAAATCATCGGCATTGTTATTTTTACCTCAAGGAATCAAAAAGGAGAAAGTGCTCCTAAATATTGATCAAAGTGTTCCAGTCTCCTTATACAGAGGAAACAAAAATAACTGAAGTATTATAAAATATCTAAAGAAAAATGCGGAAGTGAAGTTTCTCTATTTAAATCGAATTCCAAACGAAATTCCATCAAACAAACAAACAAACAAACAAACAAACAAAACCACATAGCTGACACAGAAAGATCAATTTAGCCAGTTTCATATCCATAGAGATTCTTTTTAAGGAAATAAAAGCATTTTCAAGAGGCTATGAATGATAATAGCTTCGTACTAGTTTCTTTATAATTCTTATAAATTCCCCTTGAGGCATTTTATTAAACTTCGTCCTGAACAGTATTCAGAAAACAACCAATCACAGGCTCATGTTGTTGACACACACTACTTATGCACCTTGTTTTACGCTCAACTAAGCCATATCAATTTGCGCATTAAGAGGGAATGTATGGGAGCAATTATTTCGATTTCTTTTATATTTTCTAAACATTCAAACCTTTCTGCTTAAAATGATAAATATATTGTGTCATTTCTACCGGTAGAAGTATTTTTAATGATTTTTTAAAAATTTCTTCTCTTGCTTAAAACTTGGCAAATTCAAACTTTAAATGGCTGTATCTCGAAACATGCATTTTTCAACTTTATGAACCTTTTTCTCAGAAAGTAATTATACTATTAATACAAAATTTGGAGGTAATATTTATGTGTAAATATTGTATGTACTTAAAAAAGCTTCTGTAAAAATAATTTATGTTTTTTTTTATTTATGTCATAAAATGTTTTTTAAAAAAAAAAAAAAAATCTTAAAAAAGAGGTATATGTAAAAAAAAATAAAAAAATATCATAAATCTGCTTAATTTTAGAAAATAAAAAATCTCTTTTCAGTAATATTAAAAGTGTTTAAGGAATATGTGTTCCAAATTTTAAGTTATTATCTTTGAAAGATTCTGAGAAAGAAGGTACATGAAATAGGTTAATTTAACATGGTCTACATAAGGGCATGCATCTCCGCTTAAAGCTATTTCATCACCACAGCTCCATCAGGCAAAGTATTCCTTTTGTCAATCCCTCTAAAATATTAGAATCCTCCCATCACTATAATAATTTTCAGACCATTTAAATAAAAGGTTTATAAAGTTTAAGATCATTTAATGCCAGTCAATGAAGGTAAACATAGTCCAAATTGCGTTTACGATTCATAAAATATGTATCCTAGGCCTGGAGCGCAATCAGAGAGAGAGGTTTAGAGTTAGAGCTTCCCCAGGGATCCAAAACATCCGAATTTTTTCTCATGAATTTATAATAAACAGTTAGTATTTGTAAATATTTTCAATCGATTTCTAATTTAACATCACTCAGTGTAAACCGCATGACCCTTATATACATAGCTAATAGATACCAAGAATTTTAAGATAAATAGCGTATTTGCAAATTTCATAGCATCAAAACATCACTATACATTAATTTTTATCTACTTATGTCTAATATAAACTGTCATTTAAAAACCATAAAAATATTTTGTGTTTCAGCGCTACAAGGGCTTTATATTTCAAGCACTATAAATATCTAATAAAATCAGCCAGATATTGTATTGGTGTTTGTCAGTACGCATAAAAATAGTATCCTGTTTTAATTGAATTTAAACTAACAACAAAAATTTCTGATTAATCTGTGATTTAGATCATATAGAGATTATACGAGATCTGAACAAAATTTTGCTTCATATTGGGGTCATTCTCAAATACTGTGCAAATCATTTCAATACATATTTTGGCATACGTAGATAACAAATTAAAAAAATTGCAAAAAAAAAAAAAAATGACATATGACAAACATGGGATGAGAAATTTCTGCGAAAATGCGGTTTTTATAAGGAAATACAAAACATATTTAGCTAAAACAAGCTTAATTAAAAACACCTCCCACAGAAATGTTCTGGTTGCGCCCCTGCCCTATACGTCAATACTCCCAAGAAGCAGTTTTACTTTTGACGTCAGAACTCTAGAAAATTTCAAAATAGTCAGAGTACATGGAAATAAAAAGCTTTCGTTACTTACACGGGAATGGAAGAATTGACGGTAGACTGAGTTTGCCCACACCAACAAGTTACGTTAACGCTCTCGGGGCATTTGCCTCCAATTCCTAGTTTCGTTAGGTCGATGCCGATTCCAACAAATCCATCTTTTGCGAACAGGTGTCCTTCGGCGCTCACCAATAAAGTCAGGACAACACAGCCTACGCGATACAGCAGTAGTTTATTTTCTTAAGTTAGGAGGTCTAACATTTTACACAGAGGAAAGTTACTAGAAACTTAGCCTTTCATATATCACCATTGTTACGTACATTAACTTTATGACTAAAAATGTTTTCATTTTCAACATGAATTTTTCGAAAAAGAAAACAGTGGAATTTGGCTTCTTTATTATTGCATACATATTTAAAGAAATCATTTACTTATTTTATGCTAATACACTGAAGAACCAGAAAAAGTGGTACACCTCCCTAATAATCGTGTAGGCCGTCCTCGAACAAGAATAATGTACACTAATTTATGACAGTATAGAGACAATTCACAAAATGATTCTTGCAAGACAGTACACAATTCCGTAACAGTATGAGGTCATGATCTCTTTTGTACAGCAGTTTTTAAGGCATCCTACATTTGCTCAAACATGTTCATGTCTAATGTGTTAGACAGCTAACCGAAGATTTGAATTCAGAAGAATGTTTCTGAAGCCATTCGCCAGTATACATCGACATGTGTGCTCTCACATTGTAAAGTTGAAAATTTTCAAGCTCGTCAGAATACACACAATGGGTGTAAGTGATGAGAAAGGATGCTTACGCATAGATAGCCACCAATATTCCTTTGAAGACTTAAATGTTCTATTCTAAGCCTAGTACACTCGTTCTATACCACGAGAGAGACTCCATCAACTTGAACAACTCCCTGTTGCCACACGCGGTTCATGGCTCCTTTTTTTTTGTTCATATCTAAACATGTTCAATAGCCTGATACAACTGAAAACGAGACTAATCAGACTTGCAACGTGTGTATGTGTATATTCTTCAACAAACCAATTGGCGGTGCTGGCATGTCCAGACAAAACGAATAGTTTTAATCATTTGTTGGCTAAGAAGTACCACACCATGACAAGTACACTCACCCTGTACCCTGAGAAAAGGATCCTCAACTTGAACAACCAATTATTGTCCAACAGAGTTCATGAGAGATTTTCTATACTTAAACAAGTCCGTCAGCCCGATACAACTGAAAGCAAAACAAGATGTCGCATGAAGACGATGGCTAGAAATTGGAAAATTCTGAAGAATTGCAAAGTAAATCGATATTATCCATAAGCGTTGGACTGCCAACAGTTATAATACCAATAATAGATATAGATAAACTGTTAGATAAGTGCTGCTGACTGCATAGAGTAACGTTGACTTATTTAATTTCCGCCTGATTTACAAAAGTGGGCCTGTGCCAATTTATTTGGCTCTTCAGTGCTCTTTAAAATGTAATATAAATTACTTAGAGTTTGAATGGCTCAGTATGAATAAGAAAATACTAAGAAGTTGAATGACATTTTTGTTTCAAATTACATATGCACCAGCAAATATGTTTGAAAGGTTGCCATTATCTTACAATGTGAATACAAATAAAAAACCACATACAACATTTTTGTTGGTTTATTACAATTTAATAGTAATTCTAAAAAGCTCAAATTCAACTGGGAAAAGTTAAAGCCTTTTCATCAGCTTGGATTATACTATTTTTTATTTATAGCATGCATAAGAATTTGTACTTCAATCTAATTAATCTTCATACATTAAATAAGTCATGAAGAATAAATAGTGTTCGTTTGGATTTCTCCAGAAAAGTAATGCTTCCCAGATTTTATCACCAAAATGAATACAAAACACTGTATATTTCAAAACTTATTAAATTCCAAACATCTCACATGAAAACAATTGTTTAATTAAATAGAATAATAAGAGAATTATAAACACCCATAAACTAATGATATTTATGAACGTACTGAAGTGAAACGTATAATATTGCCTCTGATATATTTAAAGAAACTTATTACCACTAAACAATCAACTATACTTTCACAAATTTAAATATTACATATTTATTTACGAAATTGCTCACAGGTCATGATAACAGTCATCGTAAAATATACACAGCGCTGTCTGTCCAAGACTGTACCTTGATTATAAGCAAAAGTATTCAGGGTTCCCACTCAAATCAAAGAATGAAAATCAATGACTTTTAAGGACCTTTGAAAATTTGTTTTCAAGCATGATGTGTACATATAAATGTTTAATTTAATATATTCTACCAAAAAAGTTACAAGTTGGTGCATGCGTTAGTACAAATATTTCAGAGAATTCCGATACAGTACGGACAAGAGGCGGTCACGCGGGGAGAGCAAGTTTGAGTTGTATTTTTGTAAATTTTGCAGTTGGGAAACAACATCCACAAAAATTAAGGACTTTTAAAAGGACCTCTAAGCTTTTTCAAGGACTTTTAAGCTCCTCTAAGCATTTTCAAGTACTCAAGTCTTCAAGGCGAAACTGTAATCCACAAAAATAACCTTTTTAAGAAAAGTTATGCAACAAATATCCACTTATTTGGATAACTAACATAAAATTAACGAAAATGGCGTTGAACTTACCAAAGAAAAAAACTCCGCGTAAAACAGAAGCATTCATTTCAGATTATATAAAATTAGCTTAACGAAATCATTTCCTCTCACCAACTTCCCGGATGTAAGACCAAGAAAGAAACGTGTGTTCGATAATGAAGAGTTGATAGCACATTCTTAATTATAAATATCTACTTTATAGGGCGAGGATTGTGACATTGCATTTATGATACATTTTTTTTTTTACATTGTTGCTTTGCTATTTCAAATTAAATGCATTCGTAAATTAATCTTAGGACTTTTTTTTCCCTACTAACTTTTAACAAGTATAGATGACTATTGGTTCGTTTAAAGATAATTTCAAATATTTACGACTTTTAACGATTTTCTTTGGTTTTGCAACATTTGTATTCCCTTCATATAAGCATACTAGTTTTATTATACGAACAAAGAAGTCTAAAATAATTAAAACAGTTTTAGTAGTGAGAGAAAGAGCAATGGAATTTATGCAAAACGTTATCTTGAGTGGATTTTGATTAGTTGGAAACACTTGTGACTTGCTTTTGACCAAATATAATGCTCTTTTAAAACAAATTTGAATCTGAACAAGTATGAATTTTCACACTTCATTGCACGATCACAATGCGTATATCATTTTCCTGGGCTCATAGCAGTTGACAGTGACGATGCTCCACACTGTACAATATCCATTTGTCGTTTATGATTGTAGATAATTATATAAAAATCTCTCAGCGGTCGCTTTGCGTGTATTATTTTACAAAGAACGTTAATTTTTATTTTTCATTATACATTGTTTATGACTTCTTGTTAATCAAGACTACAGAAACATACATAGCTTAACTTGTTGAAAGAAACATTTTTTTGTTTAGATTCACTGGTTTATTCCAGTACAATACTGAAATATAATAAAACATCGGGGAAAGCCGCAGATAGACAAAGATAATATTTGTGCCACTTAAAAACCATTGCGATTAATAAAGCATCAGATTGGCAACGGTTTTGTTCGATGCATAATACTTACTGCTTCACTTTGACATTTACTGAAAAACCGGGTTGTCCGCCACAACTGCATCGAAAATCCTTTTCATTGCACAAACCAAGATTAACGCTTCTAGAATAGCAGTAATCGACGAAAAATCCAACACACAGAACTGTCAAAAAGAGAAAATGTGGTTTTCCGTCAGCCTTCGGGATTTACAAAAATGCCAGAAACAAAAGCAACACAGATTCCGTCAACCGAAAACTACTATTAAATTCATAATCTTTCCTCTTTAGAAGAATGTTATCATTGAAACCACTGATCTCTACTAATTTGTATGTTCACTCATCGTAGGGTATAATTATTTATATCACGATATTTTCTTGTTTGAATGAACTTGTGATCTCGCGGAAAAGAAAACCTGGCGACTGGTGGAAAAATTATGAGATGAGGTCTCACGATTTTTGTTTTATTATAACTTTCCAATATATATCGCTTAAAAAAAATCCTTCATAAAATCAAACGTAATGTTTCATTATTTTTAATAAATTAAAATTTTAGTTTAATTAAAACCAGCTAAAACCTTAAATTAAAATAATAATAATAATAATAATCGCATACTGCATCTCACAACTTATATGGTGTTGTTGCCCAAACAACTACTCAGAGAGGATACAAAGTCACTATTAACATAACAAATAAAATATAAAAGTAAAAACTTCTCGTAATAATGTTTTTAATTGCTGATTAATGTTGGCGAATTAATGATAAACAAGATTCATACAAAAATAATTTCCCATTTATGATGCATTTCAGTAAAAAAAATTCATCAACTTTTCATAAAAAGACCGCAGAGAAAAGAATTTCACTATCTTGTACAACAAGTATCTGTGCAGGTGCATTAACTGATTTTACTGTTCGAAATTTTGTTCAAACTCCATACTTCAAATCAAACAATTAAAAAGCGAGTCATTAAAATTATAATACAGCATTTCCAGTAATGTTGATAGATTTCCAATTTGAAATTTTTTCGACGACGTTGTCCTTACATTTTTAACTGGGAAAATCTCAAGACTTAGCAAAAGCTATGGATCATTTACATTTTAAAGCAATTTAAATGAAACAACAGTTATACAACAATGTTACATAGAATCATGGGCACTATCAAAAAGGTGATTTAGACGGTGATTAGCACATTTTACAATATACTACATTGTGGGCAGTGTCCTGTATTAAAGCTGATTTACAAGTCACGAGCGGGGGGAAGGCCAGATGGTAAGTTGATTGGAAAATTACTATCGACATTAGGTCCCATGCACAATGCTACCAGTCGATGGTAAAGGGATATCACAAACGATGGTAGGCTCTCTATTAAACAGAAAAACTTAATATTAGAGCTGCCAGTTACAGGCGGGCCAGTGGCAAACTGACATATCCAGTGATTGGCATGAAAGATTTACATGGTGGTAGTCGATGGCATCTAGTGACTGAAGACTTCAACTGATACTCCGATGATATGCACGTTATCACAACGCGTATATTAGGGTGGTTCGAAAAAAAAAAATCATTTTTAAAACGCATTAGGTGAAAAAAATTGTTACATATCTTGATAAGAAAAACTGTAAAAAAAATGTTGGAAAAAATTAATATCTTCCGATCGCGTATTCACCTCCAAGTTTGGAGAAAATACAAAAAATAACTATTTTCCGAAAATTTAAAAAAAAATTCTAAACGTTATATATTTGAAATGTAATAGTCTGCAATGTGTAGTGAATGGCTGGTATAACACAGAGAAACACTACTCTATGCATTTTTAAAACATATATTAATAATTAAAAATACTCAAAAGTAAATTTTTTGTTAAAAATGATGATTTTTCTGTAAAATAGGTACTAACGTTATTTTTTTTTATTTTTTTTTTTTTTTTTTTTTTTTTTTTTTTTTTTTTTAGACATACATTTATTCATTTGGTTCACTTTTTCTCGATACTTCTATCCCAGTGATGCACTTTGAAGGAAACTTTTGTAGAAAAGTCGGGTATTATGGATCTTAAAAAAAAGTCTTGTCCTATTAACTTCTTTGGCGTCAGCACTATCCACTTTTTGTGTTGTCTCTAAACAAGCGCTCCACTGCTTGTGAGTGACAAGAAAACGAGTTGAAGACTGATTTCAGTGGTCCCTAGTAGCACAGAAACGCTGACCAATTTCGCCAGACATAGGCCAATTCCGATGTGGAACGTTGTGAATCGGTCGTTGAAAACAATATTAGCCAATCTTGTAGTCATCCCCTGTTTAATCTAATACAGCAGTGCCAGTCTTTACCAACAAACGTTCGTTTGCTAATTTCTTTAACAAAGGAGGAGTCCGATTACAAGCATTCCAATTAATTATGTTCATGTAATCAGTGGCAATAAAGTTAAGTTTGATTGCCTTGAAGAATGTCGTTCTCTAGGAAAGTTTTCGAGAGACCCGACGTCCCACGTTTACATCTCTCCTTTCGTCCAAAATCATTGCCAAAATAAATTTTTTTGGGTGAGTTTAAAACTTCCAATAAATATTCAGGGAGGTATCGAGACAATCGAATTGCCTCATATATGATCCTTCAAAAAATAGTTTTTGTTTCTTTAATATCAATATGGCATGTAACAATTCAAAATAAAGTATACCACTACTTGAGTTCATCAGATGGTTTACATTCACTCAAATATAGTCAAAGTGCTCTGTTTTCTGTTATTAGTCATCTGAAGTGTGAAAGGGGATTGGGTTTGCGAGCTGCCAAGTCATTGGCCTGATCTTATCACTGCAAAAATATCAAGAAGATATAACTGATCTGAGCTCAGTACTTTCATCTGAACTTGAGGCATCAAACATTCAACGCGTAAAAAATCAGAAAGTAGAAATTGTTCACAGTTCTTCAATTTTTGATCTATGTTCCCACTGAAAGGTGTTGGTCCTGTTGTAGTACTATCTAAGTGTTTAAATAGGAGTCTCAATGGTAGTTCATTGAACTATAGGAGGCATACATCCCACAGCAGTAGTCTTCCAGGTAATTTCCGGCCAGTATTAATGACTGTTCCAATCACAGCCATGAGCTCCAATCACTTCTAATCAGAGCCATGTGCACCAATGAATAAGCAAGTAGGTCAGTGGCGGCTAGTGCACTACAGCCGGGCTGCATCTAAATTTTTTAGTTCAAAACTAAAATTATATATTTTACAATTTTCTACAATAAAGATCCAATATCTACGGTAAGTGTAAAAAAATCCGATAAATAGCCAACTTGTTGCCTCAATACTCAATTCACGAGGTACTCATACTGGTGGTCTTCCTCCGAACGCAGCCGAGTGTCCTTGGGATAAAGTTTCAGTTGCGACGTTGGCATGGTAACCGATAAAACCCAACAGATCCTTTCCCTCCACGAAATATGTAGGGTGTCTGCAAGTGAGCACTTTTCGACCTTCGGTAGACCTTGATAATTCAGTGAACTGATTGGTAGAAAATTAGCGTGGATAAGGCAAAGTGAAAGCGAACCTAAAAATCTCTTCAAACGGATTGTCATTTTGAAACAATGGAGCCCTATTATGATAAAAAGTGTATGAGTTTTATCGAAAACACCATTTAGAAGATGGAAAGAAGATGATTAACACCAACTAATTAAACAAGATAGACCAACACCAAAGTTGTCCATCTATCAAAGAAAAAAATCAGCATGATCGTAAGTTTCAAATTTCTTTGTGTGAACTTTTCCCGTGGCTGTGTGGAAGCTTTTATTAACAAAAATTGTTTTGTTGGCCGTGTTTGATTGTGCTGGATATAGTGGATTAAACAAAAATGTAGTTCTCTGATTAGTAGAAGCTTCAATGCTTCATACAATTACTCATCAAAACAGTATTGTTTTTAAATAAACAAGAACTTACATTTAGAGGCCAAAATGAGAGATGTTTATTTTAAATAAAAACTAAAGAAAATGATTTCAATAATTTTGTTTTTATTTTATAATGTTATGTTATAAATGTTAGTAATTTGTACAAATTGAAAAGAAACTTCGATTTGAGTATTAAGGAGCCTGCATTCATTTTTTTGTGATATACATGCTTGAAATATTGCAAAAGTAGGTCAAATGTGTTTATAGTTTTTCTGCTTTAAAATAATCTCTAGATGGAATTTTTGCAAGGTAATGGTAACATCTGAATGCAAGAGAGTTATTAGTTTGAAGTACTATTTTGTTCTGAAAATAAATTTGAATATTTAAACTCATTATCTAAAAAATCGTGTTTTTGGCACGTGAAACTTCATTTAAACAGTGATAATTGAAGTTTGTTGTAAACTTTTTGAAAAATGATTTAAGAATCTGCAAAAAAAATCAGCAATAACTATTAGATGTTTTGAACCTCAGTCAGATTGATTGGAAAAGAAAATAAAGTTTGCTACATTTTTAAATGCATAAGTTTTTAGAAAAATTGAGATTTTTCTATTTTCAATGTTAAAAAAAAATTCTATTAAAAAACTATATACTCTAGAAACTAACTCATGGAGGTTCATTACATTAAGAATGATATTGTGAACAATTTCCAACCATAATTTATTTTCTTGGCCCCATAAAACTCGAGTAATTGTTCAAAAATATGTTAATTATAACGAGTTAAATGTGAATTAGTTAATTAATTTTTGAATAAAACAGAGTTTTTTTTTTTATGTAAACATCCTTACTAATTATGTACTTTAAAGTGCATAAAATCCGTTTTTTAAAATGATAATTTAAAAAAAAAAAGTTCAAATGGGATTTACATGATTATGGAAAGTGTGTGTGAGGTTGGGGTAAGGGGGGGGGGAGGGAGTGGTTTGTACTAATCGACCACGGGCCACCACTGAAGTAAGTTTATGAGCTTCAAAGGAAGAGAAGGCGCAACCAAAAAGGCCACCCAAATTGAAACCTGCCAAAAAACAGTTTCTATCAATCTTTCAAAAGTTATGCGCGAACGATTATTATAGAATTATTACTAATTTTTTTTTCCTCCAAGTTCTATCTACGCAACTATACCACTCAATACAAACTAATGTACCACGATAATTTAGTGATTGGTGTATTCTACAAGTTGATGGAAAAAAAAAATATTTTTTGTATCCAAAACTTTGAAGTGAATGCTTGAAGTAAATAAAACAATTTTAACAAAAATATGCAGGAACTAACATTAGTATCCATTTTATAGAAAAATCATTTTGTTAGCAAAAAAATTTATTTTTGAATATTTTTAACCATTAATATATTTTTTAAAAATACATAGAATAGTAATTTAATGTGTTATACCACCCTTTCACTACACATTGCAAACTATAGCCGTTCAAATATATGACGCTTAGAAATTTTAAAAAATTTAGGAAAAATAGTTATATTTTGTATTTTCTCCAAATGTTGAGGTGAATGCGCGATCGGAAGATATTATTATTATTATTTTTTTAGAATTTTTTTTACAGTTTTTCTTATCAAGATATGTAACAACTTTTTTCACCTAATGCGTTTAAAAAATAGTGCATATCAGCCATTAACGTATAAATCAGATATTAGTAGATCAAGATTTAATGATGTCTTATCAGCTTGTCCTACTGATGCACAATACTATACGAATACTATACATCGATAGCATTAAGTTTGAAGTATTTGTTACAGTCAAACAGTCAGCGATAATAAAAATTGAAAACAACTTATGACAAGTGAAATACTAAAAAAAATTTAGTTTGTGAAATGCTACGAATGTAGAATTTATGATGGTATCGTGAAAACACAATATTTTTTTTTTTTTTTCAATAACTTTAAAAACGTTCTATCAAAATTATGAAAACAAGTACCTTTTACACATCTTTCATGCAATAAGATTTTCTATAAACGGATAACCATATAATTTCACAAACAAAAGTGACTTTTGTAATGAAAGGATCCAGTGGTTGGGAATTATTATAAGAATTTTTAGCCTATCTAAAGTTCGACATTTCGTATAGAAGCGAATGTTTCATTCGAAATGTATTTGACGCTCCAAACATCAGTAAGTTATCCGAATATTTTTATCATTCCAAAACTAAAACAATACTGCTATATAAATAAATAAAACAAATTAAGAATACTTACAGATGAACAAGCAGACGTCCTTCATACTGTCACAGCCAAAACATAAATGAATTACTTAATGACAATGAATATATCTGATAACAAAAAAAAAAGCCACTTCCTTCAGTTTTTCGAAGAAAGAGCTTATTATCTGATGCTGATGAGCCAACCGCCAGCAGAATTATTGTAATGTGTGGAAATTTTCTTCGATAGGCACAGAGGTCAATTCGCTCGGGACGATAGCAGTTTCTTTCGTCGGAAAGTCCAGTTTTTTATCCCAAGGACGAGGCGAGCAAGATTTCGAAGCTCGTGCGAGGCGCATAAAGAACCACTTGATAGAAACAGAAATAAAAACCAGGTGGAGAAAGTTATCCGAGAGATGGGGAATTCCAGCGGCGCAGCAAGGGGGAGGTGCACAAAGGATAATATTTATCTCCCTCTTACCAAAACAAATTATGTTTTAAATATGAAAAATTAATTCTTGAAAATTCTATTAAATTGAAACTTTTATTAAATTCTTGAAAGGGTTCAGACTAAATTTATGCGTTATCTTTATTATTATAATTCTCATGATCTCTCCTCTTCTTTCCTCCGCAATTTCTTCAGCATCCCCAGTTTAAAATCTAGACGTGAGCTTTCTTGTGTTTCTTTTACGAAGTCCTTAATAATTTTATTGATTGCATTGAGATCCATAATTCCATTTAATTTGCTGTACCGACCAATACTCGTAGCCAAAATTTATTTATTACTGTTTTTACCAAATATAACTACATTGACAACTTTTGTTTGTATAAATTTTATAGAATTTTTAATTTGATTTCTGATGATTTGGCTATTTTTAATGTATCTTTTTGTATGTTCAAGGCTAAATGTCTGCTGGTTTTAAATGTGTAATCTTGTTTTGTTACTATTGTTTGCTTGTTTGTAACGTACTATTCCTTGTGCACTTTAAATGGAATTTTTTTTCTGTAGTGTGCTTTATATTAATAAATAAATAAATAAAATAAATGAAGAGGGGTGATGTGTTTGTTTTAAATCCTTTATATTAACTTCGATTTTGTTTGTTTGTAGGCCGGCCATATCTGTGGAAGCCTAAATAACTCACTTGACATCATATGATAGGGTTGAAACTTGGTAGATGTCGATGACAATGCATTCTATTAAGTTTAAAGGGATGTCACTGTAACTAAAAGATCTCTTTTACACAAGTTTCTATAATCGTTTTTGGAATACTAATAAATCCCATTTAACATATCATTGTCGAAACTCTTTCCTGTTGCTAAAATTATTTCAGTCAGAATAAATAAAAGATAATCAGACGAAGAATGCATAATTTATTATGGACTGTTGTCCAAGGTGCGTTGCGTAGTAACGATGTAAGTGAAAGAATTTTAACCGATCGTTGTTGAAACTCTTTCCTGTAGTTAAAATTGTTTTTAATCAGAATAAATAAAATATATTTGGACGCGAATGAATAAATTCCCTTTCATTTTTAAAAAATAAATTTTAAAACGTAGTTTGCCGCATATTTTGCTGATTGAGATGCTTTTAATATTTAAAATAAGATGCAAACAACCAAGTACCCACTGACAACAGAATTGGCACATGTTAATGATTGTAAAAATTGGCAATGCATATAAAGGATTTGTATTAAAAACTTGTTTTTATGGGTCATATTACTTCCGCCGCAGTGGTGGTCCAATTACAGCCAAACCCCGTTAAAGCGAAGTCGATGGGACCGCCGAAATTGTTCGCGCTAACAGAATTTCGTGTTAAACGAATAAATTAACGTTAAGCTTTAAGTACGGAGAACTACTTTTACTTCGCGTTAAACGGGATTTGATGTTAAGCGATTTCGTGTTAACGGGGTTTGACTGTATATTCATAAAATACTGTCTTTTTATGTTCTATAGAAATTCAGAATGTCTGATAAAGTAACTATCTAAATTTCGCGTTAACGGGGTCTGACTGTACCAAGCAAACATGTATCAGTGCGTATGAGCGCCAGCAGGAACGTTTATAGGTGTAGACAGGGACGACGCGAACGGGGGGCGTAGGGGGCGACTCGCCCCCCCAAAGTTTTAGAAAGTTGGACAGTCGGCAAATTTTCTAAATTTTAGCGTAATCTTTTTTTCCTTTTTTTTTTCTAAAGTCGATCCACAATAAAATCGAATTGAATAGAAAAAAAAAAAAAATATTGAGCAAAAAATATTAAAATATCGGAATGCAGAGTGACCCGAGTGTGAGGAATCGGCATTTTTACACTAGAAGTCTATTACAGGGGAGTCGGTGTCTTTTTTCCCGCCTACAATGATGGACTGCGAACGCAAATATTACCAAATAAATATCTTCATTATCTCACCCAGTCAAAATTTTTAGAAAGGCTAATAGTCGGCAAATTTCTGAAATTTCATCCCTTCTTTTAAAAACCCTACTGACGGAAGTTTCAAAACATATTGAATGGAAAAAAGAACAAATAATTAAAATCATCATTAGTATTACAAAATTGTGATCACAATGCAGCCTAAGTTGACAGTCGGCAATTTTGAATTGGAGTAAGTATATCCTTTTTGACAGGAACATTAAAATAATCTAATCACCACTGATATTTTCACTGACATTAGATAACTTTGATGTGTTACAGTAGATGATATACTTGTATTTGTGGTACGTCAGATAACGCCTCAAAAAACATGACATACCCATTAAACTTCAATTACATAAAGTGTGTAATGTACGTCATATGAGTTAAAGGTTTTATACAAAATTAAAAAAAAAAAAAAAAATGTATACGAAAATTGACCCGCATTATGCAAGTTATTGCAATTAATGTCAAGCAGAACTCCATTCTCCATAAATGATGTTATATACAGGATGGTCATAAAGAAACTTTGCCGATATATGGACTTCTAGCTGCAGTCTCGCTCAACAGATCTAGATGAGATTTCAGGTATATTCAGTCAATCAGTTTCTGGATTTCAGTTATTCAGAGGTATAAGGTCGGAATTCTGTGAATTTCAGAAAAATGGCGCTCACGATTAGCCGGTTATAGTTACGAATGGCAACGCCCACTTTTTCGTATCGAAAAATTATAATCGCATGCGAAAACCCTGAAGAGCATTGGAATGGTACATGTATCACAAAAAACGGACGCGTTATGAACTCACAAAAAAACAAATCTGCGAACGGCCAGCAAAAACATGATCGGAGCAATGTAGGCCGCTCGCCAAATATTCAGCTTAGAAAACCGATTAAATTGCCTGTGATGGCACTCATGTGAACTTTGGCATCTGTCAAATGCAAATTTCCATCGTACGCCTCGATCGCGTTTTAATTGGCCATTCGCACAGCCTTTTTTCTGTGCGTGCATAATGCGTCCGGTTTTTTTTTTGTGATACACGTACCGTTCCAACGCTCTTTAGGGTATTCTCAGGTACTGATCATTTTGCGACAAGAAAAAGTAGGTGTTGTCATTTGAAAATGTCGAGTGTCTGTAACCATAAACAAAACCGCGTGAGCGCCATTTGTTGAAATTCACAGAATCCCGTGCTCATACCTCTGAATAACTATACCTGAAATCTCATCTCAATCTGTTGAAAGGAACGGAAGCTAGAGGCCCATATATCGGCAAGGCTTCTTTATGACCACCTTCTACTTCATATATTGAAAATGCATTCCCATGTAAACTGGAATGCAATATCGTATTTATTCCAACAAAATAATCTTTGGAAAAGTACTGAATGGTTTATTATAATACTATCTAAAATTCTTAATGTGTAAACGTGCTCAAATAGCTGTGGCCCGACATTGTCCGGAACAACCAAGTTCAGTCTATTGCAAATTGTGAGTATACTTTCACTCCTATCCTCGATTTCTGGCGTAGTTTGGCCTTTGTGTTGCCATTGCGATTAATAAATCTGAAAAACAACCAACCTATCTTGGATTTCAGCACTTTATACTCTAAACATTGGGAAAAATTGTCTTTGAGATAAACTAAGATTTTTTAGTCTAAATACATTTAAAAATATTTCAAATTGGATCAATAAATCTCAAGTTAGGATCATAACCATTACATGTGGGTAAGGGAAATGGGGGTGAGTTTTTGGAAATTTCATATTGATAGTGAAGTTTCTCTTGCTTTGAAGATCAAATGTGCAACTTGTTCTTCCTCAAGATCGGAATAACACTGTAGATTTGAATACCTCTCTCCCCCCCCCTCCCCCCATTTTCCCCCAAAACCCCCACTGGTACTATTCCTTATATAGTTTGGATTGTTGTGCTAAAAATTATGCCATGCTTATTTATAGATCTGAATATTTTGTCACTAAATTCGAGGTTCAATTAGTTGCGAATAAATTACCTTTCTGCATATAAATATTATAGTTTGGTTTAATGCTAAAGTAATCCATTTCATTTTTAACCCAGCTTAGGAAAAAAACTAACATTTTCAAGTTTACTTTCCTTCTTGAACAAATGATTATTGTTCAAAAAACGAGTAATATTTGCAGAAATTATTGCTGAAAAACCATACCACATCAGTGAAAAACCACACAAAAATCATGAAATTATATCCAGCAATTTTGATAAAAATATATACTCAAAGTAACTACTTTTAAGAAGTAAGTTCCTGGATTGAATTGTTACAAAAAAATTAAGTTTTACTATTAATACACTTTTCAAGAAAAATCAAAAATTGCTCTTTTTTAGTTAGGAAAATGTGTTAAAAAGTACTTAAAAATTAAGCAATTAACAAAACCGGGAGGTGTAAGGCGACAAAAGTTTTTGTTCAATCCTTGATTTTTCGAAGATGAGAATTGGATTTTCTAATTGGATGTTAGTTAATAATTGTGGGGGGGGGGGGGGGGGGCATTAATGCTCTTTTCAAATTGATAAATTAATATATATATATATATTTTTTTTCCTTGTAAATTGGAATCTTTTCCCCATGTTACTTTATTTTTTGAAAGTCAGAGGGGTGGGAGTGCAAGTGAATGTTTCTTATGTCCCTGACACTGTATCTATTATAAAAATTACAGTGCTTCGCGTAGGGAATTTTCTGTAATAGCAATAGTACGCCAGAATTTAAAAAATAAAAAAAATAAAAAAAAAATTCCAGTTTTTTTTTTTTTATATATACAATTCTTTATAAAAAAGTCACCTATTTGATCAATAATTTTCATCAATTTAATTTCGTGTTAAAGTGCTATTTCCAAGCACTTTTACGCGTTTAATTAATTTTTTCGAAACTATAATTTGAAAATTTAAAAAAAAAGTTGTATCGAAAGAAGCACTTGTACTACTCAGGTTACTGATTTGGTTTAAGATTGTAGGGGGAAATTCTATCTATCTGCAAAGTATATGTCTCCCCACACCCTGGCCCCAAATAAAAGGGCTTCCAAAAATAATCTCCTTTGTTCAGAGAGGAAGAGGTAATTTACTAAAAAGAAATAAAAATTCAATGAATTTGAAGGAATTTTAACTATAATGTGATGGGAATTTACTTGAAATTTGACATTAATTACGTATTAATAATATGCCATAAAATATTAAAAATTGTTTAGACGGTAATTTAAAAGTAATTAAAATTAATTGCGCATTAAATAAAATAATTCACAATTAAATAAAAAAAATGCATTAACAATTAGTTTCACATTAATTAATAATTAATTATGTATTAATTATTTATATATTAATTAAAAACTATGTATACGTTAATTTTACATTAATAAAAATTAGTTAACAATTTATTAACACCTTAATTTATATTTTCTACATTTACACCTGACATGCTTTGATTTCAGTCGGCAAAACGATGTCTACGCCCCCCCAACCAAAATTCTTAGCGACGGCCCTGGGTGTAGATCGCACCCACAGGGAAGTGCAAAAGGACTTCAAGTTTTTGTTGAAGCCTCTATTTTTGAAACAAGGGTATTGGATTTCCTGATTAGACGTTAATTAAAAGCTATGCATTATTTTTCAGTTTGAATTGATAATTTAGTGTCTATGTTCCTTTTTCTTTTAAATTGAAAATTTTTTCCACATAGGTTGAATTTTTTCCCCTTAGACATTGAAAGTCAAGACAGAGCAGGGGCGCCATCTTTCCCCTGGTGGCGCCCATGTCTGTGCGATAAATTATTCTCATCACGGAAGAGTAAAAAGTTTGGATTACAGGTTGAAAGTACGCTTTCCCAGACACTTTCTGCCTCTGCACGTACTTTTGAATTCTGGTTTGACATAAGTTATGCAAAGCCTTCTAATGCTAAAACAGATGCTATGTGTGAAAACGTTTCGCGACAGCTCTTCGAAATGTCTGGAGGGAAAGACATTAAATACGGGTTTATGATTGGTTAATTAAATTAAAAAAAGAATAGGAACGACCTCTCTCTCCCTCTGTTGGCCGCCGCCATAGGGCACACGAAAACAATAAAAATATGTTGCAACAATTCATATTGAAAATGACAATTATATCAAAACAAGAAGAAAAAAAGAAATATGATTTTAATATAAAATATATATCAACAATAAATCATTTCAATCTAAGTTAAAATTGAATTTTAATTTAAAATTAGATTAACCATATTCTCTGGTGATATATATATATATATATATATATATATATATATATATATATATATATATATATATATATATATATATATATATATATATATATATATATATATTAATTTTAAGATGCTATTGGGAATGATCATTAGTTTTGGTTGGTGAGATAATGACAGAAAAACCAAACTCCAATTAATGTCATGCATGAAGTTTTGGTCTTTTTCCCTTCCTGTTATGAAGAAACTAACAAGTGTTGAAATGAAATTTAAATGACCAAACAGTAAGATATTCGTCACCATCAAGACATCGATGTAATAGTGTACTACAATAGTGCACTTCAATAGTGAATGTGCTCCAAAGAAAAAGGTGGATTTAATTTCAGCATTACTTTACAATTTGCGGCACTTTTCATAGATGAAGTTCTATTGTTTTATAATAAAATTTATTAAAAAGAAATAAAAAAAAATATTCGATAATGCAAAAAAAAAAAAAAAAAAAAAATGAAATTAATATTTATAACAGCCAAATATTTATTATACAAATTTAAAAATAAATGCAAATACAGCAGTTGTAATAATACAAGTTGCGGCTATTATTTTCCGCGACTGATCTAACAACTCTGAAAAATATTATGTGAATTGCATACCCATTAATACGAAGTAATTTCCGAAAAATATAACAACTGCTGTATCTATAATTTATTTTAAATTTTCTAAATTCTATAAGATATATTGGCTGCTACAAAAATTACTTTTAAATTCATTTAGAATTTCTGTTTACAATATTGAAAGTGAGGGTTTTATTTTATAAATTTTATAATAACAAAATGGAATGCACTTCTGAGCTCGTATGTAAAAATTTCGGAAACAACTTTTAAAGTTCTCTTTCGGAATGCTCTTTAACTCTGACGTCAAGGTTTTCTTGATGGCTTCGATGCCCTCAAACCTTGCACCTTCATCATGAATTTGTTCCATCAGGCAAAAGTGCCACAGAGCCGTTTCACGCAGAAGTTCTTACTCGATTTCGATTAAAGAAGTCGCAGAGAATGTCTTCATTTTCAACATAAAAAGAGCTGTCTTCTTTTTCTCGACAATGTCCGACCCCGCTATTGCGCTGCCCGTAAAGTGGTGTTTGGCCCAGGGTGATGTCATAGAGATGAATCCTCCTTCATACACTCAGGACTTAGCACCCACAGACTTTTTCTGGTTTTCGAAACTGAAAAATTTGCTGAAGGAAACAATGCTTAGGGATGTCGAAGGATTAAGATAACTGTGAGGTCAGAATTGATGAGTTTTCCAAAAGAGAACCTCAAAAATTGTTTGCGAAACTTTTATAGCAGAGCACAGAAGTGCATTACGACAGATGCTGATTACCGCGAAGCATATTAAATGGGCACTATGCAATTCACATATTTTACGGGGTTATTAGATAAGTCCTGGAATTTAATAGCCGTCACATGTACTTTTTGCAATTGCCTTCCAATTTAAACATTAATAATTCAAGTGTATTATTTTAAATTAAACTTTTTTAGAAGTTGTTCATTCAAAAGGGCGCATTAAAACACTTTTTTATGAAACACAAAAATCCACACTAAAATAATAAAGAGCACTTTAAAAAAAAAATTCTTTTGTTGTCAATGAATCAATCGAACTCAGTACCATAGATTATAATATTTTACACGGTTCTACAATTAATTATATTTACAGGGATGGCACCCCCCCCCCCCCCCAGCTTCAAGTCCCACTGATATCACCTATATATCATTTGAAATCCAATTTTGTATTACCTTCGTATCAGTTAAAATCCGATTTTGTATCATCTTCGTATCAGGTGGAATCCAATGTTGAATCAACTTCAAACTCCCCAAAATCGGGTTTTTGTCAACTTCGTGACAGGAAAAATCACATTTTGTTTCTGTCTTGGTATAAGTTAAATTTGAATCGATTGAAAGAGATTTTTATAAGTTTAAATCAAGAATTATATTATGTTAAGAAAGATTACTTTGTTTTGTTTGGAATGATATTACAATTATTCCAATTATTTAGCACTCCACAACTCATATATGGATCTTCTTTATAAGAACATTTAATCATAATTCCTTAAGTTATGCTACAGTAATGTTTATAACAATTACTACTGCTCAAACAAAAGAAAATATTATGTCCATAAAAAATTTAAGAAATGCATGAATAAAATAAAAAAATAATATTACACATTTGTATACATAAATAGTAAATGGACAATTCTTCGGTACACAAGTTTAACAATTATATAAAATAAAATTGCGTTAACTTTAAACTATTATGTATAGTTATAGCTAAAATGTAAAATTGTTTGTCAAGCTAAAATAGACAATTTTACAAACAATTGTAATAAAAATTAAATTTTTAAATATGGACTAAGACAATTCTGAATCGATATAAACTAAATAGAGACCCCATACATAAGCACTAATCACTGACACAGCGGCTATCACATAAGCGAATGCCAGCAAAACGGCATCGCACATCTCGGCCCCCAATAGCTAATATTACTTTCTTTAAAAATCTCGGCGAAAATGACAATCACAGAAACGTAAATACCGGTGATGGAGCCCATAACACTGGCACAAATCTCAGTAATACCATGGGTTAATGTCGGTTCAAATTACGGTAAAATCGGATATTACAACAGCGCTCAATCAAAACGTCTTCACACCAATGCAAAAATCAGTGTAAATATCCAATATAAGGGGACAAATTTCAGCAATAGCGTCTTTTACATCGGCATAACAAGCGAAAAAAATTATCATCACACAAAGTAAAACTCGACGATGGCGCTTCGCCATATCGGCACAAATCTCAAGAATAACTGTCATAACATCAGCGTAATGTTCAACTAGACGGCCATTACACTCCAACGTAAATAAAGGCTATTAGATGCTGTAACATTAAAGAGAGCAACGACAAAAAAATAGTAATTGTATCGGAGGTTTAGAGAAATTTGAACGTATGTAGGTTCCGTGGTTAGAATTGTAAGCAAAATAAAATCAGATATTAACAACAGCGTAACATTTGCAAAAAGCGATCATTACACCAACGTAAATAGCGCCTAATACAATCTCCTCACAGAATGCAAATCTCCTATTATATCAGCGCAACACTTGACACAAATTATCATTACAAAACAATGTAAATTTCGGTGATAGCGATCGCCATAGAGACGCACATCTCACCAATAGTGATCATTACAAAAGCGTAACTCTCAGTAAAATGTCCATCATACCAACGTGAGACTAAAACATTAGAAGAAGCATGAATCGGTGTGATCGGCTCATGCATAATCGAAATTTCGATAAAAAAAAATCTGAAATTCGCGGAATTGTACCGAACCTAAAATAAAATTGAAACTTTATTGGGAGTGAGAAAAGTACTCTATCCGTGAGAAAAATTACAGAAAAATGGTGATTTTCTATGAAATTTGCGGGAAAAGAATAAAAGCGCCGATCGGCGGAAGAATTACATCCCTGGAAATAGTGATACACGGTTCGGAGTCAATGACGAAACAATCGCCGATGAATCGTAACAGAAATGATGTCGGTTTTCAGCGAACAGACACATACACCAAATTAAAAAAAAAAAAAAAAATTGGCACAGGGTTTTGTGTAAAAATCGTAATTTTTTTTATTCTGTATCAGAATTTTAAATTGGCGTAGTTCGGCAGGCGCGCCATCCCTGCATTAACATTTTGTTCCATTAAGAATATTTGTATATTTTCCAGTTGGAGATCAACAAAAATCTCTTTCTTTAAGCAGGGTTCCCACTTAAATCACAGAATTAAAATCATTGACTTTTCAATGACTTTTAAGCACCTAAATAACATTTTTAAGGACCTTTGAAAATTTGTTTTCAGACATCAGGGATATATATAAATATTTATTAAAGTATATTCTACCAAAAAAAGTTACATGTTGGTGCATGCGCAATACAAATACGTCAGGGAATTCCGATACGGTGTGGATAAGTGGCGGCCACTTGGGAATAGCAAGCCCGAGAGATGCATTTTTATACATTTTGCAGTTGAGCACATATCTGCAAAAATTAAGGACTTCTAAGCAATTTCAAGGACTTTTAAGCATTTTCAAGGCCTTGAAAACAAGTTAAAAAATATTAAGCACTTTTAATGACTTTCAATGACCGTGGGAACCTTGTTATTAAATGTTCTCTGTATAGTTTTCTTTAGAGACTTTTGCTGTGTACACTTAAAAAACCTAAAACTACCCTTCAACACGGGCAATTGCTTTTGTTTGAACGGTTATAGTTTCGGCCTAGCATGCTGGATGCCTCAGGTTCGATTCCCGCCTGGTCCTACATTCCACACACTTTTTTTAACAAATCTTAAACTGTATCCTTAATCGATACATGATTTACTTTTATGAATCTCAACCTGCCTCTCAATTTTTAAAAAGTGTTCTGTTTATTATTTTTACTGTTGTCTTGTTGCATGATATCAATACTAATGTCAAAACAAGTCAAGAAGAAGATGTAAAACATTAAAGTTAGAAAATAAATTTTTTCATGAAGCTTGATTGCTCTTTTCAATTTAGTTATCTTAAATGGTTAATAGAAAGGGACTTATATTTCGGAGCTTAAGTAAAAATTAAGACAATGTGAAAATTAATGCTTTTATTATCCATACACAAACAAAAAGTAAAAATAAAATAAAACAAACTAAGATTTATAACGATAATTTTGTACATAAAAATAAAATTGATCATACAACATTACAAACATTAAACAAAGCGGTCTTTCATTGTTTAATTATACTTAAAACCAAATCAAATGGATTGATAAAAATGATTTTATTTAATATTGGCATATAAAAAAGCTAAATATATATATATATTTCTTACAAGTATGTATATTAGAAAAGTAAATTTGTAACGTTATATACTCACATCAATCTTTTAGTGTATAAATATTGAAAGTAATTCTATTTATTAAAATAATTAGACACTAGGCAGCCTGTTCTTTAGAGAAATTACTTTTTCGGAGAGTTAGATATTGCTGACATATGATTTCTTAAGATTTCCTCAACATGTGAATTTCTCTTTTTTGATAGTACTGTTATGTACAGTTTATCAATATTTTTGCTCAATTTCAGATTTTTTTTACCTTGAATTAAAAACAAATACCACAATGGGCGATTGTAAATAAACTGTTTGTCAGAAGTGGATGTCTTAATTTTTAAATAGGTATATCAGTTATCAATTTTGGTTTTGAAATAAATTTAAAAAAAGGGAATGTCACAAAAAAAAAAAAAAAAAAAAAAAAAAAATTGTCGAGATTAAGATTTAAGATAAAAACTTATAAGTACCATAGTAAAATGGTACTTATAAATTAAGGTATATATAACCAGCACAATCTATGCAAAGCTGTCATTTAAAACAATAATACTAAACACTTAATCAACTGGTGAAAATACATGACTGTTTATTACAAAATACTAACCTATATTGAGTAATGTCTTTAATAAGCTCATTAACAAGCAATTTAAAAAAAAAAATAATAATAATAATAATATGCTGTCACAAAAAATAATAAAAATATCAATTTCCTATTTTTTTAGTGTTTATAATCTTTGAAACCTTTTCCTTATTTTGGAAAGTTTTTGAGCAGATCCGATAACTACAAATGCCGAAAAACTATAATTTTATGGAGAGTTTAGTATTGCTACAATAGCTCCTTTGATGTTTCAAATGCATTTTTCTCAGTTCGGGATTTGTGAAATTCCCACCTTATTCAAAATGCTAACATTTCAGCAAATATGAATGAAATGACTTGATTTTTTTTCTGTCATTCTTAAAACCTACTTGGCAAAAATAGGCATGGATTTTTGAATAAAATATAAACTTTTTTTTTTTACAAATTTAAATGTTGAAAAATACCTGTTTTTTATGCTTTTTTTTACCTATAGGTACAGTAATTATTGTTTTTCTTGAAAACTATTTTACTCATTCTAAATCCTATGCTTAAAAAGTTAGAAAATATTACTAGGAACATTAAAAAAAAAATTTAAAAAAAATAGAATTTGAAATTTTAAGGAATTAAAAAAAAAATATTTTAGAGCACTGTGTAAACTTTTTTATTTTTCATAAAATTTAGTTTTTACTTAGTACTTCCAAATATGTAAAAATTATAATTTTAAAGGCTTAAATAACAAGAAAGTTTGAAGGGAACCAAGTCCCCTTAAGATAACTATTTCAAATAACTTGTGACGACTTTACAAACTTATCATTTTGATCTTTTAGAGACAACTTTCGAAAAAGATTTCAAACATTATTTATATTTTAACACTCTTAACAATAGCACCTTAAATAAATTCTTTAAAATCACTAAAGTAATTAAATGAAATATTATACAACAGGACAATAGGGATAGTTCATTTAATACCTTAGATTTTTTTTGTATTTGTGATCAAATTACAATTAAATTTATTAAGGTACTTAAGACTCAGTTATCAATAATATGAACAAAATATAATACTTTGAATTGTACTTCGAAATATTAGTATTTTTTATGCACTATAAAATTTATAACTTTCATTTTCTATTAAAAATATAGTTATATAGAATTTTGACACTTATTGTAAATCCAAACTTATTAAACTTGAATCATACTATGATGAAAAACACTTTATAAATTATTAAAATCTGTTATCATTCATAATAATACATTCGAAACATAAATCTCACCTCTGTACAATACATGTTGGGCAAAGATTCCTTGACACATAAATTTAACACAATACAAAAAAATTGGCATGCATGGTTTCTAGTAAAGTGCTTGTCATACTGAAGACGTTAAAAATCATTCAGATTCCTTGCTAACTGAGCTATACAGCAAAATATAAAATCCAAAGTCAAAAATTAATTCAAACCATGTTTAATGAGTATCTCATATTAGATTCTGTGCCTTTCAGTTGTGTTATAAATTATTTTTCACTACAAATCTGTCATATTTAATAGGAGTTTTACTAGAAACTAGGCAGCAGTTTGTTAATTTTATATTAAGTTTTGAAATTTGTCAACAGACTTTTAGCTCACCTTGTATAAGTAGTGGTCAACTTACTGGAAAACTGTTAGAGCAACGAAAATATTTCACTGTACAATCATATATTTTTTGTTAGAATAATGAAATAAAGGCACACACAGAAATTTTTGGGGTATCAGTCAACAAAAATAAGTAAAAGAAAAAAATTTCGTGACACATAATAATACACACAAACTTCAATGGTTTTAAATACAATTTTACAGCTCTTGAATATACAATTGACAGGAAAGAATAATTCAATTTAACTTCTGATATATTATCCAACACAAACAATTAGAATATTGTGTATTATTTGCAATTCATTAAATAGTACTTCCCTCTTAATTAAAAAAAGTATTAAAACTGCTGTTACAGAATTTTTCCGCTGTGCATACTTCTATCTCTGACAATGCAAAAAAAAAAAAAAAAAAGTAGGGTTTCAAATTATAAATTTTTAAAATTTTGTAGAGAAACGTTTGGAAAATGTACTGGCAAGTAAAATTTAGAAAAGTAACATTTAGTTTTTGAGTTAATATGTCAAAGTTAAATAATTTTTTTTGCATGTGCCGTCCTCTCCAGGAAAAATGAACCACTGTAAAAATAAAATATTTTGGAGTCTAACTAAAACACTCTCTTCTGCCTTCCCCACCTATTTTTTTCCTAATCTTGATGTAATTCTAGAGTTACTAAACATCTAAATTTAAAAAAACTCAATTGTTAACATCCCTGATTGATAATTTTTTAATAAAGCATAAAAAAAATATTGAAAAGAAAAAAAAAGATTAACATATTTTAATAAATTATATCACAGAGAAGCCAGATTAGCAGTACTTGATTTTAAAAATCAGAACTCAGATTGTTAAAATAGCAATGCAGATGTGGCTAATTTACTTGAATTAAAACAGTTTTTTTTTTTTAATTTTATCTTTTTATCCTCCAGATCAATTAAATGTAGTTTTTTTAATATTATGGCACTATGATTATAATAATATGACGACTATGTCACTGGCAACTGATGACAAATCATAAAGCTCTAAGCTATTTTTAAAGGTGTGATTTGTTTGGTTAAAATTCCCCAAGAATTGCAGTAAACTGGCCATGTAAAATTCTTACAAGATATCTTCAGCAAAACAATCATTGGGAGTTGGCGAACATCAGCGAGCAGAGGGCGGAGACTCATAGCAAATTAAAGTATGAATTACTTTGTAAAGAGGTTAAAATAAAACAAATTAGTAAAAAAAAATTTCAAAAAATTAGTAAAAAATCGTATTGTTGTTAAGAAGGAAGAAAATAGTACAACTTATGTCTTGAATTAAACTTTTTTCATTCAAAAATATAAAGGGAATAAAAAAGAAATCCAACTTAAGTTTTTTTCTTGGGAGGCTTTATCCACTTTATTCTTCGTAGATATCTCACAATGAAGGGAGCCACAGAAAGAGTTATGGCAATCCGTACAGGCGCAAATACTTTATGCACAGCATACGCAATGACAAAAGTGCTTCCCCCAACAGCAACTTTGCTCGATATGACACTTTCCGAGAAGCCAATGAATGTTAACAAGCGTACGGCATCCACTCCACTAAAATATAAAAAATATTATTTTAGAAAAAGAAGAAAGATATTTTCTAATACAAGCTTGTTTTAACTTAAAATTTTTCTGTATATTTGAAGATCAAGTTCTTGCCTTTACTCTTTTTAACAAGGAACAATCAATAGTAAGTGAAGTAACAGGAGAGTAGAACTTTGCAGAACACTGTTCTTTTTAATATCATACCTGCCAACATTGGCCTTTTCAAATTAGTACAATTTTTACGGAACAAATATTTGCATTCCTATGACTCATGGAAAGTCAAATAGCGACAATATTTATGAATGTAATATAGAAATAATAGTAATTCACTTGCAAATGCAAATGCAAAAAAAAAAAAAAGCATAATATTAATTTGCTTCCAAATGTAACAAATTGTTACATTTTAGCACAGAATGGAAATTATAAAATAGTACTAACCAGGATTTAAAAATAAATCAAATTTAAACTTTACGATTAAATTTCTGATGAGGTTTATGATTTAATCAACATTACACCCAAATAACATGCTTTATGACACAAAACTACAGTGAAACATACAAGGAGTTGGTGGTATTCAAAGTGTTAAATCACATGCACAAATATCAATTATGCATGCTTTCGAATTCTTATTATTACAGTTGAATGTTGTCACTGTTTTTTAGAATTAATATGAACTCTGACATCAGTAAATCCTCCATGAGTAATCTTAATATCAGATGATAGAGCAGAATGTGTTCCTTTGCTTGAATTTATTATGATTTGAAGTAAAATGCTTAGTATAAGACCCCAAAAAAACTTGATATTTTTTGGAGTCTTATACCAAGATTGTTAAACTTGGATATTTTTAAATAAATAATTAAAACCAACAAAGAAGCTGAAAACTGAAAGTGCTTTAATCACTGAAGTCCGAGATAACGAAACAGTCGTTCGGTACGGCCAACACAAATGAAAACAATGCATCCCGGCACCGCGATTTGGTGCTATTATTTATGCGCAACGTTGGAGTCCGGTCCAAAAGAAGGAATAATAATAAAAAAAAAAACTAAAGCACTTTCAGTTTTCTACTTCTTTATTAATCTCTTAAGTTCGAGACAATGAAACAGTTGTTTGGTTCGCCAGGTCCCGTCGGCCACACCAATGAAAATAGTGCATCCCCGGCGCTGTGATTTAGTGCTATTATTTACGCGCAATGTTGGAGTCCGATCCAAACAAAGGAAGAATAAATTAAAAAAAAAAAAAAACTAAAGCACTTTCAGTTTTCTATTTCTTTATTAATCTGTAATGTTCGAAACAACGAAACAGTGGTTTGTTTTGATAAATCCCGTCGGCAATACAGATGAAAACATGCATCCCAACCAACGCGCTTTATTGCTGTACATACGCGCAACCTTGGAGTGTTAACATTTTGACAGACGCGACAGCTTTGGAAAATCGTTTCGGTTTCGTTGGCGACTTGAAAAAATATTTAAAAAATTCGGTTTTAAGGAAAAAACAAAAAGTACAGAGAAATCCGTAAGATTCTTTTAGCTGTTCGTACAACCATACAAAATAGTAAAAATCCGTACATTGTACTGATAATCCGAACAAGTTGGCAGGTATGCAAAGAAGGAAGCACGCACCAAGAGCGCAAGCTCAACGGATCTGTTTGTCAGAAAACAACAACACCAGCCACAGAAGAGTACGAATGCGGTTGCAGTTACAATAGATTTCACAGTTAACAGTATATGAGTAAACAGTATATTTACAAAGGGTTATAACAGTCCCTTCCTACAAAAAGAACAACCCGACATCATTAACTTAGAAGCGGCTCTGCGCTGGCGAGTTGAACTTCAAAGAGGTATCACCTGGGAACACTCAACACGAACTATGGAATCACTGGCTCCGGGGAAGTCTCAGACAGAACAGCTATATATCTTAGGCGAATATCTTGTTGATGGGAAAGAGACAGTTACAGGAATGTCCAAAATGTCCAGGTCCTCTACCGGTACTGGAGGCATCCCATATCGAACCTGATCAACATGCCATCTGACAGAATCGGAAGGTGATGACAGTTCTAGCATTGCATTGCCTACGTGCAAACTAACCAGACCAGGCACCTACTTGGGGCTAGAACCGTAATTTCGCGACCAAACAGAATCTCCCAAAGCGAACGATTTCGAAGGAGGCTCCCACACAGTCATGCAACCTTCATTGACACTACTTGGGCCCAACAAGTCCAATCGACTCCTAATATTTTAAACAACATTCTGACAGATGGTGACACTACTGTGGATGTTGTCAGGGCACGGCGGTAATTTAACAGGAAGCAATTCAGATGCACCTTGAATTTTCCTAAGAACCTATGCCTTAACTGTGCGAACTGCTCTCTCTGCAAGCCAATTAGAATTTAGGTGGTACAGTGCTGTGTGAAAATGTTTGATACCGTTACACCGCATAAATTGATTAAAACTTTCACTTGAAAATAAAGTACCGTTATTATTGAAAGCTAGATTTGGCTTACCGATTTTTTAAGCCAAATCTAGCGAATATGTCACGTAACATGTCCAAAGTAGCAGCGGTAGAAGTTGAAGGAACTGGGACCATTTCTAGCCTATTAGAATAGGCATTCACTACAAACAATATAGTACGCCCTTCCACAGGATCCACATGGTCGATAAGGATTCTCTACCATGAACCAGAAGTTGAAGGGCAAGCAACCCTTTTTTGCTGGCAGTTGTTCAGCATTTTAAAGCCCAGTGGTTCAGTGGTAGCGCATTGCGCTTTTCATACCACAGGTTCAAGCTTCGATCCCAGGACTGGGCAAGGTTGACTCAGCCTTCCATCCCTCAAGTGGGTCGATTAAATGAGTACCAAGCATGCTTGGGAACTAAATACTGCGAGTTTCACGTCAGACTGATCAACTGATAAGAACATTGCTCTATGACACGCCGGGGTCTACGGTCAAGTAAGCTGGTTTGGGCACAGCAGACCAAGGCCCCCACGGGGCTGTTGCACCACTGAGTTTAGTTTTTGATCAGCATTTTCCTGGCAGGGTCTGCATTCTTTAATAAGACTAGTAATGTGCTGGTCAATATTAGGCCACCAAACTGAAGATCTCGCAAGAGTTCAAACAATGATTATGCCTTGATGTCCATCAAGCAAGCTTGAACTCCTTCAAGACAAACAGCCTAAACTTTTCTGGAATGAAAATTCTTGTTCCTCGCACCATAATGCCTTGCTCTACTGTAAGCTGTTCCCCCCTGTGTAACCAAAAGTTATGAAACTCATCAGGAACATTCTTTGACCAGCCTAACTTGATATATTCCGCTACCTTGGTTAAGAAGGGATCAGATTGAATTCCCAATCTAATATGGTGAACTGTAACAGGACTATCATCTAATACTATCTGCATTATGAGAACCAGTTTAGCAGGTTGAAGTCGTTCTAGGAAGATATCCATAACTGGTAATCAGCTAAAAGCATCCGATCCCATGATTCTTTCAAACCCAAAAAAAATTTTGGTTTAAAAACAGACAAATCATTTTAAAAGATACTACTTTAACCACGTTACTTAAAAATAAATTTTATATCCAGCTTATTTAGAAAAAAGAATGTTTGAAAAATACAAAATTTAAGCTATGCAATATTAAGTTCATTAAATTACAGAAGGCATTTTCTTTGCAAAAAAAATAATAAATAATGCATTTATGCTCACTATATGAAATGTTTTTGTAATCTTACAATTCAGCTAACATCCTTACTTTGAAATTGCGACATAAGAAATTCCTAAGGATGCTAAAGAAATAGCAACATGAAATACAATTATAGTTGCTCCATAATCTCGAATTGCTTGTTTCAATTGAGCTCTTTGGTTGAGTTTAGCAGATGTATCTTGAGTGGTAGCCTCCAACTTTTGCATTCCATCTTTCTCTGAATCTATAAGAAATATATATAACACTTAGAATGAGTATTTAAATCCACTAGTTTAGTCATTAGCTTACAAGTTTAAGAAAAAATTACAGTTTCTTAAAAAAGAAGAAGAAGACAAGTTTAAGTTTAAAGGAAAAAGAAACACCTTAAGCATATTATCTTGGATCTCAAATTATGATCATTCCTTGTTGGGGGTTGGAAACAGGGAATGATGGCTCATGTAGAAAGTTACATGTGACTTGTTTCAAATATCAAAATTTTATAAGATTAAAATGAAATTGTAGATTTCAAGTTATCACCCATAAGGGGTGAAAAGGGAAATTCACTGGATTGCATACATACAGTATCATTCAGAATTTGCAAACAAATGGACAGTTTTGGTAACACCACAAAACATATGTTCAGAGATTCCAAACATGTTAGCCAAAACAATATATATATATATATGTAACGGTAAAGTAGTGATGACACTCTTAGGATATAAAAAAGCAGCCAAGATTCGGAGCGAATGGGTGACGCAATCCTAGTGTCAAGATTTGATATTCTAAAAGGCGGAGTCAAAACGGATTACGTAGCTTATATGAGTTTGAGTGACGTTCTACAATGTTCCAATTGGTTCTCGTTAACTGTAGAACTTACGAGAGCGATCTAATAGCTACATTGACGATTCCAACGTGAATACATTACATACATATATATATACATACATGGTAGGGTAGGGTGGGGTAAAATGGGTATAAAAATCAGTTTTTTTTATGTTCAGCTAAAATTTTCATGTAAATGTTTAATAATTCAATTTTTATTTTGGTTTTTCTTTACATTGCACTTCTTGGGAATAAGAATACATAATTTTATAATTATTAAGTTACATAAATATGTTTGCAAGAATTTTTTTTATAGGTTTACAATACTTGTTTTACCCCACAAAGGTATAGTGGGGGTAAAATGAGTATATTATAGTTTAACAATGAAAACCATAGAATAAATAATAAACCATAGGTAAATAATAAACCAAAAGAAAGCACAAGCCTAATGAAATATGAAAAATAATATAGTAACCCATAAAATCATTTAAAACTCTTGTTTTAGTCTGAAAAAGGTTAATACATCCAATTGTTTCTTTGGTAACATTTGTATTTAAATCACATACTTCTCCATATTACAATTAATGACTGCAAAGTTCTATTATTATTAATATTCAAAATCTATCAAAAATATAATGCTGATTAATTTAAAATGTCTGTTGTCTGGCTATTTTCAATGACATTTGTGAGCTGCACAGCAGGGAAAACATAAAACTCGTCAATCTTGGATTTTTAAATTTTTTTTTTCATGCGAGTCTTTTTTTACTGTCACAATTTTTTCAAAAAATCTTGCTTCTTTTTTTCCTCTAAAAATTCTACTTTCCACCATGCATGCTAAATATATAGGCCCATTTTCATTGTTCTTTACTTTTAAGCCGATGCCTAATGATGTATTTTGATTTTCTAATATTGGGTTTAACTTTTTTAGTGCTCAGGTTTTCAGTTTCATTTTTTAACCTCATCAGGACTTCATTCGTTAAAACTGTACCAGCTTTAGTTTGGACACATTTATATTTCAAATGTGAATTTTTTATTCCTGTTATTGTAAGACTCGAATATATTACATAAAGAAGACTCGTATATATTACATTGATGATATAGCACACAAAATTACGTTGTAAAACAAAATGTTTATAAGGATCAACAAGCTATTTTTATACACAATGACAGCTAATCAGTCCTGAACATAGAGCTTAACGTGGGTTCTGAACCACTACGAACATCCATACTTAACCCGGGATTCAAACCCGGCACCTTTGACATGCGAAGCCAGAGCGTTAACCACACAGCCATCAGGTGGGTCCTCCTTTGAATAGTGATAATATGACAGTGTCTGGTTGAGAGATTCCCGATACCTTTCACAAAGGATTCTTAATTACCAATTTTAATTTTTTTAAAAGCTTTAAATATTACAAAAGTATTTTATTGTGATACTTTAAAATATATATTTATTCTAATTTTTAAGAAGTAAGACTTTTCTCAGAAAAACTTTATATCATCACCTTAAAAATACCTACAAATGTTAAGCCCCCTCTGCCCCTGGCTGGATACGCCCTTGATTAACAAGTTTGTTAACCAAATCAAGATAGCAGCAGAACAATTGACTTATATTATAGCCCAGCAACAATAACAATCTTGTTTCCGTCTTGGTTTGGCAGATGCAATAATTTTAAATTATTAAAATTCCTTTAAATAGGGTAACTGAAAATTATTTTTAAATATTAGAAATTTTTCAAAGTTTCATGGCTTTGCTGAAATTTAAAAGGTGCATTGCATAAAAAAAAAAACAAATGTTGCAAAGAGCAAAACAGATGAGCTATAGCATAATGATTTATGGTAATTTTAATTGAAGCTAAAATGAAACAACCAAACACTTTTCTGCTTAATACAAAGCTATTTAGTGATTGAGATAAAGGAATTTCAATTCGGAGATATTTATCAGTTAAAGAAGGCTTAAGAAAGTATAAAAATGTGACAAGAGCCATTAGTCTATCTGTACACAAAAAGCATACATTAATTATAAAGAAGAAAAAGAAAAAAAAAAAAAAAAAACGTGGATTAACAAAAAGTTTCAACTTCGAAATTCACTATAAATGAAAACAAATTATTTTGATAACAAACATATATATCAGACAACAGCATCTTGCTCACTTGTTTTGTTATCAGATGAATACCACCGGTAAGGGCATACAATCTTCGTAAAATACAAAGACGAAGCCGGGTTTTTTAATGTACGGGTAATTTCCAAATTACTAATTTGAAATCCCTGCGATGGCATGCAATAAAAATGTCTTTTAAATATCACATTGGAAAGAGTTCGACTGTATAATTTTAATGGAAAAGTAAAATTCATTTTTATTCCAGTTTAATGTTTTACTTTCTGTAATGCAGTACCTTGTGGACCGTAGACGATTTTTGTTTGTTGACAAAGTTTTATCATTTACTCGGTTACAGTTATAGTAATTAAAGTAATACTAAACTGCAACTACGATGACGTAAGAGCCAACTGTGGTTAAAAATAAAAGTGCAATATTTTATCAGTTAATTATTCAATTTTTTTAGGTTATAAGTTTTTATACTATTAATTTTAATCTTTTTTCTAGCTATTTAAGCATTTCATGTTTTATGCTTGTAAATTAAAAGGGATGTCAAACAGTGAACAAATAGTTTGCATTTTTCTGAATTTGCAATATTTCCTTCATTTTCTCCACAATCGAAAATGGAATGCATTTGTTACTACTTGGGAAATACTTTGTGCCAGTCAAATTGAAGTTAATAAAAATTATATCAAATTTTCACATTCCGTAAACTAATGACAATGAACATTAAATTTCTCATTGAATTAGAAGTTGAATACTAAGTTTTTGTATGTTTAACTATATTTTTAAAGTTTATAACTTTAACCGAACCTGGACTCTTGTGCTTTCATCAACCCGAAAATCTGATGATAATCTGAACAAAACACTAAAAACTTTTTACACTATAAATGAAATAAAATATAAAATATTTGTGTATTTTAAAAAAATTACACGTTAATTGAAAAGCAGAAAAGATTTTAAATTTTATATAGGTATAGTATTTTCTTATTGTTTTTATTTCGGTTGTATTTTTAGAGTTAAAATTATATAATGAATATTTCCTCTCATTGTTTCTAAGTTTAATGTGCCATTTATATATTTTGGATTTTAAAATTTCTCCATTTAGCCTTATTGAATTATTTTACAGTCATAGAACTGACTAAAGCAATCGATCTTTAAATGAAATATTATTTGAAATGGTATGTGTCGTGATATTCAAGAATTTCCACGATTACTTTATTAACTTATCCTATAAAAGTCAGCATAACAAACACATGCATTAATAATTGTAAGAAGGTGTTGCCTTGCTCTGAACCATAATTGGTCGACCTTGACCCTGTTGTTGGCGATTTTTGTATTTGTATAAAAAAACTGATCTCATAAGTTTTCGTCTGTAAAAGTCTCTTCAAAATATCAAATTCGAATCTTATGAAACGTACTTTATATGGCATGTGGTACAAGGTGTATCAGTAAAAAAGATAATTTTTTGGTTTTGGATTATCTTCGTTGTATTGTAACACAAAATTTAAATAGTTATTATCATAATACTATATGTTATAGAAAGCTCCTAGTTATAGTTACAGCTCCCTAAATTTTTATAAATCCATAGTACTCTAGTCAATTTTTCACTGTCATTGTGATATGTTCCAATAACTATTGTTAATCATAGATAACTAATACATATAAGGGTACTTTTCCATTAAAGGGGGTCTTTGGTACTTCCAACAGGGTTGCTACGCACCTGGAAAACCTGGAATTGTCAGGGAAAATGAAAATGCTTTAAAAAGGTGAGGGAAAACTAAAAAATGTGATATTTTCTGGAAAAGTCGGGGAATTTCTTTCAGATTCAAGTTTTCTCCTAAAAAGTTCAGTAATTTTTTCCAGAACACACATCTGCGTTCTGAAAATTTGATATTTCATCATTTTCTTCTAACAACGTGTAAAAAGCACCTGCTGAAAGCAAATTGACTGAAAAACAGATGATCGCTGACAATGACATGCCTTTTTCCGCTTTTTTTTTTTCTGAGAATTTTCACTTTTTCTACAATTTTATTAATTTCAATGGTCTTTGGAGGGCTTTATCAGACTAAACTTGCCTAAAACACTCCTTAAGAAAAATCTCTATCTGTGCCACTGTTCTGTACACACATTAGTACACAAATATATTCTTATTCAGCTATTTTTGTAGTTCAAAATAATGCTGTATGTATATTTTGACTGTTTTCACACCTGGGAAAATTATAGGGAGCTGTACAAATTGCTATCTCCAATTAATTTATCTTCGTGTGAAAGTACATCAGTGTTTGGTGACACAAATTGAAAACATTTTACAGTTCCGCAAAAAAGTGGATTTCTGCTTTTCTTATCAAAATTTTGATTAATTGATTAAAATGCACATTAAAATAGGGTAACAAAATTTCTGTATTATCCTTTTTTAAAATTACAATTTTAACTGTAAATGTATGCCAAATTTTTTTTTTACTTCGGCTTGAAATGAAACCTGAAAATTTAAAAAAATTGTAAAAGTACTTGAAAATGCCTAGAAGTGGTTAAAAGTCATTGAAAACACTTAGAGGTCCTTAATTTTTGTATTTGTTGTGTGCCCAACTGAAAAATTTATAAAAATGCAACTCGGATTTTTTCCTGCGTGACCGCCTCTTATCTGCACCGTATTGGAATTCTCCGACATATTTGTATTATGCATATGCGAACTTGTAACTTTTTTAGTGGAATATACTTTATTAAAGATTTATATATCAGGGTTCCCACGGTCATTGAAAGCCATTAAAAGCGCTTAATAATTTTGAACTTGTTTTCAAGGCCTTGAAAATGCCTAAAAGTGCTTGAAAGTCCTTGAAAATGCTTAGAGGTCCTTAAAAGTTCTTAATTTTTGCGGATGTTGTGTACCCAACAAAAATTTATTAAAATACAACTCGGACTTGCTATCCTCGCGTAATTTCCACTTATCCTCACTGTATCAAAATTCTCTGACATATTTGTATTATGCATGCGCTAACTTGTAACTTTTTTGGCTGAATATACATTATTAAAAATTTATATATAGACGTGATGCATGAAAACAAATTTTAAAAGGTCCCTAAAAACATTATTTAGGTGCTGAAAAGTCATTGATTTTCATTCTGTGATTTGAGTGGGAACTCTGTATATAGACATGATGCCTGAAAACAAATTTTCAAAGGTCCTAAAAAACATTATTTATTCCTTAAAAGTTATTGATTTTCATCCTGTAATTTGAGTAGGAACCCTGATATGTGGGACATTCTTCGTAAATTGCATTAAAAACTTATTGCAGCAATATTTTTCGCTACTAGATAAAGTGGATATTACTGCCACTATGGAATATATTTTTTTAATGAAGTAAAAACTCCTCAAAACTAGTAATATAAATTTTAAAATATTTTTTTATACAATAAAAATATGTCCACAGACATGATTTGTCATGTTCGTGGGCTGTCGCAACCACAGATTACCTGCTTTATTAGCGTTCTAATTTCACTTCATATTTCCTTTATGTCTTTTTTTAGATGTAAGGTATGTTAAGTAATGTTATGCCTGAGAGTAAAACTTTTAAGAATAGTAATTAAATTTCATTACATTTAATGTAATATCGTTTGTCGCAAGACTAATCCGTCATATCCGTGGACAGCAGTTAATAGTTGTTTAACAGCCTACCTGGGGACACAACAGGTCAACTGTGATAATAGAAAGAAGTCTAATTAACCATTTTGGTTTCAATACACTTTTGTATTCTATTTTTCAATGCAGCAATCATATTTTATTATTTATATGTAAAATAGGTGTAACTGTAAAGATCGCACCATCATATCTGTGATCAAGATAAAAATAAGATTAATAAAATATTAATTACTCATTTGATAATATTAGTTGTACACAAATCAATTTAGTAATCTCATGTTAATAAATCTAAAGTTCCTTTTTAGTATCTACTAATTAATAACAAGGAAATCGTCATGGCCCTGGCCGTCCATGGAATAATTATCGACGATCTTTATATAGTATCAGACGATTTCTGCCATTGTCATAATTGGATTGTAATTGATAATTTCTATGGGGGAAAAATTTTGAGGATTTTAATAATTTGTTCTCTCCTGCTGCTGAAATATCGTTTTCTGTGGAGAATGACCCATGAATGCTTTATTTATTTCTAGAATGCCTATTATTGAAGAAGTTGACAGTGGAATTGATGCAACAAGTGCTGCAAATAGTAGAGAAGACTCTCCTACATCAAAAAGAGATATGGCAAATATGATAGAAGATGACCCAGTGAGGATGTGTTATGATTATATTATGTTCATTTTAAATAACCAAACTATATTGTTTTTTACTTTCAATTACCCATATTTTTTTTTCTTTTGCATTTCTCTATGTTTTGGATTATTCTGATTCCAATAATGTGGTAAATTTGGTGTGCAGTTAGTGGTGGCGATAAAACCTACCATTAAGGTTTTCACCAAAATTGTGCGTGTAGTTGACTGGTGATATACTACTATTTCTTTACATTCTATTAGAATTTCAGAATGATGAACCTGCTGTTGCATATCAAACTAGGGCCAATAGTGGTTACTCTTAATTTCAGTTGAACTAGAAAAAAAGTTGATAAATATTATTCATTTAAGGTTCTTACTTTCTCATCCATGATAAGTAAAGAAAATTAAGTAATTACCCAAAAACCTACCTAAATGTTTTACTTATTTTGACCAGGATTTTTAAAAATTCATATTTGTTCAAGAGTCTAGAAACTTAGAAATTGTGATTTTGTGCACATTGAGCAAGGTAACAATAATTATTGGTGGCTATGATAAGGGTCAGTGAAAACCATAGCAAAATGTATCCAATTTTAAATTTTCAGTTTTAATTTTATTTTCTCTTGCTGCCTGTAGTTATTTTAGTTATAGTTTTTTTTCTTCTTCTAATGGAGTGATAAGGTTATTCAAAGGCTATTTTCATGTGTCGATACAAAATCAAAATTTTTGCCAAAACTAATAGTTTACTACAACTATTTTTGTTAAATTAATTACTTTGCTTGTAATTATTGCTTTAATTTTATTCAATAAATTGGGAGTGTTTTTCCCTACATTCTATCCATATCTGTTATCCATTTACCTATGTTATATCCTTGTGGGAGAAAAACTTCAGTATCTGTCTAGAAATAATTATTTTTTGTTTTTTTTGTAAATTTGTTGAATCTTCCAAGAAAGAGTAAGTCCTATATTTTTACCAAGCTTTTGAAACTGATTATCAAACTGTGGCTACATCATAGGTGGTCAAATTTTTTATATCTGTAGTATGTATTTTGAAGATTTGCAACTTAAATTCATCAATGTTTTGTATTAGATTATTTTAATTTTATGTTGAAAATATATTTTTTCTCATTTAGGACATTGATGAAACATTTGGCGAAAGGTTATGGGGATTGACAGAAATGTTCCCAGAGGTTCTGAGAGACGTAACTTCTGCTGTTGTTCACGGCTCAATATCAGGGACCAAATCTCTTTACAGCTTCAGCCGCTCTGCGGTGTGGATCTTCTTCTCAACTGCAACCTTATTAGTTGCACCTGTTATTTTTGAAGTCGAAAGAATGCAGCTGGATGAAATGCAGAAGCAGCAACAACGACAGGTTAACTCTTTTTCCCCCCATTTTAAGTTTTCGAAATCTAAAAACATAAATTTTAAAAATTGGGATTTATACTGTCTATAAGAATATTTTTTTTCTTGTGAGGAAGTTTTCAAAGTACCTCTAAGAGTCCCTTTAACATCTGTATTCTTAATTTTAAAATTCTTAAGTCTTTTTTTATTATTATTATTTCTTTTGCATGTTCCTAGGGTTTTACTGGTTTAATTCTTTCTGGAGGATTCTCTCAAAATGGGTATTGAAAGTTAAGTAATAAATAGATCTGAAAATTAAAATTTTCAAGTAGTAGCCAGTGGCCGATAGACACTGGCAGCTGTGCTTCTAAGTTAAAGGATAACTAAAAATCTAACCGAAATAATACTCTAATAAAATTAGGGTTCTAATATATTTTGTTGACAAGAAGAAAAATAAGCATGTCTGTAAAGGATGTAGTCAGAGTGAAGGGTTTTTTAACAATAAGGCACAGACGGCCGCACTTCTAAGTTGTAGGATAACCAAAATTCTAACAGAAATAATACGTAAATAATTATTCCAAACCCTTTTACAAAGCACTGACGTCATGGCATCCACTTTGTGTGACGTAGGCCGAGATAGATGTCTGCACCCGCAATGGAAGAAGAGAAACTCAAAAATTTCAAAATTCCCTGACATTTCTCTGATTTCCCGGTTCTGTTGCCACCCAGTCAACTCATGAATCCATATCGTGGATTAATGGATTTTAACGGCGTATACACATGTGATTAAAAAAAAAAATGGGAGATTTTCATTGATTTGGAAGTTTTGGTACGTTTGGTAGCAATTATACCTCAAAACTCAATTTTTTTAATTGGTAGCCAATGGCTACTAAAACCCCACAGAATGGTAGCCAAATTTCAAAATATGGTAGCCAAACTTTAAAAACAAAAAATCTGTGCGTAAAAATTGTATTATTTCAAAGAAAACTGCATCCTCTTTTTGTAATTTTTAAACATTATGTTGACATGTAACATTATGTTGAACATGTCACTTTGGAGCACTAAAATAATTCATATGAGCTCAGGCTAGAGGAAAATTTTTGAATCTGCATGTTAAATGAATAATTATAAATATAATTAAGTGAGGAGACAAAATCAAAGGGTAAAAAGAAATTTAGTAAACAACATTATATAGAGCTGATGTAACATAAATTTTTAAATAAAATCCTGTCTCCTAGTAGAATCAGAATCTAGGGAATGCTTCCACCACATATTGATGGCATTCGTTAAATTTTGACTAGCTATGTCTTGTCCATTCTTTTGGATTCTCAGTCTAGATTGCAAAGTTTATTTGGTCATAGATAAACTTCGCTCTCCAAGTGTGTTTTTCATCCCGCTCCATACTCTTTCTACCTCAGCATTACTTGCAGGTATGCATAGTAGGACGTTGACCAATTTTTTCATTTCATTCAAATGAGTGAGCGAATCACTGCATAGCATTTTAAATAAACGAAGGAAATTCGTTGAGCCTGCAAAGTTCGATTTAATTAATGGTTTTAGTTCTCTCCATTGTTGCAGGGAACTGCTTTTGTCCAACTCGAACATTTCAGCCACTTCTTCAATCGATTCATTACCTTAACTATTAAACTCTCTTTCCTCACAATTTGGAATAAATAATGCATCCATTGTTTGAAATATTCTCAACAATGGAGATGTAGTGATGACCCTTTTGTTAAAAATATCTGAAAAACTAGTATAAAAATTAACTAGTTTCTCATGGCTCCACTTCCGCCTGATTATTACGTTTTTTAGCAGGCAACAGTAAACCTGCCCGCCAAATCTGTATTTCGCATGGTCAATAACGTCACTCTTTAGTAAATCCAAGCAATTGTGGACATTCCTTCACATCCTTTTTCATCGCATTAATGTCATTGACAACCTTTTTCATCTTAGAATTGGCTATATTCAGTAAAATGTCTTTGGACTCTAAGGCTTGGGACACTTTTGACATAACACCAATAAAATCAGCAACGGAGAAGACCATATACATCATGTTATAATCCTTCAAATTCTTTAAAATCCCTGATGCTGTGGCTTTTTCCAGGAGCGGGAAGTGCTAAAGCCCAGTTTGGAGCAATTTTGGAGCAGCAAAATTTAACATTTGGAGCAGATTTGCAAAAAATTGGAGCAGCAAAATTTAATTTTTGCAGCAGAATAAGAGAAAATGTAGCAGCAAAATTCGAAAATTAGTACTAGAAATATAATAAATTGTAGCTGATTTGACAACAATTACAATAATTAAAATTTTAACTTGTATAATTTTATTTTTCTACTTAAAAAACATGTTATTAATATAAAATTATAAGATGTACATAAAATTACAGGATAAAATATAATTTGCAAATTTAAAAGATATTTGGAAATTAAAAAAAAAAAAAAAAAATACTTATTAGTTTTTGACATTTCGCGAATGGGTTTGCTAAGCAAAACCAAGCTCTTTTTGCTAGCTAAGAGTTTCATAGTAACACAAACACAGCTCGCTTAACTCTGAAAAGTTTAATTGCTACACAAGCACAAACTCGCTGAAAATTTATTGCTATGCAAGGACAGGCTCGCTTCACTCACTAGAAGGTTCATTGCAGTGGAAACACAAGTTTGCTTGACTCGCTAAAAATTAATTGTAACGTAAACCCTTAATATTAGAACCCCCTCCCTATTGAGAACCGAAAAATTTGCCCGTTAATACAATAACACAACCCCCCTCACCCTTCTGAATTATTTCAACATGTAATTATGAAAAGCAAAATTAGAAGGCCTAAACTACTTATGTTAAAAATTTCAGTGCTCTAGATCTATTAGAAATCACTTTGCAAAAATATTAAATAAAAAACAAATTACAATTTTAAAATTCTGTTTTTAAAAAGTTTAATAAAAAATAGGCCAAAACTACTTATGTTGAAAATTTCAGAGCTGTACCTCTATTTGAAGTCGGTTTATACAATATAAAAAAAAAATTAATTAAAAATAATTAAAATTTTTACATTCTGTTTGTCACAAATGTACAATTTGAAGGTCAAAACTACTTATGTAGAAATTTTTTGATCTGCAGCCTTATTAGAAATCGTTTTGTAATTTTTTTTTAATTAAAAAAATTTGTTAAAAAAAACTAATTAAATTTTAACATTCTGTAAGTCACAAATGTACAACTTGAAGGCTAAAACCACTTAAGTTGAAAATTTAGGAGCTGTACCTCTCTTTGAAGTCAGTTTGTTAAAAAAAAATTAAATTAAAAATGAACTAATTAAAATTTTAACATTCCGTTTGCCAAACAAACAATCAGAAGGCCAAAACTACTTATGTAAAAAATTGCATTATTATAAAACTCATTTGTGTAAAAATAGCAATTCTTATAGCAAAAATAGCAATACAGTAAAATTAAAATAAGACTGTTTCTAAATTTTTGTGAATGTTCTAAAATTTTGAGAATTTTTTTTATTTTTCAAATCGGATCAAATTCTGCATCAAAACGGCGATTTTACCCTACATGACGTTCTATAAACTTTTAAAAAGTATTACTTTTTTTTTTGTTTTGTTTAAATCGGAAACATTCCGGGATTTTGATTACATTTTTGTGATATTTAATTTCAAATGTAAAACGGACGTTAAAAGTTAATGACCAACAGTCAACAAGTAAATTATAAAAAAACATCCCTAAATTTAATAGAAGGCATCGTCACTACGCGTGTCCGAACGGAAATATTCTTTTTAAATGCTTAGTAAAAACATTTGATGGTTATACACCTTTAACTTTTTAGCAATTCCTTTCTGCTTTATTAAGAACAAGAGGGCGTGGTAAAAATCCGTCGAAACACACTTAATCAAGGTACGTACGTACGAAATGGCCATCCGTGCTAACTAGAAATTGGAAATTTTGAGGCTGCCCCCTAAATTCTATCTCGCAATGTCGCACGTGATATCAGCTATCAGTACTCGGCAATTTTAATTTGTACCGATGCAAACATGCAAAGCGTGTTTGAACATGAATGCGCATGCGTGAATGTCGATTTCAGAGGGATAATCCACACATTGCATTCTGTTGGGGGGGGAATCGAATATTTTTGCAAATTCGTGCGAAAACGGCCCTTGAGGTTGCCGTAATTTCGTCTCCGCATAGATTTGGCGTGCGGGAGCTGGTTTGGTGTTTTAGCGTGGGCGTTTAAAAGAAGATTTAAAGAGAATTGGTGCAGAATTGCACTTAAATGTGGTTTTGTAGCAGGTTGGCGCAGGATACCATATTTGGCGCGAGCTGGCGCAATTGGCGCAGAATTCCCACCCCTGTGACCAGTAGCCGGATTTCTATTAGAAAAGGGATTGGTTTAGGGAGAGGTTTCAGGTCGGGACGGCTGTTGAGTGTTTAGCAAATGGTAGCCACATTGGCGACTTTAGTGAAAAAAATGGTCGCCAAAACGCAAGAATTGGTCGTATTTGGCGACTGGCGACCGCGAATTTTGACCTTTAGTAGCAATTAAAATAAATTGTAGAGGAGGGGAGAAAAGAAGTTGGCCTGTTGACTAATTTATTTAGTCGTCTCATCACGCTGTTTAATCGACCTATGGTGAATGACGAGTAAATATTTTCAGGTCTAGTAATGAGAACAAGTTCCAATTTTGGGTGGGTTATCAGAAAAAGATCGGATAATTTTTATTTTGTTCTATTGAGGATTCTCTGTTGGAAGAACCGTAGTCCAGGTAATAAAGACTAAAAAAAAAAGCTCTTGCCTTTCAAAAGGTTAGGTAGTTTTCATTTTTTTTATTTGTTATAAAGTTCTGTCCCATAGTTAAACATCCTAGTTTTTGATCTCCTAACCCTTGTGTATTCTCCCTGGTGCATGAATAAACATTTATATTATCAGACGAAATGGTCGTTTTGCCGCCAACCTTAAAAAGGCAGAAACGACAGTATGTATCTATTCTCTGCACAACTTCCAGCAAAAAAAACGAAATTGTCTATTTTCTAGCGCGCTTACGAAACTTCACATAATTATACAAAAAATATCATAGATTCGTCTCGATGATATCTTTCAAAGAAAAAAAAAACTGAGTACCTAGGATAAAAGACAACGAAGAAAAAAAATATTGAAATTTCCTAAACGAAATAAAAAAACGAGTTCTAGCCCGATTTTGATGTAAAAATTTAGACAAACGTCCAGCCCTAACTAAGCAATAGATCTTCAAACGAATTGAATTATAGGATGCGGAATGTTTCAACTTAAAATCCTACTCTGGTTTGAACTTCATTAAATAATTCTTTCTATTTTCAATTAATTTAAAACCACTTTTTTTCATTTCATAATTTGGCGACAGATAAAGGCGATGAGCTTGTAATTGAGGTTCAGATATATATGCCAAAAGTTGCCAAACAGGTTTGCTATAATTTCGAAGTTAGTTTTTCCGACATGTTAGGCTTAAGTGAGAATGAACGCAAAGTTAAAGTATAGGCAGAATGAATTGGACTACACTCAAGAGCCAAAACATTATGACCACCCCAACATTTTGCAATGAACTCGCCTGGATGACATGGAAGGCACGTGATCAGGTGGAAGTGGTATTTGACTGCTGCTGGAGAGTCTAAAGAATCATTCTTTCACTTACTTCTGTGTGTGATGGGAAAGGCTGCGGATCTAAGCGACTTTGATAGAGGGCAGATTGTAATAACTCGAAGGCTCGGAACAAGTATTTCCGAAACTGCACAACTCGTGGGTTGTTAGCGATCTACAGTAGTTAGTATTATGCAAATTGGATGAATGATGGTGAAAACAGCAGTAGACGACATGGTGTTGGACGTCCACACGCTATCAAAGAAAAAGGTTGTCGGAGACTGTCTCGCATGGTGAAGCAAAACCGGAGCCAGACAGTGGCTCAGCTGACAGCCCAATACAATGCAGGGCCAAGTAGAATAGTATAGGAGCACACTGTTCAGCGGACACTGTTGGATATGGGGCTACACAGTAAACGTCTCACTCTTGTGCCTTTGCTGACCAAGCGTCATCGCCAACTGCGCCTGCTCTGGTCCCGGGAACATCGCGACTGGTCCATGGATCAGTGGGAGAGAGTTGCCTGGTCAGATGAATCACGGTTTGTCATTCATCACGGTGATGGCCGTGTCAGGATGCGCCGTCTTCCAGGCGAACAGTTGCTCCCTCAATGTACAGTAGGTCATATACAGGCCGGTGGTGGCGGTATTATGCTTTGGGGGACGTTCTTTTGAGCGTCTCTGGGACCCGTGGTTGTGGTAGAGAAGACCATGAATGGTACAGGATATCTGAACATCATTGCGGACCAGTTGCACCCTTACATGGCCTCTGTTTTTCCAGCTGGAAATGGAATGTTCCAACAGGACAACACCCCGTGTCACAAGGCTAAAAATGTGTTGGAGTGGTTCCAGGAACATGATGCTGAATTCCAGTTAATGTCCTGGCCGCCTAACTCACCGGATCTCAATCCGATAGAACACATTTGGGATGTCATGGGATGCCAGCTCAGAGTTCAAAGACCACCAATTCGCAATATCTCGGATTTGCGTGAACGTTGCTTAAACATTTGGTACAATCAGTCTCCGGCCATCTACCAAGGACTTGTGGCATCCACGCCAAGGCGGGTTGAAGCTGTGCTGCGCGCCAAAGGTGGGCCAACTCGTTATTGACAGGTGGTCATAATGTTTTGGCTCTTGAGTGTATAACTATATAGCTTATAACATCTTTAAAATTGAAATAATTTAATTTTTAAAGAGACAGAATTAAAGAGAAATATTTGTTCTTCAAGTTGCATGTGTTATTTGAACTGTATGACAATTTAGAGAGAGTTAACTTTCAAAAACATTTTAATTTCGGAAAATCTCCATTGAAAAATGAAAACAATCACATTTTGTTGCAAGATACTATGGGCTGAATACAAAGTATAAATGTGGAGGTTATGCAAGCTGACGTCACAGTCAATTCATTACAGAGGACTAAATGAACCACGCATTGCGATTGGCTAATGGAATTTGCAAAAATGTCATTTGTTTTTAAAGATGTATTGATTTTATTTACTTTCCGTTGAAAAATTAAATCGTAGTATCATCTATCATCAAAATTATAATTTCATAGTGAATTTTAAAATTATTGTTAAGAAAATATTTTAAATTTTGTCAAATATCAATGGGTTATTATGTGAACCAAAATAATGCTTGGTATAATAAAAATAATTTATACCGCAATATTTAGACTGTAAAAAACTTGTAATATTTATTTGTAACAATTTATTAGAATAAATTTTCAGTGGGATGAACGCTCTGGCCTTGTATGTTAAAGGTGCAGGATTTGATTCCTGGGTTAGGTGTGGATGTTCGTTGTGATTCGGAATCCAAGTTAAGCTGTGGGTCCCGGACTGATTAGTCGTTATTATGCACTAAAATAAGTCATTGTGCGTACAAACTAACCAATCGAGCTGAAACTTGGCAGACAGGCTCTTTGTCGATGGCAACGTATTTCTTTAAGTTTTGGGAGTTGAGTTGCCGTACACAAGTTTCTATTACTCATTCGTGGTCGATTTTGATGGTTACTGCCGTCCGCATTCAACCAATTTGTCAATTTTCAAGTAGATTTTGGCATGTAAGATATCATTGAACTCTACTTGAAAAATTATGAATATTCATGGTACCAGGTGTACTACTTCTGGTTTATCAATTTTGAAGATAAATATGACATGTTGGGTGTCGTTGGGCTTGTCTTGAAAAATTATGAATGTTTAAGGTATCAGGCATAGCATAGGTAGTACCGCTTTTTGTTTATCAATTTCCAAGATAAATATGGCATGTTGGACTTTTGTTTTGACGAATTATGAATGTTTAAAGTACCAGGTATGCTATTGGTACCAATTCCGGTTTATCAATTTTAAAGATAATTATTGCGTGTAAGGTATCGTCAAACTCAGTTTGAAGAATTATGAATATCCCTGGTACCAGGTGTACCATAAGTGATAAATAGAAAAACAATGAAACGGACAAATTCAAAAAAGAGAAGTCGCCAGTGTTTTAAAAAAAGTTATGATATCCCCCCAAAAAAAACTCTTTTGAAAAGTAGAAGAACCACCAACCTCAAAAACACAATAACTTTTTTACAATAAAAAAATCCTGAACGTGATGAAAATTTTCAGCCACAAACACAGTGATATAAAAAATGGCCAACCTCTGATTACAACTCTCGGTTGTGACTCGCTTAAGAATATATGCTTACTTAGTTTAATTTTAAAATTTAAGTTCCGCTCCCATAAAAATTTACGCTGCTTGAGGTTGGCGCCCGTCTTAATTACTAACCTTTAAAACCCCCCATATAATAAAAACTTTCCAAAATGTATGTATCAACCAAACAAAAACTTACCACAAGCACTTTAGTTTCCTACTTAAAAAATTCTTAATAAAGATTCATATGCAAGCGTTTGAGCACAGTTTCTCTATACTATTTTGAAAATTACATGAACATGAAGATTTACACCACTTTGCATTTCCTACCCATCCAAATGAAATCATAAACTCGAATATTCGTGCAAACAGCCATAAATTAGTTTAAATGCAAGCATTTTTAATATTCCTATGACGGGCGCCAACCTCAAGCAGCGTAAATTTTTATGGGAGCGGAACTTAAGTTTAAAAAATAAACTAAGTAAGCATATATTCTTAAGCGAGTCACAACCGAGAGTTGTAATCAGAGGTTGGCCATTTTTTATATCACTGTTTGTAGCTGAAAATTTTCATCACGTTTAGGATTTTTTTATTGTAAGAAAGTTTTTGAGGTTTGTGGTTCTACTTTTCAAAAGTGTTTTTTTTTTTGGGGGATAATAAATTACTATAAGAATAAGTAATTCAGATTTTAATGCCAATTCTTACATAATACAGTTAAATAATTTTTTATATATTACAGTTAAAAAATTGTGTGAGAAAATGTTAGAATTTAAATAAGCCTCAGAATTGACAAAAATGTACAACAAATTTGAAATTTTTAAAAAATAAAAAAGAATTTGTTTTTAAAATATTGTTCTTTCATATAAATTCGAATAAGGGACATCAAATTTTTATTTTAAAATACAATAATAAAAAAGTTTAGATGGTAGAGCGTTCCCTTAAAATATTACATTTTAATTTATGCATTATATATAGTAGTAATTCTAAAACACACAATAATAAATCATCAACAACTTGCCTTTTCCAGATTCTCCTGGGTCCCAGTGCAGCAGTGTCTGGCGGGGGTATGCACCCTGGACTAGGTATGCCCATGCCCCCAATGACAGCTCAAAGATAAGCTGTATAGTCATGTCACATTATAGATAGTCCATTGTGTATCATCCATAGAGGCTGAATATGTAATTTCGTGTAAAATAAATGCTTTGTGTTTGTCTTTTCGCTGAACAATTTGTCAACTTACATTGAAAAGAAATTGATTAAAGCATGTTTTGTTTTGGATTAATTTGTCTTGAAGAATGAGTTGTTTTTATAATATAGCAGCAGCTATATTTTGTGTTTTATTTGTACTCTGGATAAACTTAAATGGTGTTTTTTAAATGCATTAACTTATTACAAGAAAGTAGCGTTTATCCTTTTTCTTTTACATTATGCAACAATTAATTCAAATAACTGGGCGTAGTTGCCTTAGATGTATACAAATTTCATTTTATCATGTTTTCGTTAGTCTTATTCCTGATTGAGCTTGCAAAATATATTTTTAGGATTCAAAGGATATTTTTATTATATAAGTTAGAGCAGCGTTCGCCACTGACTTTTAGAGACGGGCCGCATGACTTATGTTGGAACTTTCCGTTGGCCGCAGATTTATACCGAATACGCCAGTAAATATATTGCTTTACTACATATGTTCTGTTAGCGCGCAAGCGCCAGTGTATCGCCAAATTCAATTGGCGACCGGCCAACTTCGTCAACAGAGGAGAGAGTTAACCAACTCGATCCTTCGAGACCATTCTTGGCTGGGATAGCGTACCTTGTGAGCGGGCTTACGGCCCCATCTTCTCATTCTCTAATACTGCAATAGTCTTTACTCAAGTTAATGTTTATTCAAGTTTAATAAACCAGCAGAAAAGACATCTACGGTCCATCGTTATTTCAAAGACATACATTCACACTCGTTCACTATTTTATAACGAACATTGTTTGGACCTTCGAGCATCGGAGACCCTTTGGATACAGTCATGACGGAATCCAATAAACAGTTTCAAAAGCAATCGTTGCCTGGTGAATCGAGTGTAAGCATTGACGCCTCTAATCAACTTGAAAAACTAAACAGATCGAAAGGAGCCATTAAAGGCTACATTACGAAGCTAGAAAAGTCTATCGAAGACGAATCTACGAAATTTACTTCGGCCAGTGAAATTGAAGCGAAGTTAAAGCGAATTACGTGTCATCAACAAAAACTGGATGAGCTCTGTGAATGCTAGTACGCCAGTGCAGCAAAGGAAGATTTACGGAGCATCGAGACAGATATTGACGATACTGAAGAACGCCTCGAAAAACTAGAGGTTAGTTTGAATGATTATTTAAAATCTTTCAATAATTGCAATATTGTTAAATCAAAGGTTAATGAAGTACCCATTGAATCGAAACCTAACATACGCCTTCCAGAAATTCCTCTGCCTACCTTTTCAGGAGCTTATGAGGATTGGTGAAACTTTATAACTCAGTTTACTTCTTTAATATCTCAAAACCCTGTATTAAGTGACTCAGAAACTCTTTTATTTGCGTGCATCACTTAAAGGTGAAGCTAAACACTTGGAGTCTGCTGACGATACTTTCGATTCTTTACTAAATGCGTTAACAGAACGCTTTGAAAACAAAAGATTGTTAGTTGATTCTCACGTACTATCAATTATTAATCATGCAAAAATTCAGGACTCTAGTAAGGATATAAGAAGTTTAATTGACTGTGTGAAAAGAAACTTAAGAGCATTAAAACTTCTCGGCTACGAGCAAAATAATTTTTTAGATGTTGTTTTAATTAACATTCTCTTTCAGAAACTAGATAAGGAATCGATAAAACAATTCGAGTTAACTTTAAAATCTAACCAAATCCCTGAATTGGAAAATTTACTATCGTTTCTTGAAAAGCAAAGTTCAATCTTGAATTCAATTAGTTGCGATCCATTTTCAGAATTGGCGACGAAGCCAGCGCCGACTGCTAAACATTATAGCAACCCTAAGGCGCATGCAAAAACGTTTATGATTAATTCCAACTCAAAAAATAAAAAGATCTGCTCTCTTTGCGCCGAGAATAAAAATGATTCTTCATCGACTAACTATCATTCGTTAAATTTATGCCCTCTCTTTCTGAGAATGGATTCGAAACGGAGATTTGAATATACAAAGAAAAATAACCTTTGCAAAAATTGTTTACAAGGGAAACATAAAACATGCTTCTCGAAATTTTGCTGTCGACGATGCGGCATGCGTCATCATTCCTTATTGCATTTTGATGATTCAACTAAATGCTCTCCTCTGGACTCTGAAACTGTCAATCAAATGAGCTCGGCGCCACACATAACCTCTCCTGTTTCCTCTATTGAAGAAGGGCGTAACCTATCTCTCACTATGATTTCTGCGGAGCGTAGAACATCACTGTTGTGTACTTGCACTGTTTTTCTGGAAGACAGATTTGGGGAAAGATTTCTTGTGCGTTGCATTCTCGATACAGCGTCAACAATTTCAGTTTTAAGTGCCAGCGTAGCAGAAAGGTTGCAATTGCGAAAAGAAAGAGTTAATTCAGCAGTTACTGGATTAAACAATTGCTCTCAAACACTACGATTTAAAACCAGTACTTTCTTCTCTAACGCCGATTCAAGTTTCAAGGAGAACATTGAATTCTTTGTAGTGAATAATATCGTTGATTTCACGCCTTCTTCCGAGTTGCAAATTTTGGATTTAAGGCTTCCGGACTTTGTCCAGTTGGCTGACAAGACATTCTACAAGCCAGGTCGTGTTGATGCCTCAATAGGGTGCGATTGGGCTTTACAAGTATTTAAAAACGACACATTAAAAATAAATGACCTCTTCTTAAGGGACTCTGTTTTTGGATACATAGTTTCCGGGTCAGTATCTAAACCCGATTTTTCTGCCAAAAAACATTGCTACTTAATTCAGGAAACTGAGCCAGTCGAGGAAAATTTGAATCGTTTCTTCGAGCTGGAATCTCTTGGAATCAGAGACGATCCCAAACTTTTCGAAGAAGACCAGGCCATGAACATTTTCAATGAAACTGTTAAATTCAGTAATGGTCGTTATGTTCTGAGTTTTCCATGGAAGCGTGACTACAATGAACTTGGCAACAATTTTTCTGTCGCCAAGCAACGTTTTCAGAGTACTGTGAAACGACTTCAACAAAATCCCGAGATGAGGTTTAAGTATCAAGAAATCATTCAGGACTATCTCTCTCAGGGCATTATAGAGAAGGTTGAGAATCCTAGTTCGGTGTGCAATAATCCTGTTTATTACTTGCCTTATCATGCGGTTATGAAGGACAGTGTTACTACCTTTGCGAGACTAGTCTTCGACGCCAGTTCACATGAAAGTGGACAACTATCCTTGAACGACTGTTTATGGACTGGTCAGAACCTAAACCCTTTCATTTTTGATATTTTGGTAAATTTCAGGTTAAACAAGATAGCAATTTGTTCTGATATTTCAAAGGCGTTCCTCCAACTGGTTCTGGCAGAGAACCAAAGATGCAGTGCGTTTCTTGTGGCCTAACAACCAACTGTCAAAGGACAATTTTCAAGTCTTCAGATTTCAGAGAGTTCTTTTTGGAGTCAACGCTTCACCATTTATCTTGTCTGCTACCATCAAACACCACATCCAGAAATACAGTGAAGAATTCCCTATTACAGTTAAGCTCTTGGATAAGTGTTTTTATGTTGATGATTTTATCTCGGGTGCAGACAATTTTCAAGAAGCTCTTCAAACTTCTCGCAACGCGAAAACCATTATGCAAGAGGCCAACATGACTCTCCGAAAATGGATTACTAATGATGTCAACCTGATGGATCAATGGAAGAGAGAAGGCCTTGACTTGTATCCTGTGGACTCTTCAGTCAGCCTGGGTTCAAACCTTACCAAGGTTCTAGGGCTGTCTTGGAGTACTAAAGAAGACTGCTTCACGATCCAGATCAAGGGTCTACTTCAGTTCCTTTCACTCAACAAAAACACCAAAAGGTTTCTCCTACAAGCTGTTGGAAAAATCTTTGATCCTCTTGGTCTACTCACTCCATTCACTATACGTGTGAAGTGTCTTCTGCAAAAGCTATGGCAAAGGAAATTTCCTTGGGATACTACTTTGCCTCAAGACATCCAGCAGGAATGGCATCAATGGTGTTCCGAGCTACCACTTCTAGACGAATTCAAGGCTCCAAGATTGGTTCTGGATTCAACTGCTGAAGAAGACGACATCGTGGAAATTCATTGTTTTTGTTACGCTAGCAAAAAGGCATTCGGTGCTTCAGTGTATTTACGAGTGATCAAAAAAGAGTGTTACAGTGAATCTCGTCGCTTCAAAAAATTGTGTTGCCCCTCTAAAAGCAATAACTTTACCACGTATGGAGCTGCTTGGAGCTCTAGTGGCTGCTCGACTTACCTGCAAGGTCCAGAAAATTATCGAATCCAAGAAACCTATTTCACTAAAATTCTGGACTGATTCTCAAATTGTGCTATACTGGATAAAGGGATCCTCTAAAAGGTGGAAACAGTTTGTTGCCAACCGTGTAAACGAGATAAAATCCCTAACTGATCCCAATAACTGGTTCCATTGTCCAGGTAAGGAAAATCCGGCCGATCTGTTGTCCAGAGGAACATCGGTCGAAACACTCATTCGACCAGATTCAATGTGGCTGAATGGCCCTGAATTCCTTCACACACTGGAATCCCTTCCACTTTCAGAATCTATTAGTGTGCCTGAAGAAGAATATGTTACTGAGCTTAAAAAATCCTACGTTTCTAATGATGTTGCTTTATTAAGTGCTCATGATAATGCTTTAATTGATAAGTTATTGAGTTTTAGTAACAATTTTGTAACTAACTTGAATGTATTGAGTTATGTTTTCAGATTTATTAATGCATGCAGAGGGATTTTAATTCAAAATCGTTATATTTCTGCTTTAGAAAGAACCATCGCAGAAACTTTTATAATTAAGGGGATTCAAAAACAAAATTTTCCCTCTGATATTCAGCATCTTGAAAGAGATGGTATGGTATCACCCTCAAGTAAAATTAAATCCTTATCACCATTTCTTGATTCTAAGTGTGTTTTAAGAGTGGGTGGTCGTCTAACTAATGCAAACATTTCCTATGGTCGGAAACATCCAATCATATTACCCAACAAATCTAAAATTTCTGAAATGATTATTCAAAATTGTCATGTTAAATACTTTCATTTAGGCCCTCAAGCCTTGCTGTATCAAATCCGACAGAAGTATTGGATATTAAGTGGTAGAGACCTCTGTCGAAAGGTCACTCATAACTGTATAAAATGTTTCAGAGTCAATCCTAAAGAAGGCTTTCAAAAAATGGGTGATTTGCCCAAGGAAAGGGTTAATCCTGATTTTGTATTTAATAACGTTGGTATTGACCTATGTGGTCCATTTTTCATAAAGAACAAATTGCAGAGAAAGGGTCCGTTCTTAAAAATATATGTATGTGTTTTTGTTTGCATGGCCACTAAGGCAGTACATTTGGAAATTGTATCCAACTTGACGTCGGAATCATTTATTGCTACACTGAAACGTTTTATCGCTCGTAGGGGGAAACGTAGGAAGATTTTTTCTGACAATGCAACTAACCTGGTTGGTGCGAGCCGAGAATTGAAACAATTTTTCAACTCGGTTCTCAAACATGGAAAGGAAATTGAAAAATTCACTTCAGAAGAAAATATTGAATGGGTTCATATTCCTCCCCGTGCTCCAAATCAAGGGGAGCTGTGGGAGGGAGGTGTTAAATCCTTCAAATACTACTTCCGGAGAGTCGTGGGTAATACAAACCTTACATATGAGGAATTTCTTACTATCATGAATCAAATTGAGATGATATTAAATTCGCGCCCCCTTACTCCACTCTCTTCTGATGTAGAAAACTTTGAGGTTTTAACCCCTGCCCACTTTCTCATTGGAAGACCAATGACTGCAATTGTGGAACCTTATGTAACTGATATTGTAGATAATAGGTTAAGCAAATGGCAATTTATTACGAAAAGGGTTCAAACTATTTGGAAGCAGTGGAGTACAAATTACCTGAATAATTTGCAACAAAAAAACAAATGGTTTTTCAAAAAGGACAATGTCAAAGTAGGTGACATGGTGATAATTAAGGAGGACAATTTACCTCCATGCAAATGGTTACTAGGTCGTATCATTGAAATTTACCCAGGGAAGGACAACATTGTACGTGTGTGCGATGTAAAAACAAAGTCGGGGATATTGAAGAGAGCTATCTCAAAATTGTGTGTATTGCCATTGGAACTGTAATTATTTACTGTAATATTTTTTTATTATTGCATATTGTATTCATTTTAGTTCCTTCATAAATTTCATGTTTTAATTTCATGTAGTGATTTGTTAATTTCAATGTAGTTTTTTGTTTGCTTTTCTAAATTGTAATTTTTCTTAATTGTGTTATATAAAATGCTGTATATGTGTTGATTTAGCACTCTGTGCAAGGCCGGGCGGGATGTTAGCGCGCAAGCGCCAGTGTATCGCCAAATCCAATTGGCGACCGGCCAACTTCGCCAACAGAGGAGAGAGTTAACCAACTCGATCCTTCGAGACCATTCTTGGCTGGGATAGCGTACCTTGTGAGCGGGCTTACGGCCCCATCTTCTCATTCTCTAATACTGCAATAGTCTTTACTCAAGTTAATGTTTATTCAAGTTTAATAAACCAGCAGAAAAGACATCTACGGTCCGTCGTTATTTCAAAGACATACATTCACACTCGTTCACTATTTTATAACGAACATTGTTATATGTTCAATGTTAGAAATGTGATAATTACTAAAGATTCAATAATATAAAACAATTTTGAAAACTGAAACAATAATTTAATTTTTTTATATTAATAAAATAACAATTGATATTTGATTCTTGTTTCAAACGATTAAAAAAATAATTTTCTTTACATCGTAAATTAAAGTCATAAAAGAAGTTAATCTTTTGTGACAATATTACAATGTGACTTGACATAAACTCATAATCAATAAAGATATTTAAACCATATCCTAAATCTTCCATTTTAGTATGTTAATTGCGAGATGATGACTGCCGGTCCGCTTTTCACTATCTACTTTGTGTTTAAAACTAATCTTCAAAGTCATTATTGCACTGGAGTCATAGAGATCGTGATACTTCTTTATGCGTTAAAACACTCAACTCCTGCCCATCACATTCAGAAATCGAAGCGTGCCATTCATGAATCCAGGGGGTAGAGTTTAACATCTACCATTTCTTAGCAGTATTTTTTTATTTATCCTCTTAATCTTTTAAGAATAAAAATAGCAAATGTTATTATTCAAAATTTAAATTTCCCCCCCCGACTATTTTTGACATTTATGTTTCCATTAGCCCATCAGCAACTGCTCCCCTGTTTCATTTATCTGAAAGTAATAATGTGATAATCAGAGTTCCCACGGTCATTGAAAGTCATTAAAAGTGCTTTATATTTGTGAATTTGTTTTCAAGGCCTTGAAAATGCTTAGAGATCCTTAAAAGTCCTTAATTTTTTAGGATGTTGCAAAATTCATAAAAATGCAACTCGGACTTTTTCCTGCGTGACCGCCTCTTACCTGCACCGTATTGGAATTCTCCGACATATTTGTATTGCGCATCCACCAACTTGTAACTTTTTTGGTAGAATGTACTTTATTAAAAATTTATTTATAGACATGATGCCTGAAAACAAATTTTCAAAGGTCCTTAAAAACTTTATTTAGGTCCTTAAAAGTCATCGATTTTCATTCTGTGACTTGAGTGGGAACCCTGATAATTGTCATCAATTTAGTGGAGTTTTTTTTTGGCCAATGTCATTATTTTTGCAAATGCAGCTATTTCCTTTAAATTAATAAAAACTGTAAATTACACCAATCCATGTCAAACTTGAGTGCAGCGAACAGTATTATAGTTTAACTGAAACTTGCAATGTTCCATGCCCATGTTTTTTAAAATTCTTTTTATTAACTTGGATTTTGTGCCTGCCAAACAAATCTGCGGAGGCCTATAACCTTGATGCCGTTATACGATCGGGCTGAAAATTAGCATACAGATACAATGCATTCCATCATGTTTTGGAAATTGTCTCTAAATGGTGCTTCTGTCATCCAATCACCTGAAATTTGGCAGATTCGTTGCTGAAGGCCTCAAAAAAGTTAATGAGCAAAAATGCTGAATGGAATAATTTTACTAGAGAATCAATTTCACCACAGTTCTATCATTTTGATTAACACATTTGTGAAAGGCTATAATGTAAATAATATCACTTTAAATATGTAGTACTGCATAATTAAATTAAACTGGTAAGCAATCAGTTCAAATTTTTGTATAAATTACCGAAAATCTCGCAGACGAATTTCAATGACTGAATACAATTTGATAGTTCTTCTGTTATGTTTTAATGCATACATATGTAGGTTTATCTTGATCCTAGAGTGCACTCAATCAAAAATCATTTAGGAAAATGCAATATTTTATTGTAGAAACATAATATTTGTTATTGGTTAAGGAATTGCATAACACTTGGAGGAGGTATAAAACATTTCTTTATTTCTAAGGCAATAAAAAGATGGGCGGTAAGTAGGGAGCCCTCTCAGGCCGCGCCTTCCGCAGGGTTAATCTAGTTTGAATGTCCCAACTGAAGTTTTCATCTTTACAGCTCTGCAGAGAACCAGTTTTCAATTAAGTTTTTACATTTTCTAAGATTAGACCAGAACTGCAAGGCATACTAAGTGACATGCAAGGTTAAAATAAGTGCTTAAAAAGAACTTGATAAAAAATTATTAAAATTCAATTTCAACATGGTGTGGTTACTAATTTCCAGAACTGATCTAATAACTCCAGAAAATATGAGACTTGCATATGCATTCAATATGTTTTGAAGTAATCTCCTTCTATATGATCATAGGCACCAACTTTCCACTTTTTCTACAAAGGCGAGATTGTGGATAAACACAGGGGAGGGGGGGAGGATATATCCAAGATTTCTGTACTTCACTATTTGATGATCTACCTACTGTATATTTTAAACTTGCTTTTACAGTCCAGAAATGCATAATGGCAGACAGAGATTACTTCAGAACATATTAATGCACTTCATTTAGTATTTTCTGGAGTTTGTTCCATTGTGTTTTATGAATGAAGAAGTTTTTGTCACAAGATCATATTTATTATATTAATATGTTATTTATAGTACATAAATAGATTAACAAAAAATGCAAAATTTACATAAGCTCCAATAAATGATATTTCATGAATAATCATAAATTTTTTTCAAAATGAGTTTCAATTACTTCTCGCAATCAATATCAGTTAAATAATAATTTAGAAGCAACAAAAATGCTTTTGCATAAATTAATAACTTTACATGAGACTCAGTACATTTTCTGTATATTTTACAAAACAAACATATTTACAGTCATTAAAAACCTCGAAGGAATTTAAAAAGGAAAAATTCAGCTTCGTTTCGAAGTTGTATGTACTCCTTGTTGAATTGAAGATGATAAAATTCTAGTTTTATATTGGGTGCTCAAACCAGTCATCCAAAATTTCAATACCTAAAAAAAAAAAAGAGACAATTTCAAACTTGATAAAGATAAAATAATTCGTTACTAAATGAGGAACTTTCATGTTTTTTGGTTTTATTTTTAAATAAAAGAGAAAAAATCATGAAAAACAATACCATTCTTTCAAAAATTTGAGCTCGGATAGATAGATAAAAAAATATTTAGTTTTTCACTTTGCGATTTGGCAGGAAAAAGTCACTTTTGCGTGAACGTCAACGCGCAGCTAATGAACCAGTCTAAAACCTGTTTTAGACGAGGTTTCTCCTTCGGTTTGCGACTTTATCTCTGTGTAACCACGTCACGGTTTTTTTATGCGTTTTTGGTCACGTGACTTTTGCTTTGATTTTGGCTAATTTCAAACTCGATTTTTGAATAATTGAAAGCATAATAATAAAAAATAATTGCACTGCTCAAATATATTCGTTGGATAACACTAGAAAATGCAAAAATTATTCATTTTCCTCACTTGTGCAAGTTCCTCATTGTACTTTGATATGGAATGTTTTGGAACAACATTTCAGGAACATTGCTAGTATGAAGGAAAAAAATCATGTAAATTCTTGGAATGAAGAAGGAATAAAATGTGACAGGTTCTTTTCTGGATTTTATAATCGTAATTCTTATGAAAAATTTATTTGAAATTGCCATAAAGTTTAAAGAAAAGTGATAATGAACTTCTATGATTTGTTTGTTCCATTAGCATAGCAACTAGAAACAAAAGTCTTACTTTACATCTATGTTTAAACAGGGTTCATATTCCTCAGCCTTAAAATCTCAGGAAAAAAAGAAAAATCCCCCTAAAACCTGGAAAAAGTTATTTTTATGGGAAAAAAATCCTACTCTTTGGCGTTTTACCTTAACTCGAGGATTTAAGTTAATGAATTATTTGATAACATAGACTTGCAGAAAGTTATTCTTAAAGAATAAAGACCTTTTATGTGTTATCAGAAGAATTTGAGGAATCGAATTTTGACTATATTTATCTGGCTTACTAAAATAAAGTCTTTCTAAAAATAATCAACTTCTCGATGGAAAACACGACTCTGGAAAACTCGGGGAATTTTTTTTTCTGGAAATGAGTATGAACCCTGTCACAGAATGAAAATCAATGACTTTTAAGGATCTAAATAATGTTTTTAAGGACCTTTGAAAATTTGTTTTCAGTCATCATGTCTATGTATAAATTTAATAAAGTATATTCTACCAAAAAAGTTACAAGTTGGTGCATGGTATGATACAAATATGTCAGAGAATTATGGTGTGGATAAGTGGTGGTCACGCAGAGCTAGCAAGTCTAAGTCACATTTTTAAAAAAATTGCAGTTGGGCACACAACATCTGCACAAATTAAGGACTTTTTATGACCTCTTAACATTTTCAAGGCCTTAAAAACGAGTTCAAAAATATTTAATGATCGTGGGAACCCTGTTAGAGTAATCAATCAGTTTTACTACAGGTGATATAATGTGATGCGTTTAATAAGTTCTCAAGATTAGTAATATTAACACAAGATTTAAATAGCACCTAAACACTTTAAATGAGAAGTAATATTATAATTAAAATAGATTAGACATATATTTTAGCTATTTGTATTTAAAGTATTCTCCACAAAAGCAAGAAATAATTTATATTGTTTTAAATTTATAGAATTTAAGTAATAAATATTTAGGATAAACGATTTGAGGTAAACAGTAAATAAAATAGTTAAAATTAGAAACTTTTGCTATATTCTGCAAATTCACTCATTGAGTTTAAACTTAAGGCTTTATATAATTGTAAAAAGCAAGTCGCACATAAAAGTTCAAATATGAGGTATAATTGTTAATTTGTTTATAAATTTGTCCCTCTGCAAACAGAACACATTGATAAAAAATTAGCATTTTATCAAACAATAACAGCCAAAATTAGTTTAGAATTAAATAGGAATAAAAGAATTAAAATCTTATCTATGCTGTAAAATATATCGAGGCGCAAACAAAGACTCTTACTACCATCACAGGGTGGCCACAAAATTCAGGAAAAGTTCCCTGATAATTCCCTGACAGATTTCTAAAAAATTCCCTGATATTAGGGCAAATATCACCCTGATATTCCCCAATTTTTTTAGGTTTTCCAGATATCTAGACACCCTGACCAAAGAGAACATGTACTCGAAAGAGATAATATGCAATTTTTTAAAAAATAGTTTTGCTGGTAATGAAAAGTTTAAATTATTCCATAACATTAAACTTCTAATGGCTTACCACTACAGATTTCCATGTAAATAGCGCAAAAATATGGATGAATGTGCCTTAAACAATACAAAATTTCCCCGATTTTCATGAAATTTTAAAAAGTTCCCTGACATTTCCCTGATTTTTTTCAGAATCAGAAAGCTTTCTGACATTTCCCTGATTTCCAGGTTTTCGCGGTTCTGTGGCCACTCTGCTATTTAAAATAAAAAATCACTGAATTGATAATAAAATATTTAAATACACAGAAAAAAAATCTTTTTTTTCTTACCAATTTATCATGCTCTTGTGCTCCAAGAACTGTGAGCAATTTCATGGTCTCTTCTGGCCCATGTTGTCCACCACGCGAGAATGCAAACAAAACTTTTACTTTGCTAGAATGAAATTGGAATAGGGAAGTTAAAAGATAAGCATGACTTTTTATTCCAGTTATTGGGTGAACAACTTTGCTTCAACAGTTTTTTCCAAAATTTGACTTCCATGGCATTGAGTCTCTTTAAAATTGCTTGTTTAGTCACTCGCAATGATCATGCCAATTCTTCTTCATTTTGACACAAGTCTTGATTGAGTAATGCCACCAATTCTGAATCTTCAAAAACCTTTCTTTGAGGGCTTTGTCGTCCTTCGACATAAAAATCACCCTTCTTGAAGCATTGAAACCACTCATGACACATTCTTTCACTAATAGTGGCTTCGCAATAAGTATTTGAAAGCATTCGATGAGCCATAGCAGCAGATTTTTTTATATTGAAATAGAAAATCAAAACTTCCTGTAAATGACAAGAATTTGCCTCGTAAACTGACATTTTCAATCAAGAATAACTTTAATGCAGACACAAATGTTTCAATGGGGTCACATTGCCAGATGCTTAAGTTTCTTGCATGACCTTTATGATCTAATTATTTTAACCCCTACCTACTGCTAAAGCCATCTACAGAAAAATAGCAGAGGCCAAGTTGTACACCCAATGCAAAAATGAAGAATTGGCTACTATTGAAAAATCATAGAATTTGCAATTTACTTAAATGAAACCATGAATAAATCAAGTGTTAAATAGACATAAAAATGTATTGCAAAATCTTTAGGAGTCAAATAAGAGACAACTTACTCTAATAAGGTAACTATTATTACAACTAAGGAGTGCTCGAATAAAAACCTTTAAATATAAAATAAGTCAATCAACTCAAAAGTATACGAAATTGTCATATAGATGCTTGCTCAAACCAGTCAATTGGCTTAAAAATATATATATTCCAAAAGTGATTTATGTGGCTTTATTCTGATGATTTTCAATCATAAAAAACTGTGTATTTTTCTTTGGAAAAAAAACACACATGCATAATAAAGTAACTGTGGCGGTCTCGTGTACAAATAACAGATACAACACCTAGACACCAGAGATCTTTTTTGTCTAGAGGTTAGCACGCCTGTCTCCTGATCTAGGAGTCAAGGGTTCGACTCCCCATTAACGTACACCGCTACATTGGTGACCCGAATATTCGAACACATCAGTGGCGTCATCGACTGCACGACTTCCACACTACCACCTCAGCATCTCTGCCGATTCACTGCCGCACGTAAGCAACTCAATTATTCTCCCCTTTGGGACTCGCTTAGATGGGGCTATGTGGTGGTTTCGTACAAATAACAGATACAACACCTAGACACAAGAGATCTCTTTTGTCTAGTGGTTGGCGTGCCAATCTTTTGATCTAGGAGACCCGGGGTCGACTCCACGTCAGCACACATCACAACAGTAACATATACTTTTTAGTAAATCCATGTATTTAAATTTCAGGTTAATTTTGCTGAATTTAATATTATTTTTATAGGTTTAAAAATCTACTGCTTACTTCATCCAAGCTTCCTTGGTACTGAAGAGGAAGCTGTCAAGAGCAGAAGGGGAAAAGGCTGAATCCGCAATCGCCCTCTCCATCTCACACAGAACTTGGGGAACTATAATAATAGGCTATATTTAAATGAATATTTGATTGCAGTAAGAATATGGTAAAGATATCAATGTTGGAAATCTCATCACCTGCTAATGCTACAGATTGTAGGGAGTTTGAAAAGATTAATTTTGGTTGGCATGCTGATTCACCATCTTACAACCACTCAGCCACAATTTAGAATACTCTAAAAAACTTGACACAAAAAACATTTATTTCTACACCTTTGTGAGAGGAAAATGGCTACATTTGTGTGCTTCAGGAGAAAATAACAGAAATTTGATTACAAGTATATTTCCGAGTGTTATTTCCGGGAAAAGTAATGGTGTCATAAAAGCACCAGGTTGAGTTTTATCACTTTTTTGAAGAAAAGATCTTTGATTATACTTAGTATAATTATTCAGCTAAGAAGGAAAATAATATATCACCCCCCCCCCCCCAACTTTTTTTAAAAGGATTTTAGCTGTATTCAAATGCACTCTAGTTTGAAAGAAAACAAATACAATGAGAATTGTGTCATTGTCTCTCAGAGTAACTAAGAATCATTATGATGCATTAAATTCAGCACGTTAAAATACAATTTTAATAGAATTACTTTTTTTAATGTGTAATAAATTATTTAAAGAATATACACATGCAAAATTAACAAGCTATCAAATTTATAAATAAAATAGAAATTACAAAACTGCTCTGTTTCATTCATTTTTCTGGCATTAAAAAGGCAAAACCAAGTGATTACTAGAATAAGTATGGTAAAAATTGATTCCTGTAATTCAACATTCATTGGCAAATTCAAATAAATTTCTGTAATTAAACATTCTCCATCTCTCTCATTAGAAAATTAAAATGAAACCTTATATTTGGACTGGACAAAAACTACATTGGTTATAGAAACAAATATTTATAAAATATTATACTCATAACAGATGAGGAAAAAGCATAGCTAAAATGGCAAATGTGGCAATAGCCTTTTTGAGTTGCAACATTGGAATTGGTAAGTCAAAAAAACAAAAGATATGTTTGGAAATACTTACATTTATCAGGTGTGTGAAAGATGACTGCCATTTTGAGTAGCAACATTTGAATGGTTAAGTTAAATAACCTATTTGCTGTATGGAAATAGATTTACCAGTCAAAGTAGCTGTTGTGTGAAAGACAATTGCCATTTTGAGTTGCAACGTTTAGATGGTAAAGTTAAACAAACCTATTTTCTCTTTAGAAATTCTCACATTTATCAGGCAAAGTGATTGTTGTGTGAAAGACGATTGCCATATTGAGTTGCAATGTTTGATTGGTTAACTTAACCCATTTGCTGTTTGGAAATACTCACATTTATCAGGCAAAGTAGCTGTTGTGTGAAAGATGATTGCCAAGTCTTCCAAGCTTGCTGCATCAGAATTACTGTACTTGGGATTGAGGTGGACCTGAATGTGCAAGTCTGACTGGGTCACATGCTCGGGAATATTGACTTCTGGAAGAACCCCCAAGAAGTTACACTTCCAAGAATCTTCATATATTGAGGAGTAGTAAATGGGATGATAACAGCCTCTTGGTAATAGGTCCTAAAAATATACTCTATAAGTATATAAGTATTAATTAGTACATGTATACATATTTATTTAAGCTTATATCTGTTTAAGTACTTGTGATTTTTAAATAAAATATTCTCATACTGTGACAATTTACTTGACCAACTGTGTCCTTAAGATAGAATTTTATTTTATATAAGTAGTGAATTTACTTTAATTAAGTTTACTGTAACTGCGTGCTTTGTTTTAATTTGTTTATCCAATATAGCAATGTACTCATTAAAAGTATGTACTTATTAATGAGTTACTTTAACTTTTACAAACTAAAATATATAATTTTATGTTTTTTTATCCTTTTAGATAAATGACACAGACATAAATTAATTTTTTACCTGCATGTATGCTATTCCTAAAAGCATATTTTAAACTAAGAAATGCTAATGATTTAAAAAATTTTTAGTCATGGCCCGAATTGGAGCAAAAATTACCTTTAACTCACCTTTAAACAAATAATCATTGATTTCATCAGGTGTATGTACTTTGACTTAATTATAATTTGATTTCCAATGATGGTGTGGTAAGCCAAACAATGAAACTTTTCTTTTCCTAAAACCTAAATATTAGAAGCTTAATTTAAAATTTGAGTGAAAATATATTTACTTCAAATAAATATTAAAGCATTAAAAATCAAATACAATACTAATTAAGTTTGGAAATACAAAGTAATATAAGATGGTAACCTCATAAAAAATAGAAAATTATGGACTTTTCAAGGATTATTAAAAAAACTTCCAAGAATTTTAAGAGATATAAAAAATACTGAATTTCTCAAAGGCTTATATGATTCCTAATATTGTAGTGATTTCAAGGTTTTTTTAACAAAAACTTTCATATATTTTGAAAAGTAAGAATTTCTTAAGCACTTTTCATCGACTCGTATGAACCCTAATAGTTTAGTGAAGGTTCAAAGTGTAATATTGGTCAAAAATAATTAATTAAAAAAATTAGATATGAAAAATAACATCATTCAGTACTCTTTGAACAAAACGAGTGCACTTTAAGTACTTCTAAAATGTATACATCTAAAAACCTATACAGATTCTCTGAAACAAAAAGTTATCTATAACGATGACTTTCTTCAAACCTGGAAGAGTTCTCTAATGGATGAGAAAGAAATAGAATCATCTGTAGTTTCTTCTTCACCAGAAATTTGGCTGTTTTCCAGTTTGTCAGAAATTTCTTTAATATTAGAATCTGCACCAGATTTAGTTAGGTGAATTTTTATAAATCCTTCTTCAGTTTCTGTAAATATCAGAAAAATAAAGCATTATGAATGGGTATTGGGAAGGAAAACCATTTTAAACCAAACCTTTTAAATCATGATTGAATTCAATATCCAATTTTGTCTAAAATATAAGGATGAATTTTAAATCCTTTTTAAAAGATTGTACCCCAGAGGTAAAGGACACCCTGTCAAATTTTTGTATTAAATTGACTCAACACCAGGTCCTTAATAAGAATTTTTCGATCACTACAATGGTATAGGGCACTTATTTCCTTTCATTAAGCTGTTTCTATAAGTAAAGAAGAAACTAATTTTAACAGCTCAAAGTTATTGAAAATTGGCTCCTCTAAACAAATACAAAAATGTGACACTGTGTCTTTTACCTCCAGGATACAGATATAATACTTCACTATAAACTTTAAAGAGTATTATTTCATATGGTTATGGCATAAATGGGAATAAAATAACGAAAATCATTTTCTTACCTTAAATTCTTTTAAAGAAAACCGGAACATTAAGCATTGTAAAATAAGTAAACAAAAAAAATAATCGGTTTTGGTTCTGTTAGGGACGATGTATAGTTTATTCTAGGCCTTAAGACCAGTCCATTGTAAAGATTTTTTTTTAGTTTTATAAAACATCCATACGTCAATACAACTGAACAACATTAGCATACATCTCTTTTTTATACAAGCAGGGGGAGCAGATGCACCCCACACAATGCCTTTCCTGCACATGCCCAAACATTATTTGGGGACGGACACCAGATCACACTTTTGACCAATTAAAAACAATAGCCTGAGGCTCAGGGTAATAAATCTCAAGAATATACCTTGCTATTGTGAAATTATATCAAAATGAGATAGTTTCACTAAACACACAATTAACTTTCTGTCACAGTTTTAAATATTTGGGGAAAATGTATTTTGTTACTTCACAAGAAAAACAGGTTAATTTGATTATCCTGATAAGACATTCTCAACAATTTCATTTACATAGAAATGCAACGACTTACCAACAAATAAAATGCAAACAAAAGTGGGTAAGTGGTTTAAAACTTATCACAGGGACTTAAAATTTCATACCAATTTAAGAAGTCTCCTATTTTCAAATACATATAATGTCACATAGTTTCAGCTTTATTTGGAATGGACATTTTAAACATTACTTGAAGCTCAAAGCTCATAACAACAATTTCCTTTTCTGGAATATTGTTTCAAATCATTACGCCAAACTAATTTCAAAATTCCCTAATTTTTTGGTTGGTTAGTTGGCGTTCAATGATTTGTACTTGTGCACAATAACGGTTAATCAGGCCGGGACCTACAGCTTAACGAGGATCCCGAACAACAGCGAACATCCATGCCTAACCCGGGATTCGAACCCGACACTTTTGCCATGTGAAGCAAGAGTGCTAGCCCAAAGCCATCAGGTGGACCCCCCCCCCCCCCCGCCAAAAAAAAAAACTATAACTTTTTTATAATTAATTCCAAATTGCGCCTAAGACATTTAAAAAAAATAAAATAAAAAATGCTCCCAAATTATGTATTGCCTACAAATACCATCACTTATAAATAATTCTAATTGCACAAATATTTTATCACAATACTCCAATTTCACTTTCTTACCTTCCTGCCTCTCCAAATCAATGAAGGTGTCTTCATTAGGAAAGCTCTCAACAAGTCTCTCACTGATACGAACCGCACCTGCCTTCAAAATCCAGGTGAACCATAGGTGGAGATAAAGAAATACTTCTTTGTCATTGGTCAGGTCTGTCAGGGACCTAGCCTTGATGTTGCCACGCCTTCTCCTGAATGTATCCAAAGTCATCCTGGTCACGCTATTCAATCGAACGGCTCGAAGGTTGTGTTCCGACTGCTCAGCAGAGTACACCTGTAAAGATGGATGTGTTTAAGTTAAAAGTTAAATCAGTATCTCTGAGAGTAATACAAAGGTACAATTTTCTGCTGCAATGCTTTAAAATTGATCTGCTGTAACAAAAAATGCATTGCCCCTAACATTAAGGAAGTGTAAAAGTTCAATTTTGGAAATCAAAGTCGTAAAAGGTGGAAATTAATCTGAGAATGAAATTCTCACTTGAAAATGTGAAAACATACAGAAGAATGTATATTAATGATTCTTTTTTAAATTAATCAAACTATACTTTAATGCTGCTGATGCAAAATCTGAATAAGATCCAATCTAAAAATTTTGTAAGTGTTAACACATTGAGAAAATAATGCTGAGATTTAACATTAATAGTATTAATGTTAAATTATTATTATTCCATTATTACGCCAAATTCAGGGAAAAAAGATTCCCGGATAGATTTCTAAAAATTCCTAGATTTTACGGCAAACTTTTTCAAATTATTTAAACTTTTCTAGATATGTCAACACATTTATCAAATAGAACATGTATGCCAGAGATAACATGATTTTTTTTTTTTTTTAAATAGTTTTGATGGTGAGGAAAAGTTTGAATTATACCATAACATGAAACTTCTAACAATTACCACAATTCTCCAGGTAAATGGTGACAAAATACAGATGAACGGGGAAATGTAAATTCAAAACAATGACGAAAATTTTGGTGATAAATGTGAAATTTTTAAAAATTCCCTGATATTTCCCTAATTTTTTCCAGAATCAAAAAGCTCCCTGAAATTTCCAGGTTCTGTGGCCACTCTATTATCATTATTTTCATTTATAGAGAATGAATAACTTAGTCATATTACATTTATATTAATCATTGTAAATTTATTCTACCACTATCATAAAAAATAGATTTCAAAATCTAATAAAAATAATTAATACATTTGAATATAGATGAATTATTCATACAACATTTTTATTGTTTTACAGCATTTTTTGACAACAGAATAAAGTTAAAAACAGTAATTGTTGGTATATCAATCAGAAGTTCTTACTCTATCGGCTTTCTCTTGCATTTCATGAATGATCTTTTGTAGATTCTTCACAAGGAAATGCCAAGAATTAAGCAAAAAGATTTTATCTCTCATGACAATAATGATGCTGTACCAGCTCTGAAATCCTCTGGCTTGACTGTCCTTGAGAAAGAAGGTGTGGCTCAATACATGCCCCCTCTGGTCATCGCCAAAAAATATGGGCCCTTCACGGCCAGGACAAACCTAAAAAGCACAATTGCAATAATCATGTAGCACAATATAATAAAAATAAGCTGTTAAAGATAGATAAGAAATCTGCACCAGTTTATTTATATTTGTTTCATTGTAGTACTTATGTTAATAATTTTTTGAATTAGATACAGTTTTAGGGAGTAGCATCTCAAAATAGCCACAATTTTAAATATTTATTAATATGTAATAATTCTTAAATCTGTAAATTTTACCGCAATAATTAAATTTTGAATTGCTAAAATATATTAGCTTACCAGCAAAATGACAATTTACAGATATTAGTAATAATTTACACAAAACAGCTCACTTAATTAATATGCCTCCTCTTTATAGGTAAATTTGAAAAATAACTTAACAAAGATTAGGTTTTTACATTTAAAATTTGAAAAAAATTGTTTTTTTAGCACTGATAAATACATTTTATCACTAACTGGATTATTTGCAGGGGTGGTGTGGATCACACACAAGTTGGTGCAAGGCGGCTCAAGTTTTTTTCAAAATGATAATTGAATTTCCTACTGAAATATTAATTAAAAGTTCTGCATTAATTTCCTGTTCAAAAGAATAACATAAAACCCATATTACACTTTTTTCACCGTGATTTTTAACATTCTCTTTGCTTTATTTTTTAATTTTAAATATCAGGGGGTACAAATGTTCCCCTTTGATCCACTCCGGTAGCACCCATGCCTTTTATTGTAGTGGAATAATAACAGTTTGCAATAAATATGCAAGTTGCTAAGAAATGTATCAAAAATGTGAAAACTAAAGTATATTAGTTTTATGGCTTCTTCAAGAAGGACTTCTAGTCCAAGAAATGACTTTCATGCATGTGCGCTAAAGAACTAGCAATTGCGTTGTTTTTTGTCTCCTGACACACATCCGAACACCATCGCGGGTATTGTAAAAAAACATTCCACGTACAATAAATTTTATTAGTTTCGATCAGCAAGAGTTTCCATTCAGCAGTCAACTATTATGTACTTACTAGTTATGAATCTGTAACTATTTATGCTCATTATTGTTATTTATTAAAAGCTAAGTTTTAACAGTTACGGCTAAAGAAGAATCCTTTCACACTACCATTTAATGAATAACAGCAGAAATTTCCCTGGTTAGACAGACAAAAAAATCCTTTGAACATCTTGGAGTCTAAGAGGTGAAAAGTAATTTCTATCACACCTCTTTTCTCCCTCAGTTTCAAGTAATTCCCTTTACTTACCTCACAGCTGAGACTTCGGACACACGCTTGTCTGACAGCAATAAAGACATCGGGATGGAGGGGATATTGACTGCTAACATAACTCACTCTAGCTTCATGGTCATTGCTAATGTAGCCTCTTTTCTTATTTGTCATAGATGTACAACCCTAGAAGCATTTTAACAATGGGAAAAGAAAGATAAAATAACATCAAAAGTAGTTTTTTATTATTTAATCTTATTTATGCACACATACTGTTTCAGTGGTAGGATTGTAATTCTTTAAACTCTGAAATTTATATAACTTGTTATTAACCATAGTGCTAAGCTTTGGTAAATGTATCGAATTATTGAAAGAAAATAGTATCATTCAATGCCGAGCATTAGTAAATAATTTGTATGATAGGCAATTCCATTTGATTTAGCAGAAATTCCATTATTAAAATGCACATAGGAATATAAAAAAAAATCTGAATTCAAAAAGTTGTTCAGATATTTTATAATAAATTGAATTTAATTGAAAATAAAAATTTTATTATAAAAATAAGAAACTGTAACTCAACTAACTTAGGGTTGAACTATTCTAACAATGATAAAATGTATTTTTAACTAAGACTAACTAAATATTTAAAATCTGGCAAATAGGCATCTTATTAGTATTATTTAATTAATAACATCGAAATTGTACACCAATGCAGTATCATAGTGGTAATGTTTTTTTAACTGATAGTTGTTTCAAGTATATAAACATAATAAATAGCTTAAATAATAGTTATTACATCCCTGACAACAGTTATGAGGTCTGTCCAATAAATACGCAAACTTCACTACTCGAGTGGCCTTGAGTTAAAATTCGTGCAACAGCACTGGCTACTTTGTTGCAGGGTGAGCCACTGAAGCGTCAGTAATCACCAAACCTTCTAGACAAGCGTACAGCTCCAACCAGGAATTATTTTGTGGCGTGTGTTTTACGGTCTTGTCGACGATGGAGTTTGAAGAACAGATGGAACAATGAGTTAACATCAAATTTCTGGTGAAACTTGAAAAAAATTCTCAGGAAATTCATGGAATGTTAAAGGCTGTTTAGGGAGATAAGACACTGAAGAAAACTGCCCTGTTTAATTGAATCAAGAGTTTTAGAGAGGACTGTGATGGCAACAAGGACGATGCAGGGTCAGAACGACTGTCGACTTCCTGTATTGATGAAAACACTGAACATGTGTGGTCTCTTGTGCTTTCCAATCTTAGATTAACTGTTCGGATAATTACTGATAAACAGAATTTAGGAAAATCATCTGTGCCCACGATTTTAACAGAACATTTGGAGTTGAGAAAACTATATGCGAAAATTGCCTCCAAGTTGCTGACACCACAGTAAATGCTGAGAAGGACAGAATGCTACATCGATTGGAAAAACTAAGCTCAAACTGTTGGATTCCTTGAAAGGAACATCACTGGTGATGAATCGTGGTTCTACGAGTACAACATCGAGCTGAAATCACAGAATAAGAAGCGGGTATCAAAAGATGAACCACAAACGAAAAAATATCGAAAAAGTAGCTCAAAAATCAGTTATGCTGCTTCTTTTTTTGACATTCATGGTGTTGTTCACCATGAATTTCTTCCTCAAGGATAAACAGTGAATGCTGCTTTCTGTGGAGTGCACTATGGGAAAGGCTGGTGCCTGATCAGTCTGGCTTGGTTAGGTTAGTTTTATTTTAGTGCCATAACGAAACGGAGTAATTTTGTAAAAGGTTTTATGTTACACATAAAGTGTATATGTATTTATACTTCTGTTAAATATGATAAAGCTTGGTAGTTAAGTAACTTGCAATAAACGTCATGTTTTTTCTACTCACATATTCCTTATTAGATCCACTACGCATAAACTCTGAAGAAACACCTTCTTGTCTGGCAGTTTCTGACGGGTAATGTGATTACCATGATTGATCCCCCTCCCTATTCACCAGATTTAGCCACCTGTGACTTCTTTTCCTTCCCCAAATGAAAAAGGTCATGCGGGGGCAGCACTAGGATGACGTGAAGACGATTAAATGTGAAAACACAAAGCAGTTGAAGAGCCTGATTCCTGAAGACTTCCAGGAATGTGTTTTTAACAATGGAAACAGAAGTGAAACAAGTGCATTGCTACAAATAGGGAGTATTTTGAAGGGGATAAGATTGGTCTACCCAAAATTTCGGAAAATATTTTTTTTTTTTAAAACCTGTTTGCGTATTTATTGAACAGACCTTGTACAAAATGGATAACCACAAATTACAACTAAGAAAAACTAAGAAATACTTAAAACTAGAAAAACTAAGAAATACTTAAAACTAGAAAAACTAAGAAATACTTAAAACTAGAAAAACTAAGAAATACTTAAAACTAGAAAAACTAAGAAATACTTAAAACTAGAAAAACTAAGAAATACTTAAAACTAGAAAAAATAAGAAATACTTAAAACTAGAAAAACTAAGAAATTTAAAATAAGATACTATAAATAGTGACATAACTTGCTACAACACATTTAGATACAACAGAGTATTTTGCCCCAACCCCAATTTTGAAACATTTTTTTAAATATATATGCAAATATATATGTATAAAATATATATGTTCATATTATGCAACATTATTACAAGAACTCTAAGGCATTACAATTGACTGATAACTTGAATACATAAGAAAATGTGTACTCAGTATGAGTTTTGTACCCAAATCGGATATGTACACTCACCTCACAATTATCAGACTTAAGTGGGGGGAGCCCAGATTCAGCTGTATTAGTGCGCAGCGAGAAAAATGATGGACCATACCAAGACTTTTGACTGGAGTTTTCTGTCTTTCCAGCTTCTTTCCATTGGGCTTCTTCAGTGTCGTGAAAAGCCTGCGTGCAGAAAAGTACACTGGGCCCATGGAGCTCACAGAAACTGCAGATTCCGATGACAGCATTCATCTGGAGAGATGTTTGTATTAGTAATAGGAGAGATGTTTGGATTAGATAGCAAGAAATAAGACCAATTTAAGGGAACTTGGTACAGTTTTCACAAAAAATAATAAAAATACAAATTTTCTATTTTTTGCATGTTTATAATCATTGAAACCTTCTCCTTATTCTGGCAAGGTTTAGAGCTGATCCAATAACTGCAATTGCAGAAAAACTATATTTTTATTGAGAATTTAGCATTGCTGAAATAGCTCCTTTGATGTTTTCAAAACATTTTTCTCAGTTCGTGATTTTTGAAATTCTCACCTTACTCGAAATGCTAAAACGTCAGCAAATATGAATGAAATGACTTGAAATTTTTTTGGTGATATCTTTAATATCTATTTGACAAAAATAGCATGGGTTATCGAATAAAATAAAAACTTTTTTTTTAACAAATTTAAATGATGAAAAATACTTGTTTTTTACAAATAGGAACAGTAATTATCATTTTCTCGAAAATTATTTTACTTATTCTAATTACAATGCCTAAAAAGTTAGAGTATATTACTAAGAACATTTTTTTTAAATCAGGAAAAAATATTAAAAAATGAAAAGGATAGAATTTGAAATTTGATGAATTTTTTTTTTTTTTTTTTTTTTTTTTTTTTGAATATTTAAAGCACTATGTGAACTTTTTAAAAAATAAAATTGAGTTTTTACTTAGTAATACTTCCCAACACGTAAAAATTATAAAGGATTTAATAAAAAAAGTTTGAAGGGTACCAAGTACCCTAAACCCCAATGAAATTGGGATGGCAGATATCAAAATCTTCTCTAACTACTAATTCGGCCACATTGAGTATGTTCTTAATTGTAAATAAATTCGTAAATAATCCAGGATGATGTTGTGTGTTTTATGGGTTCCATGGTACCAAACTCTTAAAGATGAAACACATATTTTATTACTGAGTGACAACTTAATGAAATGAGTGCTTGGAGCGCGTCCAATCTGTTTTAATTACGTATACACAGAGAGAGTATCATACAAAGGAGGGGAAGGGTTTTTATCTTCTTTCCACACATGCGCACAGGCAGTAAAACACTTATTCGTAATTCCCAACAGAATATATATCCAACTCTACCAAAATTGTACAACTCAAAAATTTATTTATCAGCTCACATAAATGATATACATTTTTTTCTGGAAAATTATTAATTATAGTAATTTTATTCGGAGTATCAAAAGTAAAAAAGGGTTACCATTTCACACTTTCACAAACCATTCACTTAAGTAGGGGAGATTTTTTTCTAAATCAATTAGTCAAACTCAGAAATAGTTCAAGTATAAGTCAATCGAAGAAGAACTAAAATAAAGCTTCGTCAGAGAGGGCCTGATTTAAATGACACAGGGAAAGAAATCGAACACATTAATTTAGTAATGTGTGCTAGTGCCTCCTAGACTACCAAATCTTGTGTTATTCTAAGCCAGAGCATTTTTTTTTAACAAATGGTAATATGACCACGATTTTTACTAAAAATTTAATTATTTGAAGGTCTATTCCTAGTTGACGTTAAAATATCGCCAAGCCGATTTGGCGCTGTTTTGTAGGCGATACAGTTCTAAATTTGGCAACCCCATTTTTTTTATTGACGTGCTTTGGCTTCAACCTTTCTATACCACAAATCATGGAGCTGGTTCGTTTCTCAAATTTTCATATGGAATTCCGAATTGGCGACATTCTGGGGTAAATTCCTAGTTCACGTTTATGGGTTGGCGCACTTTTGAAAAGTGGCGACAAAGCCAGAATGTCGCCAATTCGGAATTCCAATATGAAAAACGAACCAGCTCCATGATTTGTGGTATAGAAAAGTTGAAGCCAAAGCACGTCAATAAAAAAAATGGGGTTGCCAAATTTAGAACTGTATCGTCTACAAAACAGCGCCAAATCGGCTTGGCGATATTTTAACGTCAACTAGGAATAGACCACATTCTGGCTTTGTCGCCAACTTTTCAAAAGTGCGCCAACCCATAAACGTGAACTAGGAATTTACCGATCTACAAAAGTATATTGATTAACTCGATAAGAGAAAGTGTCGAGCTATGAACTCTATTTTCTACATAACTACAGGTGTTGCATATTCCTCTTCGATGGTTATACTATACTCTCAAAGCAGTAGATCTCAGCCTTCTATTACTTTAGAAGATTTTTTTCTCCATAAGTACACAGACAAAAATAAGCAGTTAACCATAAACAGTGATCAAGTTCTAATCGGTATACTAAAATTGTCAATGTAGAAGAGTTTTTGGAAGTTAGTTTGCAATTACACAACTATGCTTAAACTTAACCCACTTATATTCGTTTAGATTCCAAAACATTAAACATTCAGAGGATAAGGTAAAAACAAAATATTTAGAAATTTTCTGTTCAAAAATGCAATGGGAAGTAAATTAACAACAACCGCAGTAACAAAGGAATAAAATAAATCACACACGTTCATATACATAATTTCAGTACTAAGTAAATAAAGAACCTTACTCCAAAGGCTTGCACAAAACAAAAAGATTAATTATTTATTTCGCGATTCAATTTATATGTGAAAACATAATTTCCTCATATTTCCATGAATAACAAAACAAAAATAGTAAACAAAAAGTAATAATCCCGTGTCTGTTTTGTAAACTTTGCTGAGCACGGTTACAGTTATAGAATATGTGAGGCACATTGCATAGGGGCTGAACTTTACGTATGAGATTATTTAGAGCATTGGCAAACTTATTTCTAAAACTTTCAATGATTTTAAAATATATTTAAATATAAATATAAGTAATTTTTAATGAAAAAACCTCATTGGGGTTTTTGCCTTTTTAGGAAAATCAGTTACCCATTACATATTTTTTTAAAAAACGAAAGAATGGCAGCATTACAAGCTCCTTCATATTTGTTTTTTGTTTTGAAGGAAACCGCCAAATCAAAAGTTTGTTGAGTCTGAGGTTTCGTTGTTAAAATCTGCTTCCTTGATGCTAATCGTAAGCTTTTAATTTATTATTATTGTACAGTATGAGTAAATGCCATAATACGAGTAAACGTTCAAGTACGAACAAAAGACGTTCCACCTTTGGAAGACGGAGGAGCCGAAGTTTAGGAGCCTTATCCACCAACGGTAAAAAAAATCTAGACAATATATCGTTCTATCACCAAGTTTGATCTCAGATTAGCTCTTTCCTCCCATGTAAAAGATGTTCTCAATGTATTACTGACATCAGGGATAGTTATAAAAAATGCAGTTACCCATTTGGATATACTCTGTTAAATTAAAAAGCCAGCATTCCCTTAGAATGAGTTTTCTTGAATTTCGTTACTCCACCATAAGTTTTGAAAGAATTTGTAAAATTTTGATGGTCAGTTATTTTTAAAAGCAGTTGTATTTGTGTCCAGTATCTTAGACAGTGATTCAACACCTTTAAATTTTGACTACAAAAACTCGTGAAGGGACTTATACCTACCTGATAGCTATGTGGTTAGTGCTCTAACCTCGCATATAAAGAGGTTGCGGGTCCGAGTCCCATGTTAGGCATGGGTGTTTGTAAATGTATGTTGGCTTGTCTAATGACGAATGTTTCGGCGCAATATAGCCCTTGTGTTGCTGATGGCGCCAGATAATCTGAAAACAACCAACCAACCCCTCCTTGGCGACTTTGCAAAATGCAGTCAAGTTGAATTGACACTACTACTGAATTGAACTACTGGTTTGCCAAAATGGATGTCAATTTGCACTGGAACTGTATAGGTGCCAGGTTACCATACATGACGTAAAATTACCAAAAAAAGGGGTGCGTATAACGCATTCTAACCCAAAGGTGCTTGGTTGAAATCTTGAGTTAGGCATGGATGTTCATTATGGTTGGAATCTGTAAGTCCTGTCCTGATCCTCAGTTATTGTATTCTAAACTTGCTCATTGAGAGTTCAAACCAACCACAAAGTTGCTTCTAATTCGGAAATAAAATATTTTTTTTTATTTATTATTATTATTGAATTGTTGTTTTACATATTTTAAACAACAATATTTGGAAAATTATTGTGAGGCATAATTTTCATAAAATAAAAATATTTTCTTTCTGGGTTGACTATTTTTTCTTCTGAATTGAAAACTTGTATCAAATTGCATTATTTTCTCATTAAAAAACAAACAAACCTTGTGTCTACTGTTAGAAGTATATTATTACGATATGATATATATATATTTTCTTCCTTCTCGTAAATGAATTAAAATTGCAAAATTATGATGAATCTAATTGTTATGTTTTTGTTTTATATAATATTAATTTCTGGCAAAGTTACATGAAAAATTAGTTAATATAACTAGGTCAAATACACATTTATAATCTACCAATGCATGGTACACTGACGTGTTCTGTCAGTCGGGTGTTGTAAGAGGCACACTTGACCTAGTTAAATTATTTTTTTTTCCATGTAAGTTTGTCTCAAATTAATAATTATATAAAACAACAACATAATTACTAGATTCATGATAAAATTATAATCTGTGTACAAATAGAAAAAAAAGCCAAAATGTCCCTTGCAAGCAGTAGCCTGTACATAGTATTTATTCTCGAGCATTTTTAATGCCAAAATGTACAACCCCTTATTTTAGCAGTGTATTTCCAAGTAAGTGAAATTATCAAATAAAATTTAAAGTTGAGTGCTGCTATTTATTAAAATTGTTTTTGTGAAATATTTCTCTTTTTCCTTTAGAAATATGTAAAACCATTGACAAGAACCTGCTTCCCGCAGATAGGCTACAATTGTTAATACAATATGCAATAGAGGTAAGTTGTTGGTCTTATTGAATTGTGGTAAATATTAGATTATTTTGGTACAGATGCATTTTAAACTGCGTCATAATGTTAAAAAATATTGGCTATTTAGTTGGAAAGATAATATCGTATTTTAACATTTGCACTCTAAATAAATTCATGGCAATCACTAAATAGGAAATAAACTTCCTAAAAGTTGTCTGATGCACACATGCCAACATTTCTGTGGAGCTTAATTAATCCACTTCCCATCACCTGATCGGGGCAGATAGATTTGATGACAATGTGTTCTATCAAGCTAAGGGGTTGTCACTAAAAGGATGAATTTAAACATTTTTCTGCAATCATTTTTTAATATTAATAAATCCTATTTCACCAATCATTGTTGAAACATTCTTTTTTCTTAACAAGTGCATAAATATTCTACTTGTTAGTTTTACTTAATACAACAGCTTGTAGCTTGTAAATACCAACAGAGCCATCTTAAGTTAAAAAAAAAATCCCAACTATTTCTGCAATAACCATATATCGACTCACTGTCTATTTTTCTTGAATTATCAATTTTTTATATTTTCTGAAATTTTAGGATATTTCTGAAGAAACATATGTCAGTGTTTAGCAACTTTGTTGTTAACAAATAGTATCAATATGATTATGATAACTAAACAACCAAACTATTAATTGTTCAAACAAAATAGCCAACATTCACAGAGAATGGATAATTTGCACATTTTTTAAAATCGAGTGAAATTAGTATATATTTATGAAGAATTTCTTTCTGATTCTAAATATTTAAACAAACGTTCTTTAAAAAAATTAGTAATTTAAATACTTAGAAAAAAAAATGAGCCAAAACCAGTCCGATCAAAACGTTCAACAAAATCCATGACGTCAAGAGTTCCTATTGTTTCTATGGTTATCGCGAGGTTTCTGCCAAATAGTTGGCATTGGTAGACCTTTCGAAACATTTAGAATTGAATAAAAAAAATAATAATAAATGCGGGAATTGTCCATATTCAGTCTGAACAAATTATTCAGAAGTTGAGTTTAACAAAAGGTTTAAGGTACTACATATTATTAAGTTGACTTTTATTTTGTAACAAAAAGTTCAGTAAATAATTTATTCAGATTTTCGTAAGATATTGGCAACAGGAAAACAAATTTAACAATTGGTGAACATTTTGTCTGCAAAAAAAGTTCGCCAATGAGATAATTCGTAAGTATCATGCTGTATTCGTAAATTCATGAGGCTAATTCATTTGCACTGCAGTTTGAAAACGCCACAATTTAGTTAAAAACTTTTTTTTGAAGGTTTACTGTACTGTCCCCCTTCTCGACTTTTTTAAAATTAGCAATTTAGCGTCAAATGTGGCAACCTGTCGCCAAGGTTCTCCTGTAACCCTAGTGACTGTTTGGATTTGGCAACACGGCATGTTTTGATGCCATTTTGGATTTAAAGGCACTGTCATTTTCAATTTGGCGTTTTTTTTAAAAAGTCGCCAAGGGAGACCATACAGTAAATCTTAACCTAACTTTTATCTATATCATTTAAAAGCATTTAAAAATGTCCCCTCAAAATGCAGAATTACCTAAAAAGACAAGAGACACTAAACATCAAGAATTCTTACTTCCTCTTACGAAAGGAGAATCGTTACGATTTTGTCACAAATAGCATCATTAGTTGCAGCATTTCTGAAAAAACAGTTGGATAATAACGGATTTTTACGTTAAATTTCTATGATGCGGACTGAATATGGCTATTTCCTGAAAAATATATCCATGTTTAAAATTTGCAAAATTTAAGAATTTCATGGTTCTGAGTAACATTGAATTTGACTTTTTAATGAGATTTGGAAGTTGTAATACTGTAGCTGAGACTAATTATGTGCTATAAAAGTACTATCCAACCTTTCACTGTATTTATTAGCTTATTTTATATCTATAGACTGCTTTCTCCAAAGCCAGCCAAGATGTTACAGACGATATAGAAGATTTTGAAGTTTCTAAAAGTAGTAAGTTACTCTATTTTTCTAAATACAAACCAATCTTTGTATTTACTCAAGTGTTTTCTTTTTGTGGTTTATTACCATATTTTGATGTTTTAATTCACTAAGTCATTTTTATATAAAAGTTATTGTTCTTCAGATTCATCTTTAATGTATTTATTGTAAAACATTTAAAATAAATAAATTAAGAATTGAATGTTGGTTATTTGCATGAAGTTGGTTATTTGATAAGAAATTGAATTATTAATATTAGAAGGTTATGGATACAGGCTCACAAGAACAAACAACTGTCATGTTTGGAAAATGGCCTTTACTTGAAATCAACTGTTTCAAATAACCTGTTTAACTATTGGCTCCTTTATAAGTTTCCACCACTATCTCTATATATATAAGGCAAAGCCCTCACTCACTGATTCACTCACTCACTCACTCACTGACTCACTAATTCTCCCACTTCCCACATAGTCACAACTCTGAAAATCGGCACAAATATCAACAATGGTAAAAATAGAAAAAGTAAGCTATTCCGATCTCGATTAACACACTTTAAGGGGTCGAAAAGGGGTTAAACGTTCCAAACGGGGGACATTCGAAAATCCTACTTCCCACATAGTCACAACTCTGAAAATCGGCACAAATATCAACAATGGTAAACATAGAAAAAGTAAACTATTCCGATCTCGATTAACACACTTTAAGGGGTCGAAAAGGGGTCAAACGTTCCAAACGGGGGACATTCGAAAATCCTACTTCCCACATAGTCACAACTCTGAAAATTGGCACAAATATCAACAATGGTAAAAATAGACAAAGTAAACTATTCCGATCTCGATTAACCCACTTTAAGGGGTCGAAAAGGGGTTAAACGTTCCAAACGAGGGACATTCGAATATCCTACTTCCCATTTGGTCACAACTCTAAATATTGGTACAAATATTAACAATAGTAAACATAGAAAAAGTAAGCTATTCCGATCTCGATTAACTCACTTTAAGGGCTCGAAAAGGGGTTAAAAGTTCCAAAGGAGGAATATTCGAATGTCCTACTTCTCATTTCGTCACAACTCTAAAAATTGGTGAGAATATCAATAAAGACAAACGAAGAAAAAGTAAGTTATTCCGATCTCGATTAACCCACTTTAAGGGGTGGAGCAGGGGTTAAACGTTCCAAACGAGGGATATTCGAATGTCCTACTTCCCCTTTCGTCACAACTCTGAAATCTGGTGCAAGTATCAACAAAAACAAAAGTATAAAAAGTAAGCTATTCCGATCTCTATTTACCCACTCTAAGAGGTCAAAAAGGGGTTAAACGTTCCAAACGAGGGATATTCGAATGTACCACTTCCCATATGGTCACAACTCTAAAAATTGGTACAAATGTCAACAATGGTAAACATAGAAAAAGTTAGCTATTCCGATCTCGATGAACCCACTTTAAGAGGTCAAAAAGGGGTTAAACGTTCCAAACGAGCGATATATTCGAATGTCCTACTTCTCATATTTACACAATTCTGAAAACTGGTGTGAATATCAATAAAGACAAACGCAGAAAAAGTAAACTATTCCGATCTCGGGTGGATCAAGGGGTGGAAAAGGGGTTAAACGTTCCAAACGAGGAATATTCGAATGTACCACTTCCCATATGGTCACAACTCGGAAATTTGGTACAAATGTCAAAAAAGATTAAACATAGAAAAAGTAAGCTATTCTGTTCTCGATTAACCAACTTTAAGGGATCGAAAAGGGGTTAAATGTTCCAAACGAGGGATATCCGAATGTTCCTCTTCCAATGTAGTCATTTTTCTGATATTTTTTTGCAAATGTTAAAAAAATAAGTCATTCCAATATCGATTAACGAATTTTTAAGGGATGAAAAGACGACGCAACATTGAAACTATACGAGGATTAACTTAATGTCTAATTAACTTAATTCCAATACAGCTACTACTTTGAAATTTAGAACTAAGAGCAAACATAAACACAATAAACTATTCCAGTTTACTATTCACAATTATAAATTTCGTTTAAAATGTCAACAAGGGAAAGTTCCTATTTTGATAAATCAATTTGTCGGGATCGAAAAGGGAGCAAATGTCTGAAGTGTAGAATACATGAATGTCTTTTGATCGCTAAAATGCTAATGGTAAAATTTCGTAGCGCAGCACGGGTATTCAGCTAGTATATATATATATATATATATATGTGTGTGTAATGTACCAACACATTATGATTAGAGTTTTGGCAGTGTGGTTGTAGAACAGTGAAGAGTCAATTTGGAACAATCTATTACATTTAATAAAACAGCTCGGAGAGAGAGTGTGAAAGTTACGCCTTAACTGCATGATGATAATAGGATATAGAATGCAATGCGTATTATTATCGAACAGATAGCATAGTTACACAGTGTCTTGTTAAAAACATAAGAATCGCTGAGTTAGCAAGAGTATTTTATAAACATCAAAGTGAGAAGGCAAGCTTATTGGTGCCAAAAATTGAATACTAATTATGGGATATGAATAACAAGAATGCTGACTCTGCAAAGATCTCATACATTAATTTGGTGTGGGCAGTTATCAAAATAAGTTGTTGAATGAATTGGTTAAACAGGATTTCGGGCTTTGGAAAAAGGAATTAATTTAATGTTGGTTGTAAAAAAGGATTTCTATTATATATATATAAAACTAGTCAAGAATGCAGTATTCTTAACTAGTTTCTTTTATATATAGTGATGAGAACTTATAACAATACTAAAATAATTAAGTGGAGAGTACTCTCTTCTTAATCATTGTGGCTTACTTTGTATACTAGAAGACAGGCCTACTAGACCCCATTGAATACGCTGTGGTACAGGGTGTCCACAGATCGGGAAAACCGGGAATATCGGGAAAAGTCAGGGAATTCGGTATTTCGGGAAAAATCAGGGAATTATCAGGGATTTTGTCAAAAAGTTTAAAGGAATTTTCCGAAATTAAAATGAAACTTTTAATTTTGACAATTAAAAATACCTTGCTACCAAAAATATAAAAATCAATTTGAAAAAAAATTTAAAAAAAAAAAAAAAATTCGGATCGCAAGATCGACCACGCAACTTTTCGCATTAAAATTTCCTGACAATCACTGAATCTGCTTCCGTTCAGATTTGCCTCAAATCGCCGATAGAATGACTACATTTTTTCCTCATTTTTCTCTTATATTATAGTAGTCTATCGGCATTATTTACGTTGATATTTGATGGTCATTTTTCTGAACGTTACGATGGTAAAATGGCCGATATTTTCGTGATTATAGAGGGCAAGAAACACGTTCTTGCATGCTGCTCATTTTTGTGATGTGTCACTGACGCTATTTCAGAGATTGCACCTGTCAGCCATGGTACAGTTCTGCTGAAACACGGATTTCAGCATTTTTTGTTGTTGAAATTTCCATCATTCCTGAGACGGATTCAAAACTGCATTACAATTTTATTGGGTTTACTTGCTTGTCTGACAACCAAGGAACCTACATACTTTCAGACTTCCCCAAACTTGTGATGTAATGACCACTTTTCTTGCTGATTGCCAGCATCTATCTCTGTTATTTATGCTGGTGTGTGGTGGTTAGTTTCGCCGAACATTACTCTGATGTTAAGCTTGTTATTGCCGAGATTTTCGCTGCTAAGAAGAGAGCTATCACCGAGATTTACATTCTTGTGATGTTCATTTTAGACCCTATTAATCACTATTCCAAGGTTTGTGCCTCAATAGTTGTCTATATCTCCGAGATTTACGCGTGTGATTGTCAATTTCGTAGATTGTGAAGTCAATAGAATCGCGTCTATTTCAGCGATTTCCATCGATATGTTGGATGCTAACGTTGATATTTACGTTGGTGTGATGGTCATTTTTGCCGATTGTTGCCTTAATGCAGGGATGTGATTGCTTTCGCCGATTTTTCCGCTTTCGTGAATTTTTCTTATTTTTCCACTTATCAAAGTTTTCCCACAATTTTCTCATTGATCTCGGAGATTAAAATTTCCTGACAATTATGGAACCTGCATGCGTTCAGTCTTCCCCAAACCACCGATGGAATTATTATCTCCTCCCCCCTTATTTTTCTGTAATGTTAGACGCTATCGGAATTATTTACATTGGTATGTTACAGCCATTTTGCAAAACGTTACTCTGATGAAATGGCAGTTATTCCTGTAATTATGGCGAGCGTTATCGCCGTTATTACGTTGCTGTGTGATACTCATTTTCGTCGAGTCTTACTCCAAAATAATAGTTACTGACGTTATTGCAGAGGTTTGCATTTGTTGGACATAGTACAGTTCAGCTAAAACGCGAATTTCGACTTTTTCTTTTAATTGAAATTTTGATCATTCCTGAGATCGATACAAATCTGTATTACAATTATGTTGGACTTAAAAGTCTGACAATCACGGAACCTTCTTACCGGGCATTTCGCCTGCACCGGTACGGGTATTTCTGCCGATTGTTGGTTTAATATAATTGTCGAGATTTGCGCCCGTACGGCGGCCGCTATCACCGATATTTACGTTGAAGTAGCTGTAATTTTCCCTTAGATTTAAGCCGTTTTAACTGAAGCTATTGGCGAGATTCGCGACGTCGTTTTGGTGTCATTCGCCTAGACTTCCGCTGATGTGAAAGCTCTATGTACTAACGTACATAGTGCGTATGTGAGGATCATTTTCATTGTTTGGTTTGAATTAATGATGAATGATTAGAATTTTAATTTAATTTTGCACAAGAAATTAATCCAAATCGTCCCAGTTTTTATTATGTATCCTTATTTAAAATTGTAGTTTTAACTGCTATTGAATGTAAAATTGTTTATTTTAACTTGAAAAACAATTTTACATTTTAACTATAGATGTAAGTAATAGTTTAAAGTTAAAGCATTTTTTTATGCATAATTGTTTAAAATTAATTGTCTGGGGAAAATGTGTTTATTTTGTAAAAATTTTGCTTGAGTATTGTACTTAAACAGCAGCTACAGCTGATCTTAAACAAAAAAGAAAATTTCAAATAATGCAAATAATGAAATTGAACAATTTGGACAACGAAATTATGCAAATTAAAAAGCCAATGAAAATAGTGTAACTCCCCCAATCCAACTACATTTGAAGAATGTTTTTTTTTTTTTTTTTTTTTTTTTTTAAATGCACAAATTTATATATAATTCATAAAATATAAAAATTTTACTTTACGAAAATATTTTAAAGTAATTATTGATTTTTGAAATTTGATTACAATTTCAAATATTCAGAAAACAAAAATAGTTAATATAATATACAGAGTATTTGTTAAATGTGTGTGTGTGTTTGATCCATTTTGACATGATTTATGGTTTGTCTTTATTTTTAAAATTTTACTTAAGAAAACAGCTTATTAAATCTAAAATTTAATACTAGAGTCCTCTTTTCTTGAGATTAAATTGTAATGAAAAAAAAAGTTTGATTTTAAAGTAAAATTGCACATGCACAGTACAGGTACACTATACATACACTACACTAAATGAAGCAATTTGGTATTTGTGTCATAAATGTGTAAAGATAAACAGTACATGCATCGTAATTTTCTTTATGATGGTGAATTTGAATGTTCTTTTACTTGAAAGTTTATTATTTATATATATTTTGTCGATAAGTTATAATCAGGGAAAAAATTGGGTGTTACAGGGAATAATCAGGGAAATATCAGGGAATTTTAAAATAACTTTTCTGTGGACACCCTGTGGTAAGATGGATCCTTCCGCGCAAAGATACAGTTCCGAGCAAATCACAACTTTTATTGCAAAATTGATAACCTGCGCACATAGTTTTGTATTAAACTTAAATATACGTTAATAACAAAAGAAAATAAGTGCTTTTACATGTAAAGTTTAATTAATATTTTACTTTTCTAACCGTGGATACTATAAGAGTTTGAATGAATAGGCCACACATTGTTCCCATCAGCCAATAAGAACACAGTAAAACTGGTTCGCTTATCTTAGTAGCTTATTCAATGTTCTCAAGTAAGCTTGTACCAATGTATAGGGCTCCTTATTCATTTATTTACTTTTTAGTCTCTGCAGCTCAAGTTGAAATCGAGTCTGAAATTGAAGCTCAGAACCTTTATAGCTTAGCAGTGTCTAATGATAATGAGTAAGTAGTTTAATAGTTCATTATGGTTTTACTTGTGACAGCCAAAGGATCTTTTGTCCACATTAAATATTTGTGTATTTCATAGAAATAGTTTAAAAAGTGTTCTTCAGCTGCTAGCAAAGTAACAGTCATGATGATTTTTTTTCCCTCCAAAACAATTAAATACATAGAATTTATTTTATTTAAATCAGATTTGATATTGTATAAAAATGTCCCATGTTTTGACATTGCAATGTAAAAGAGTGCTTAAAAGCCTTAACCCATATTATATTTAACTGTAGAAATGTAACTTTCTATATAAATGTAACTGTCTATGTTACTAGCAATGTACAGTGAAATCGTGATTTTCCATGGGACTATGTTTTTTTTTTTTTTTTTTAAAAACCGTTAGATTCAAGAAAACGTAAAATCAGATAAAGTACTGCAATTCCTTCATAAATCTACTTGAATCTGATTTTTATTTTATCATTTCTGCGATCAAGGGATTTATAAGATAGCAGTAAAAATTAATAGAAGATTTTTTTTCAAATTCTGCTCATTTTCTAAAGACACAATTTTATGTTTAAAAGTTTGTTTTAGAAAACTATAAAAAAAAATCTATTACTGGAATTTAAATCGTATTATAAAATATAATGTTTTATGTTGCATGAATTTTTTATTATAAGTCTTTTATAATTTAATTAAATATTGAACTTTACTTAACAGTGCATTTTTTCAGAAATACAGAAACTGGTGTTTCTCAGCATGAGCTTTCCAAGTACAAAGCAGCCATGGCAAAGTATGTCCTTTTTTTGTCTGTTGCATGATGTGTAATTTTAAATTGAAAGTTCCTTTTCTTATTACAAAATACAGAGTGACAATGAATTAATCCCAAGATTAGAAAATAAATTAAAAAAGTAATAATAAGGTCAATTTGTTAGATTTTAAAAGGTTTGGATCATAACTGTTTATCATGGACATTATGTAGTTAGAGAACATTTCCTTTCTTTCTGATATTTCAATTATTAAAATCTTAATTATTGGCAAACATTTTAAATTGTAGCTCATGTTAGTTTAAGTTTTAAAGTTGAAGTAATATTATTTTTGAAGTATTTGGAACGTTGCTTAAAATTCAAATAACTGGTTTTAGTAGTTAAAAAATAGTATAATTATTTGATTATGTTACTGTTTTGCTAAAAAGTTGTTTGATGTTCAATTTTTAAAAAAAAATTACAGTTTTTTTAATGTATTGAAACATACTTTGCAAAGAATATGTCTGTGATGGGATCCTACGTTAGCTTAAAAAAAAAATCCCCAAAATTTTTAGAACTGTCCCTTAAATTTCTATCTAATTTTTTTTAGCAAACTCACTATCCCCCCTGTAAATTTCAAAAGTCCTGCCAGAATTTCATTTTCAAAATATTGTTCTCGCCCTATGTGCTCGTCCTCTTGGTTTCAAAAGTGTATTTCACTAAAAAAAACCCCACACATTTCTGAATTGCTTGCTAATGTATTTTTGTTCGCTTTCTAGGTTAGAAGAAGAGGGAAGACAGTGGGATGCAGCCATGGCCAAAGAAAGAGAAGAATTAGAAAAAGAAATTAAGTAAGTTCTATTTTTTTTTATTTTTTAAATAAAGTATTCACATTTCACTTGCACGTGATTATTTAAAAATCTTTAGTATATTCTATAATGAACAATAAATGCACATGAATCATGGTATTCTTTTTTAATTTTCATATGAATAAATAAAATGATAGAAACAGAATTTCCACACTCTGGAGAGTCAGGAAATGCCATGAAAAGTCATGAATTCGGACATCGAGTAAATTTTGTCATGGAAAGCCATGATTTTGAGCTTTAAGTAAATTTCACGAATTCCTAAACATTTTAAGTAACTGACTAAAAAGTAAATTATAAAACATTTTAATATGACGTCATAAACGCCATGATCGCTATATTTTGGTCTTAATTCAGGTTTTTACTGAAATAATGGTCACAGTTAAAAAATTCTGCTAATGAAGACGGAAATGAATTGATTTGATAAGTTTCTATTTCTATGTTTCTGTTTCTATTTGCATGTGCGCTACTGTTTTGCATTGTTGATACCAAAACATTTGATTTTTGATGATATAATTTCATTTATAGAAATCATTTTGTGGTACAATAATTTACTTATCATGTTCGTGTTAGCAAAATTCATATTGGCTAATTTTTTATGCGATTTCTTGAGTCAAGGAAAATTATTTGCTTCAGTCTTGAAAAGTTATGGATTTGGCAATGCAGTAACAGACCCTTTAACTGGCAAGCTTGGGATCAACATCATCCCTGTTTTTGGAATTTGGCAGATTTCTGGTCCATTCCGGAAAAATATGTGGTGACCTCAAATAATAGATAAAACTTCTGTGCAAGGAGTACTCTTTTGCACAGCGGTAAAGTATCTCTCTCGAGATCCAATGGTCTCGCGATCGAGACCCGTTGCCCGCAACGAAAGCTGCTTACGCTTTATTGGTGACAGCTGGAATAAAACGAATCATGCTGCCATCTATCGGCGCTTCTGAAAGGAAAAACTTCATCGTAACTCGCGTGCAACACCGCAACAAGCGGGCACAACGATGCAACTAGTATCCCAAACCTAAAACTCCGATCAGACGTGGATCAAAACAACAGTATTAACTCCTTTGTCGCTGGGAGGAGGCTGTGTGGCGACCTCAAATAACAGATAAAGCTTCTGTGCACTGGAGTACTCTTTTGCACAGCGGTAAAGTATCTGTCTCGAGATCCAATGGTCTCGCGATCGAGGCCCGTCGCCCGCAACGAAAGCTGCATACGCCTTATTGGATGGTGACCCGGATGTGATACGTCTGATCGGAGTTGGAGGTTTGGGGTGCTAGTTGCATCATTGTGCCCGCTTGTTGCTGTGTTGCACGCAAGTTGCGTATCTAATTGCTTGTTGCGTATCTGATCGCTTGTTGTGATGATGTTTCTCCTTTCAGAAAGTGCCGATAGATGGCAGCATGATTCGTTTTAGTCCGAGTCACCAATTCGTTGCAGGCGACGGGCCTCGATCGCGAGACCATTGGATCTCGAGACAGATACTTTACCGCTGTGCAAAAGAGTACTCCAGTGCACAGAAGTTTTATCTGTTATTTGAGGTCGCCACAAATAAAAGTAGCCCTTCAAGTCTATGAGGCATAATGCAGGTGGGATATTGGGATAAGATATCTTGTTTAAATATTGAGACCTTTTATAAAATACAAATGTACAAAAATAGTAGTCATCAGTTTGGTTTTATGACTACCATACAGTTAACAGATTCTTTGGATGCCATTTTTCCTGAACATGATTAAAAACAGAGCACTCCTTTGCAAAACTAGAAACTTTTAACCCATGTATTGCTCTGAACTAAGAGACATTGATGTAAGTTAGAAAAATGGCAAGATAAGGAAACGTAACGGTGGTTGAGAGCGAAGAACAGACATATAGCAATGAGCTTACGACTCGAAAATGTTTTTTCTGTCTTCACTATCATGTTTAACAGTCCGTTTACAAGTTTTGAGAAAAATCTTTAATAAATAATATTTAATTCTTTCTTATGTTGAATTTATATCAAACAAATTATTATTTTAATCTACATTTATTTATATATATTTACACTATTTTATACTCACACAAATGACATCTTTGTTTTGTGATCACACTTTACATGATGAAGTTTTTAAGTCATTTTTCCAGTAATTAGCTTCTAAAAAACTTCAAAAAAACACTAATTGTTTTGTTTTTTCATTGCAGATCTATATTTCTGATATGTTTTAATAAAACTTTCCTATTTTGTTTTGTACTTTTAGCTTAAGGCAAATCGAATTCAATGGTCCATTGGATAGGAAAAAGTTGAATTTATATGATTATTCTAACCTTCTAGAAGATATTTCCTTCATGGACTCAAATATTTCTTATCAGGTAGGTGTTTCTTGTCCCACATTCTTTAATCTAAAGAACTACTTAACACATTCGCTGCCACTGACGTGCTAGCGCGTCAGCATGGCGCTACCTCTCATGCCGGCGACGTTCTGGGACGACGATTGAGTATAAGTAAACTGCTTTATTTTTAGTTCGGATTTGGAGGTTGAACGAGGAGGTTTTTGAGGCACTTTAGTGAAGCATTATTTTTATATTTTTAGTACTTGTTTTTTTTCCCCCTTTTTTCTGGTTTTACTATTAAAATATAAGGAACGTTTTTAATCATTAAAACACTTTTTTTAAATTCGACTTCTGAGGATGGATATATAAATTTTGGTGGCAGCGAATGTGTTAAGCTTGTGATTTTTAGAATTTTACTTATTCTCAATTAAATGTACTTGCATTTATAAATTATTTCCTCACACTCTATTACTGGGTTCCTACTGTCATTAAAAATGCTTAATATTTTTTAACTTGTTTTCAAGGCCTTGATAATGCTCAAATTAAAGGTCCTTAATTTTTGTGGATGTTGGCACCTAACTGCAAAATTTATAAAAGTATAACTCTGATTTACTATCCCCGTTTGACCGCCACTTATCAGAATTCTCTGACATATTTGTATTATGTAGCACCAACTTGTAGCTTTTTTGTTAGAATATACTTAATTAAAAATTTATATATCGACATGATTCCAGAAAACAAATAAACAAAGGTCCTTAAAAACATTATTTAGGTCCTTAAAAGTCATTGATTTTCATTCTGTGACTTAAGTGGATATCCTGTATTATTTCTAGTACTTATACAAATTAGACAAATCTTTTCCTATTACTATCGCAATCCACCATCTCCCAAAAACAAACAGTTTTTGGGTTGGTATCTGTTTATTCTTTGGACAAAGAAAATTAAAATAAGAGAGTGGTTGTAATTTGATTTTGGAAATTCTTGAAAATTAATTTTAGATACTGGTCTACTAGTAATCTAACATTTGCAACAAAAAAAAAGGTAAAAAACTGTTAGTTACAATAACAGTTTGATGAATCAGTTACAGTCTTAAAGAATTATGTCAAAATAAATTGTTAAAATTTTTCTGAATTATTTTAAATATATTTAGACTTGGAGCATTTAAAATAACTTTTATTATGATCTCAAATATACAATACTAGCTGCGTGACCTTGTCTTGCCAGTGATCTGTCTTTATGTATAGGTCCCAAATTAAGTTTTGCCAATCAATTTCGCTTCTCCCTCTAAATCAGCGTTCGCCACCAACTTTTAGAGGCGGGCCATGTAACTTATGTTGGAGCTTATCGTGGGGCGAATGGACAAATATATCTGTCTTTATTATTGATTCAAAAATATATAGCGTTTCTGAAAACTGAAAAAAAGTATTGATTTTTTTTATTTTAATAAAATGACAATTGATGTTTGATTACTTTTTAAAATAATTAAAAAAAAATATAATAATTTGTGTCATCAGTAAATTAAAGTCTAAAAAAGAAGTGAATTTTTTCTTCCAACGTGGCAGTGGGACTTGACCTAACTTTTAACAAAAGATTTACACTGTACTTCCAGATTACTCTGTTTTATTCGATATCAATATTGTAAAACTAATCATTCAGTTTATTATTTTATGACAGAGTCGATGTCTGTTGCAGTTAATCTTAATTAATTGTCCAAATGAGATTCATTTTAGTTATTCCTGTATTTATTCTTGATGAAAACCATCTTGCTGAAAACTTCATCATGTAGTTTCTTCAAGCAAGTGGAGAACTCTGCCTTACATAGTTAACACTTACTATTTTGGACAAAATACAAAATTATATTAAAGAAAATTTCATGCAGTGAAGTTTATTATTTTATTTTTCTGTATTCTGTGCTGCAGCCAGGTCGCAGAAAAAAACTGTTGCGGGCCTCGTAGTGGCTAACACTGCTCTAAATGGACCGTTGTTGCATTATCCCAAGTTTGCTTCACTTTCTAATCAGGGTTCTTACGCCTCAGGGAAAACTCGGGGGAAATAAATCAGCCTTAAAATCTTGGGTACGAAAGAACCCCCCCCCCCCCTAAAACCTTGAAAAAGTCGTTGTTACTCTGGAGAAAAAAAATCCTACTCATTTGTTTAACCCTAATTTGAGGAATTGAAACTACAGAATTATTATTGCAGAAAGTTATTCTTAAAGAAATTTTTTTTTTTTTTTGTTTATCAGAAGAATTTGTGTAGTCGAGGTTTGCTTATATTTATGTGGCTAAAAATAATTAACTTCGTTATGGAAAACACAAAGTCTCTGGGAATGAACAAAAATTAATGAAACAAAAACTCAAGGAAGTCTGTGAATTTTTTTTCTGAAAATGAGTATGAACCCTGCTAATTATTTTATTTTCCACAAATGTGTTCATTCAAACACAATTGTGGGCCTAGAGTGGCAGAAGAAAAAATAGGCTGGATACTTATTCAAGAAAAATAAGTCTAAAATAGAATTTTGAAAAACTTTCTAATATTGAACTGCATTGTTATAAATTTTGTTTCGTGTATTTTCTATTTCACTATTCAGATTGAAATGGGTTGTTTTTCAATCTATGAATTGCAACCTGCTACTGTTATGAGGTCATAATTTGATTGTTTTGTTTTCATTAGGTTACTAGGTTACAAGCAACTGAACTTAAAATAAAAAGTAATGTGAAATTGACTGAAGAATCTTTAGATGCAATGAATACAATAATCGAAAGTAAGTGTTCTAAATTTAGTTTTTGGTTTGTGTCAAAAAAATTTGATATAGTTGAATGATGCAAGACAGGTCTTTAAAATGTGTTCCCTTTGATGAATTACAGACTTAAATCTCAATTTTCATCTACCACCATATTTTTTACTTAGTTTGTATTATTTTGAAAACACATTTTTTTATTACCTTTTGGAGTGCAGGGCTGGATTATCAGTTCTGTCAGCGTGCCTAGTGTATACTATAACACAAGCGTACACATGGTGATGACCTCAGAGTCGCCAACTTAAGCTTTGCTA